>CM039469.1:35594548-35732580 GCA_022433065.1 Begonia loranthoides
AGGAGAATGGAAAGTTAGTATGACTTAGAGGAAACATTTTGGTGAAAGTATGAAGTAGGTTATGCAGTTGAGGACGCAGTGGATGAGGCGGACGCAAAGCTGAGGCGTTCGATTTGTCTCTATCCAATTCGGTGATCATGCGGACGATGCTCGCGGACGAGGCGGACGTGAATTGGCGTCCGCAGGTCTTCAGCTGTGCGGACGGGAATTGAAGGCGAGTCGTCCTCAACATCTTTGTGACGTCGCGGACGATATACCCGGACGAGGCGGACGCAAGGAATGACGTCCGCTTTGAATCTGTCCAATTCTGGATTTGTGCGGACGATATATGCGCGCGCAGCGGACGATGGATTTGGCGTCCGCAAGTGCAGAATTTTCTGTCCAACGGCTATATTTTCAACGGGCATTTTTGCGACGGTCGTGCGAACGATAGGTACGGACGCTGAGGGCGTCCAGAAGCCGCAGTGGCAGACTCTATAAATAGAGGAACACTCCAAGCTCTCTATAACGAACTAAGGATTCTAAAGCGAAGCTCTGCCGATTTTCATACGCGATAAAATCTTTGTGAGCCCTAGCTATTGTATATCCAATTCTCCCTATTCCGAACTTGCGAGTTATATTTTGGGAGAATTCGGATTAGATAGATTTGAGAGTTAATCTCCAAATTATTATTGTGCGTGATTGTAAAGGGTGATTCCCTTAGAATTCATCACACTTGGGTGACGCCCCACAATAGTCAAATTTAGGGTGACGACTCGTAAGAGTCTAAGGTTGACGACCTAAGAATTATTCAAGGGCGACGTCCCATCTAATAGTCAATTTGTAAACAGTTTATTGGCACCCGCAAGCCAAATACATAGTGTATCTCCAAGTACAACTTGGACCGCGGACGTAGGCTAGTTTGCCGAACCACGTAAACAAATATTG
Source organism: Begonia loranthoides (assembly GCA_022433065.1). Lineage (NCBI taxonomy): Eukaryota > Viridiplantae > Streptophyta > Magnoliopsida > Cucurbitales > Begoniaceae > Begonia > Begonia loranthoides. Next base: position 35,595,476 of record CM039469.1, read on the forward strand.
TGTGCATTTCTTTAACTCTTACTTTTTATATTATTGCATATATTTGTTATCGATATTTTAATTATATGCATTAAATCACTTAGGGTAATTAGAGATTAAAATATTGCACGAAAAATTTAAAACGCTATATTCACCCCCCTCTATAGGCGTATATCGATCCTACAATATGTTTGTTATATTCTGTTAAATGAAATAATTAAATTATTGATTATTCAATTAAGCAACAAATATAAAGTGACTTTTGAAAACGATTTTTAAAATAGATTATGCTAAGTTTTGAGTTAATGTCGTAGTGCCAAGTGTTGAGCTATAATGACAAGATATTTTGATTTTCATAACGGTTTCGTTATGAATATATCATTATGAAATTAATTCTAACTTAAATGAAATATTAATATTTGTAGTAGTTTTCTATAAATGTCATAATATCTATTATGAAGTTATTCCACTAGAAATAGAGGTTCATCTTCATTAGCATATAGTGGTGGAAATCTTTGAGATTGTATAATCCATTTTGAGAGCAAATCTGTGAGTCTTCTATATTGGTTTTAGAGTATCATTCTCTAAATTCAAATAAATCGTCTCATGTATTGAGAATACGATCTATCATAAATTGAGTGTGATATTGTTGCGTTCATCACGCCCTCTCGTGTTTATTCGAGGTGAGAAGGATTGATGGAGAAGATTGAAGATTTTAAAGGTTGAGGAAATCATTATCAAAGCTCCTCGATTTTGTACCATTGTGAATTTAGCTACAAAGATATATTTTCTTAATCCTTTATATTATATCTAAAATTAGATATTTTAATACATATGATTATTAATATATTATAACAACGATCCATTTTATGTTCATGTTAAATTGTTTTTCATGATATATAGGTAACACATGCTAATGTTGTTACGATCATTGATAATTCCGCCATGCGAGAAACCTAAAAACCAACATTCCTCTCTTGAATCTATCAAGTGGAGTTTTCCTCATCCTCTTAGGAGTCTTTTAATGGTATTGCCCCCTTTGGAAGACATAACCATCTCAGTGGTCTAACTCTAGATAATTCTTCCATTTCCTATGGTGTACCGTTGGTCTTGGGTGAGGGAGAAGATAGTTGTGCTGTTGCTTATCACGATCCCATCTTTGGAACCTATCGCTTCACATCGGTCCCTCCAAGTTTTGCTCCTATTAAATGCTGAGATTTCATTCTAGATGAATTTGAGCGCCAGTCCTGTCATTCTCCTAAATTAATTGCCCCAAATTTGATTGCATTCTTGCATTGGCTGCTTGTTTACCTACTGATGATTGTGACAAAAAAGTTGGACGTCCGCAGTACTTCTTGACCCTCAGTGAATTGTATAATTTTTGTTGGTAGTTTTGGAGATCTTAACCAAAAGAAAAGTGTTCGTAGCATATGTTGGTAAAATTGTAGTAGTTTAGAATATGGTGTTCATATACTACTTTTCCTTGCATCAGATATACATTTTGTTTAGGATTTATTCTAATTATAACTAATCATTTTTGATCATTTTGAAGTTACACACACACGTCTATACGGGTGTTAATTAGTATTAGTATTATTATAGATGATTAAAGTATATATTTCATTGATTTAGTTTGTGTGTATTAGTATTAGTATTATTATAGTTTATTAACACACTTTTCTAGTTTAGCACTCATAGTTCTGTTACATTTCCACTCACACTTTTCTATTTGACTACTCATAGTTCTATTACACTTCTATTCTGCCAAACACCTTGGCAAACAGCATCCCATCGATCGATATAGCAGTAGCAAGCCAATCATGGATCCATAGAAATACGTCCTCCACATTCACAACAATTATGTAAATTTTCATGTAAATCCTTATTGTCATCTTCACTTACATCAAAGAATTCAAACTATGAGCCTAATAGTTAGTTAATGATGCATGTATGATATGAACATAATGCATTATGCTAATTTCACTTATAAAACGTGCAATGTTGTATGTTCTTTTTCTTTTTCTTTCACTTGAAGCAACCACCAGGAGAGAGTAGACACTATTTGGTTTGCCATATGGGATAATCTAACTCAACTCTGGAGAGAGTAGACATCATTTGGTTTGCCTCACAAGACAGTCCAACTCATCTCTACGTATTTTTCATTTACATTTTAGTCTTTCTTAATGAAAAATTCATGCATGAAAACATCTTCATTTTTTTCTTGAAAATATATTTTATGATGCATGAAGAATGCTTGTGATCACAACTATTTAACTATATATATATAATGAGTTAATACATCAATTTAACATGTTTATATTTAAACTATCATATCACATTTTGTGAAACATATCACAAGCAAATTAATTACACAACATCTAAGTACATTCTCACCAACATCATTCTAATTAATTCACATGGAAATTGTTAACATTACACTTACATACTACAATTTTTGCTTTTATATTGTAAATCATAGTGCCAATTTATTTGATTATAAAGCTCATGATGTTATTCATTAACTATTGTAGTCCTAACGTTCTTTGACGTAGACTCGAAAACAACACATGCAAGACTACTTACCTGAAGATGTTACACGGTTACAGTAACTTAATCAAATATTACTTTACTTTGGTCAACTTAAAACAACACATAAATCTTCACATTAGTATATACTTTAGAACATGCATAATTCCTTGTATTCTAGCCTCAATCCCCAATTTCTGAAACCTATAATCATTCAAGAAAGTGCCTAACAACATAGAAAATTTGTTTGAACATACACTTTAAACATAATACATCAATTTGAATCAATCTAATACGAAAAATCTTGCTTTACTCTTTCTATCAAACCCTTCCTTCCAAAATTTATAATTTATGATATAATTATCAAATTTCTTAAAGTCAACAACCTACTGATCCATACACGTCTATTATATTATAGTGAAACAGTTTCAAAATTAGAACCCCAGAAGATTTAATATTACCATGAACTCGAGCATGTACAGATTTTTGATACATTGCCATTGGAATTTAAAAATAGATGTCTAAACATGTATACTTTTAGAAATTTCTTACATGTATCACGTCCATTGTACTTTACTCATATTTCCATACGTTTTTCATTGTAAAAATGAATCCAAAGGCAGAATTTTGAAATCCCAAACATCAGTCTCTAAATACCAATTTCATAAAACCTCATATCTCAACCTTCCTTATATTATTAACTAAGCATTCTCATCAAAATCCTATGAGCACTCAAGAAGAGCTCGATTTACCTTCACGGAGATAGAGATTTTGTAAACTCAGGCATTCTTTTGATAGAAAAATGAGAGTCTTCCTCAATTCAGATATGCTTTTAAGTGTGAAGAGAGATAGAAGGGAGGTGGTGACTTAAGTAGTGAGTCATTAGGTAAGGGTTCATGCCCTCCTTACACTCTAGACACTTTAATCTACCTAGAATCAAGATGATAGGTGTAATTATGGTATTTTTTTAACACCTTAATCCCAGCTCTTTCAATGGCTCATAATAACAAATATTTCTTAAATTTTTTTATAAATAAAATTTACTATAGATTGCGTTGTATCAAATATTTTGAATTTTGTTCGCGGGGAGATAAGTTCTTGATCGATTGGTTTTTTCCAATTTTAACGAGATAAAGACAAGACATGTTGTAGAGACACATCTAGTTGTGATCTACGCTCTTGTTATCTTGTAACTCGGGTCGTATTTAATTGCTTTAGTTGTATTGTAGCTCAACTCTTTTGCTTCAATGAGCGTTCGATGGTCGGTTGATATTCAATCAAGTAGACATGTTCTTAGCCAATCACGTAGGCCTAATTTGGCTCGGTTTATGAATTTTTAGTCAAGTTGAATCAATTAGCTAACACTTAATCGCATTGGATAGTAGTAGTTCATATCGTCGAATAACTTGAATGAGTAATGTATAAGATGATTTTGATATAGGGCTAAGCCGAATAGAATTTGAGTAAACTAACTCTAAAATATACTAGGAAAATTAACAAAACAAATTCCAAACTATTTGATCAGTGATAAGTTAAATCTCAAAGTAATTTTGTGAATAACTAAGGCCTCGAACTATAGAAATTGAACAAAGCAAATTTCACAGTCACGTTTTTTGTTAAATTAAAAAAAAATTTCCACTACAGATAGATTGTCTTTCCATAACAAACTTATCAATGAAGTAGTTTTAGTTAAAGATTTATTTTTCGCAACAGAAAACAAATATTTACTGTGAAAAATACCTTTTCGGTAGCAGAAATGTGCCTTTCGTTGCAAAAAATAAGTTCTATTCCAAAAACTTTTTTTCCTCATTTGGTGTGTGTGCATGCTATAAGTTAATAATTTCTCAAACTATCAAAGTTTAATTATTTTATGTTAAATTTAATGTCTTATATATTAGTTTATAGTGTCTTTTTACTGACTCAAAATAAGGGAAAATGACAAATCAACTATCGTGGTTTTCGGTCAATGACAAGTGAACCACTGTGGTATATTTGCTAACAAATTAACCACTAACGTATGAGAAATTGACAAATCCAACATCACACTCAAGTTAACCCAGGCAAAACTGACTGGACGCCGGCGTCCAGGAAAAGAAAGAAGCCTGGACACCGCAGGCAAAAATTGCCTGGACACCGCAGGCAAAGAAGAAAGAAGCCTGAACGCTGGGGCGTCCAGGCAAAGAAGAAACAAATGCCAAGACGCCGCGGCGTCCAGGCAGAAGAAAGATGCCTGGACGCCGCAACGTCCAGGCAAAGAAGAAACTTGCCTGGACGCTACAGCGTCTAGGCAAAGAAGAAACTTGCCTGGACGCCGCGCGGCGTCTAGGAAAAAAGGCTTGGACACCGTGGCGTCTCTGGAACTCTCTATTTGTCATGCATGGCATTCTCGATCAATTGTGTTTCATGGTTACTTCGAATTCGTTATGTATATGTTTTACGAAATGCAATGTTTTTATTAGTTTTTTGACCTCTGCACTTTCAAACTAGCATAACTTTTGCTACGGATGTCGCGGCGTCCAGGCAAAAAGGCTTGGACACCGTGGCATCTCTGGAACTCTCTATTTGTCATGCATGGCATTCTCGATCAATTGTGTTTCATGGTTACTTCGAATTCGTTATGTATATGTTTTACGAAATGCAATGTTTTTATTAGTTTTTTGACCTCTGCACTTTCAAACTAGCATAACTTTTGCTACGGATGTCAGAATTGGGTGCAGAAAGTATCAAATTGAAGCTCTCTCAGAGCTCTATAATTGTCATTGGGAAAACCCTATGACCGCCTTTCTCAGCCCCAAAATCAATCGTTTAAGCCTCAAATTTGTGATCAAACAAATGCTTGGTCTGGAAAAATGTTTGATCGCAAATTTGAGGGCTTAAACGATTGATTTTGGGGCTGAAAAAGGCGGTCATGGCCATAGACCCATGAAAATTATAGAGCTCTGAGAGAGCTTCGATTTGATACCTTATGTGCCCAATTCCGACATCCGTAGCAAAAGTTATGCTAGTTTGCAGGTGCAGAGGTCAAAAAATCAATAAAAACATTGCATTCGTAAAACATATACATAACGAATTTGAAGTACCCATGAAACACAATTGATCAAGAACGCCATGCATGACAAATGGAGAGTTCTAGAGACGCCACGACGTCCAGACAAAACGACCTCTTGAACTTCAAATGATGTTTTAATCCCAAATATCAGTGCTTAAACGATTGATTATGGAGCCAAAAAAAGTGGAATCATGGGATAAATCCTATGGCAAGTCGTAGATCTCTGAAAGAGTTTCGATTTGATACCTTATGCGTCCAATTCCAACATTCGCAGCAAAAGTTATGATCGTTTGAAGTTCAAGAGGTCGTTTTGCCTAGAGATCGCGGTGTCCAAGAAAAAATTGCCTGCGGTGTCCATGCAAAAATTGCCTGGAGATCGCAGCTTCCAGGCAAAAATTAGCGTACCCTCAGTTTTTTTTTCTCACAGCGATGGTGGATTTGTCATTTTAGCATACGTGGATGGTTAAATTGTTAGAAAACATATCATAGTGGTTGACTTATCATTGATTGTAAACCACGATGGTTGAATTGTCATTTTGCCCTCAAAATAATTAGAAACCTAGAATTCAAAGACTCAATAATTGCTATAAGTATTGAAAGAATTTCTTTGTTGACTTCTCTCCAAGTCATAGTACCTTTTTATGCAATTGACAATATTGGTGATAAAAGGCTCTGGTAACGCATTAGTGTCTCTAAAAAGAGATAATATACTCATGTATTGTAAAAGAATATAAAGCAGTATAGCTAACAAAGTTGTGATGAAGTTTCTCTCTAAGTCCCTCTTAATTTATTTAATTTCTACTTATTGAATATAAAAAAAACTCACTTGAGCTTGAAAGTAAAGAGATGATGACAATTTTTTTTTTTTAGTTTTAAAATTATTTATATATGTATATTCTTATACCCCCAAACTTATTATTATATTCACATACTATCTTCCCAAATCCTTTGTGTGTAATTTCATTTTGTTTTTGTGTTCAGATTTGGAAATAAGAGGATTGGCGTTGAAATGTCTTTCGAATGGCAAAGTTCCTTTTCTTAGAGTAAGCCCAAAATTGTCAGTTCTGTTTTTCCATTTGGTCCAACATATTCATAGTGAGTTGTTGAACCTCTTGCTAACTCATTATTTGCTCAAGCAGTTTTAAGCTCTTAGCTAAAAGCTTCTAGGACAACCATAGTATTGTAGGAAGCTGGAGCTTTGCCGGCAACATGTCTCTTGGAAGCACTCTGTGATGATTCAAAATGCTTAGGCTCTGTGAGTTCTGTGTCTACTTGTTACTGAACAGTCCGAGCAACAGTTTTGGGGAGTCATGATGCACATAGCCTTAGGTCGCTCCTCGCTATCATCATAAACAACTCCAACATGTATATAGAGTACAGAGAACCAAAATTGTTCCCCGGGCCTGGAGCATTAGCATGCAATGATCTATAAATTATCAAACCAGTGTTTACCTTTTTCCTAGTAAGGATACAGAAAAGGAGAACAGCTCGATCATTTGTCACATGTTGCCAGTGAGAAGAAGGGAGAAGTCTGGCTTTGATAAAGTGATACCACACTTGAACATTCGGCTTGAGAAGAATGTGTGGGATTGGACGAGCTCCCGTCTTGCTGACTTCCCATTTCGTCCAAGGTACAACTATTAAGTGCAAAATAGTCTTGATGAAAGTTGGTGAATGGGTGGCCATATGAGCATAAAACTCGTTCTCCACTTCAGGAATTTCATAAAATTTGTTGATTGCAGCTGTAGTGATCTTCACTCTGTACGCTTCCTCACCCACACTAATTAATGGTTTTCGCTTGTAAAATTTGCATAAAATCCTCTTACCAAGGCGATTTCGGCTTCCTCTGGTTGGGCACAGAACTTAGCCAACTGTGTTGTTGAATAACAGAGGGGATATACTTCGGGTAGCCCAGGTGCACCATCTGTAACTTGAAATCCTCTATCAGGTGTGAGAGTCTTCTTCTGAATTCCCTGCTCATATCAGGTACGCGCTAGCTCGGAGATAAACTCAGGTTCTCAGGAGTATTCTGAGCTCTTGTCTTCGGCCTCATTTGCGCAGCTTGGAGAAGGTAGACGGTGGCTTCAAATTTTTGGGTGCTGCCCAGGTGACATGACATGACATGACATGAAATTAGGTTTGTAAAGACAACTAGCGGGAGGGAAATTCCAAAATAAAAAATTCATACTTAAAAAGTGAGCAGTTAAAACGAAATGGACAGAGGTAAAGCACACTGTTTTTATTATTGATTATCTAAACTTAAAATAATAAATAAAAACAAAAAGAGAAACATAAACAACGTTTTCATTAAGGGAAAATCACAAAATACTCATCATTTTTTATTATTTAGGAAAAATAACAAATTAACTATTGTGATTTATGGTTAATGACAAGTTAACCACTATCCTTTATTTTCTAACAAATTAACCACTAATATATAGAAAAATGACAAAGCAAATATTACTATCACGTTTGCCATTAACAAGTTGATTTGGAGCCGCAGTGGTCCGTGAAAAGAAAGCCAAATTTAGCCTGGATGCCGCTGAGACACTGCGATTTCCTGGGACGCCGTAGTGGCGTCCATCAGAACGCCGCGGTGGCGTCCCGCAGTTTGTTATTGGAAAATTTTTTTATTGCAAAATTGAGAGCTTAAATGCGTGATTTTGGGGCCAAGAAAGGGGGTCATTGGATAGATCTCTGAGAGAGCTTCGATTTGATACCTTCTGCAACCGATTCTGACACTTATAGCCAAATTATGGTCTTTTGAAGTTGAAGAGGTAAAAAATCTAATTAAAACATTGGATTCGTAAAATATATACATAAAGACTTTGAAGTAGCCATGAAACTCTCTATTTTTCATGCATGGCTACTTCACAGTCCACAGCGGTTCTCGGTTTTTAGTGTTTCATGGCTACTTTAAAGTCACTATGTATATGTTTTACGAATCCAATGTTTTTATTAGATTTTTGACATTTTCAACTTCAAAAGACCATAACTTTTGCTACAGGTGTCAGAATTGGCTGCAGAAGGTATCAAATAGAAGCTCTCTCAGAGATCTATCACTTGCCATGGGTTTATCCCATGATCCTCCTTTCTAGGCCCCAAAATCACGCGTTTAAACCCTTAATTTTGTGACCAAAATTTTTTTCAGTAACAAACCGAAGGACGTCGCCGCGGTGTTCTGATGGACGCCGCTGCGGCATCCCCAGAAACATCCGCGGCATCCCTGGAAATCACAGTGTCTCAATGGCGTTTGAAAAGTCGGGGCGTCCAGGCCAAATTTGGCCTTCTTTTCACGGACCGTTGTGGCTCCATATCAGTTTGTTAACAACAAACGTGATAGCGATGTTTGCTTTGTCATTTTCTCATACGTTAATGATTAATTTGTTAGAAAATAAAGGATAGTGGTTGACTTGTCATTGACCGCAAACCACGATGGTTAATTTGTCATTTTCCCTATTATTTATGACAAACCAACCATTATCATTTTTTTGCTAACAAATTAATCACTAAACTACAAAAAAATGATGCCGCCAACATTGCTGCACGTTTGCCGTTAAAAGCGGTGATTTGTATACAAACTGCTGCTGTTTCATAGTTTTAAAAAAACCACATGAAAATTTTGATGGCCCGCTGCGATTTCCTACTAAGCCGCAGTGTTGTGACGATGAACCGCTGCAGTGTCATATGAAGCTGCAACGGTTTATCGCCACACCGTTGCGGTAATTGTCTTGTGGTTTTTTTTTTTTTTTTAAACTATGGAGCCACGGTAGTTTGTATACGAACCACCACAACTCCATAGTTTTAAAAAAATCACACGACAATTTTAATGGCCCACAACAATTTCCTACTAAACCGCAGTGGTGTGACGATAAACCGCTGCGGCATATGACACCGCAACAGTTTATCATCACATTGTGGCGGTTTCTTATGAAGTTGCTGTGGGTCAAGGTGCCTCCTTCACCTTGTATAAATACATAGGACACTTCTCGCGATTTTCTCAGACATTTTGTCAGCGATTAGTGAACCTTAGAGATTTTTGAGAGCTGCAGTGAACCGTTTGTTGGCAAAGTTGAAGAAGTTGTTGAACACCAAATGGTGTCTTGGAGTGTCGAGAAATCTATTATTAACCATCAATTTGAAGTGAGGCCTACATATTTTTGGCCAATGAGAATGAGGTATGTGGAATTAGAGACGAAGCTGCTATAGTGTTGCATTTTGTCTCGGCAACTCTACACAAGGAGAAGTTCCGTTCATTATACAAATCCAATAATGACGAAGACATGGACATGGCTGAGAGTAGGCCTAAACGCCCACCATAAGTAGAATGCACCTTCGCTGGTATGAGGCTTGACAAAAAGTATAGTTCACTAAATAAAATTATAAAAGAAATTGTCGATCATGCGTTGAAGAATGGGTACGGGATAAAATTCATCCATAGTGACGCACATCGGTTGAAGGCTGCCTGCAGGAAGGATGCACGTGGCAGCTGCACGCTTAAAAAATGCAAAGTGAAATGACGTTTCAAATAAAGTGCTACAACAACGTTCACACTTGCTCCTCTACCATATGGATGACAGCACATTACTTGGATAGCTTTAAAAGTCAGGCCGACTAGGACTTTTCTTCCATAATTGAGACAGTCAAGAAGGACTTTAACGTCAACATCACATCTAGCCTTGCTAGAAGGGCAATAAATGAGGCCAAAAAAATTAACGAAGGGGATGAAAATGAGCAATACAAGCTCATATGGTCCTATGCCGAGGAGATTTGGAGGTCTAATCCTGAAAGCTCGGTGCGTGTTGACCTAGAGATGAGTGCATTTAAAAGGATGTACATGTGTTTGGCTGCATGTAAGATGGCCCTACGGAACTGTGGTAGCCAGTTATTTGTTTATATGATTGCCACTAGAAGGGAGCGACTCTGGGCCACCTCACTCCTATCACCATCGATGAGAATGATAGAATGTATCTGATTGCTATAGCAGTGGTTGAAGCAGAAAATAGGGCTTCTTGGAGCTGGTTTCTGGAATTGTTGCTCGACGATCTAAACACCCCGAGTGACAATTGGTGGACAATTATTTCTGACCGACAAAAGGTCCGGTTGATTTCTTTTGCCTTCTATGTTTATGTTATGTGTTGTGTACCAATGTTTGACTCATATTATGAATCTTTGTAGGGGCTAGTGCCAACTATTAGAGAGGTGGCATGGTAAGCAGACCAGCGGTTTTGCATCCGACACCTGTATGACAATTTTCAAAAATAATTTAAAGACAAGTTGTTCAAGGATGCAATGTGGGCGACATCTAGAGCCACAACAGAGAGGCAGTTTGAGAGAGAGATGGTGAAGTTATTTTTGCTTGACCCGATAGCCCACAACTATTTACGAGGAATAGATGTGAGATGCTGGGCCAAACATGCCTTCTGTTCCATCCCTAAGTGCGACATAAGCCTCAATAACCTCAGCGAGTTCTTCAATGCCTCTGTTCTATCAGCTCAGAACAAACCGATTAACTACAACTTGTTGGTAGAAATTGGAGCCCCCAGTTTTCAAGAGTTACCAAGTTTGAGGTCAGCAATGGTAACGAACAGTACTCTATTGATTTGGACAGGCGTACTTGTAGCTATTACTTGTGGGAGTTGACCAACATCCCGTGTGTCCATGCAGTGTTGTGCATTCACTTCATGAGTAGATCTTCTCAGGAATTTGTGCATGCATGCTATTATCGGGAAACATACATGACGATGTACTCCCACTTTGTTTGCCCCGTCAATGGACAAATCATGTGGCCTCTTGTGACGCATCTTGATCCAATTATCACACCGCCATTTAAAAGGCTTCCAAGAAGTCTACGAAATGTAGAATACGGGATATAGACGAGGCCCCAAGCCGTACACTGCTGCCCAAAAGACATATGAACATGACATGTGGCCAGTGTAGGGGTGTGGGGCACAATTCCCGCACTTGTGAAGGTGAAGGTGAGTCCAGTGCATGTGGCGGCAACGGCGATAAAGGCAGAGGTGGCAGAGAAAGGTCGGAGGGCACATTTATGAGTTTCAGAGTCCTTGAGACAGTGCCTGACATAGTCCCCGAGACAGTCCCGAGAAAGTTGCCAAGACAGTTCCCGACATAGTTCCTGAGACGCGGGTGTGTCCATTATCACATTTACGTTTTTAAGTGTTATTTGAACTATGCTAATTTTATTTGTAATATGTTCTGCAGGCATATGATGCGCGAGGTCTACAAACACAAACATACACAAATATGGACCTTAACCTTCCTTGATTAGAGAAGACAACACGATGTATTAGAGCTATTGTAGAACCTCTACTAAACAATTGTACATGATGTATGTCTAGTTTCGATGCATAGTTAATAGTCACTTTGGTTTGCAGTTGTAATGGACATTATTGTTGTAATTGAATTGACATATTGGTTTGATAAATTTGGTTGTTGATGATGAATGGAAATTGATTAATATGAAAATGTCAAATTGCCAACTTTTTCTCAGGACAAAATTTGAAGATATTACAAGAGTTTCTCTTCTTTTTAATCTATCCCCCTATGACATTATCAAAACAAATATTTTTCCCAACAGATACCATCAAAAAAAAAAAGAAAAAGAAAACATAAACATGGAAAGAGTCAATGAATTCTTTAGTATGTACAATAAAGTTAGTATCTCTACACAACCCAACTACCCTAAGACGGCTGCTTGCCACGTTTCTTCCACAAATCTGTGATCAAAAGAGACAAATGTGTGTCCACTAGTGCGTGGGATGCTTTGGCGTACAACAAACTCTTCGGGGTTCATCATCATGTTCGTGGAAGTCCTCCTTGTTCTTGCAATCTCGGATCACCTCCAACCCCTGACTCGTATACTGAAAGATGGCATGCGGGCTGAAATACAAAGGGATAAATCAACACATAAGCATAAAGCAATATGAATGAACATGAGGGAAGAGATATACCACTTTTTGTCCGTTGGCGATACAACGATCGCCATTGCTTCCGGCAACAACACTTGGTGAGGGAAGTGAGTGTGTAGGTCTAGGGACGACATAAAACATCTTTGCCTTGGGTGTGTCTGAAATGCAAAAGAAGCACACATTAAAACTGTTAAAATAGGAACGACAACCAAGAATCATGAGAAGTTTACTTACGTGAATCCACCCTAGTGTAAGGAGTGATTTGTCCATTTGAACTTGCCAGCATTGTTCTTTGTTCAACGCATAGCACTGCATACAAAGAACACACCACATGGATGAGTACTAATATAACACCTTCTGAACTACTTAATGTAACATAACGTAATGCTCACCGTGTTTGTCGTCCCTTTTTGCTGCGGGAAAATGATCTCAGTGATGTTGTACTCATCATCGACCAACTTTCTTGAAAGAATTGTGCATGTCTCCATGTTCTTCCGAGTATTCCCATAAACATACATCTTTAAAATATTCATCAGTTCACCTGGCTGCAAAAAACATTGATAAGAGATCGTAAGACTAATAAGGCATGAATAAGTGCAGACACACGTAAATAACCAAATCAAAGACGTACCATGCACACAAGTTTTAGTGGTAGAGGTTGCGATCCACCCGACGCCATGGTGATGCCTCTTGGTGCAATGAAGCTGCAAATTTCAGACAAGTTATTACGTTGCACACAAGTAAAGTAAAGACTGGACTTTGCGTACAAAGTAAATAACTTACAAGCAGTCTATGACTTTCGTTGCTTCAAAGGACAATTAAGAGGCTGCTATAGGGGTTGTTGGAGGGGCTGCTCGCTGTTCCATTCTCTGAAATGCTACCAAGATCTCATCATGGTGCTCCTCTGCTCGCTCCTCCATATTTTGCATTTAAAGCAGCCCCATTTGACGTTGCTCCTCCATTTTTTTTATTTGGAGCAGCGCCATTTGAAGGTGCTCCTCCATCATTTCTATTCTGTTCAGCAGCACCATTTGATGGAGCTCCTCCATCCTGTGCATCCAGTCGGACATTTCCTCAGGCATCAAGTAAAATGGTATTGGTTTTTAGGTTCCCTCGCATGGCAGAATTACCGATGTTCATAACAACGATAATGTCTGTAACCTATATATATCATGAAAACCAATTTTAACATGAAAATAAAACGGATCGTTGTTATAATATATTAATAATCATATGTATTAAAAAATCTTATTTTTGATCTAATCTAAAAGATTAAGAAATATACCTTTGAAGCTAACTTCACATGGGTACAAAAAGAAGAGCATTGAAAGTAATTTCCTCAACCTTTGAAACTTTCGATCTTCTCCGTCAATCCTTCTCACCTCGGATAAACACGTGTGGGCATGATGAATGTAATAAGATTACACTCAATTTATGATAGATTGTATTCTCAACACATGAAACGATTTATTTGGATTGAGAGAACGCTTCTCTAAAGCTAACATGGAAGACTCATAAATTTACTCTCCAAATGGATTCCTTAATCTCAAAGATTTCAACCTCTCATGCTAATGAGATTGAACCTCTATTTATAGTGGAACAACTCCATAATAGTCATTATGACATTTAGAAAAAACCACTATAAATATTAATCTCACATTTAAGTTAGAAGACATTTATAACAAAAATGATATGAAAATCAAAAGATCTTGTCACCATAGCTCAATACTTGGCATTATGACATTGATAAAATCCATTTTAAAAACTATTTTCAAAAGTTACTTCATATTTGTTAATTAATTGAATTATTAATAATTCAATTATTTCATTTAATAAAATATAACAAATATATTAACTATAACAACTTTTGTCATTTTGTTTTAATTAATTGAATAATCAATAATTCAATTATTTCATCTAATGAAAAATAATAAACTTATTATTGAGTGCATTAAATAATTATTTCATAATTAGTTATTTAATCTTCTTTGTTCTTTTTTCTATTATTCGAATAATGATGGAAGGTGAAGAAGGGACCGATGGACCTATAGTTTTAAGCTCCAATAATATTTCGTTAATTAATATAAACTCTTTATATTAATTAACATAATTATTAACTCTAAAGTAATTGCACTAAATATTTAGAGTTACACTCTTAAAACTATAGAGTATATTTATTCAAAGTAATGTCCATTGATATAGTCATTACATATATATTAACCATCCATTTAGATTCGCAATAGAGCTAGGTTTATAATTTGTTAACTTTTCATATTGCGTGTTTATTCTTGACTACCAGTAGTTTTTGATTTAATAATTAATTCATAACGATTATGAATTGCGCGCTAATTATTCGATCATTGAACTAACAGACAAGGGAATCTATAGAAATGGATTTCAGTGTATCGATATTAACATTCCCAACTATTTATTTTAATTCACTCCCAATATACAACGTATACGAATCGTAACTCGTATAAAACTTTACCGAGTAAATCAAAGAATAAATTAAAATAAAATAGGAGTTTGTTAAATATAACAAATTAAGATCATGCATATATGACTATCATTATGATAAAATTAGTTGTTCTCTATTTAACGAAAATTATCAGAAAAATATAATTTTATCTGGTATAATCCTATATAATCATATTATATAAAACATATTTATTTTATGTCACTTCATATATAGCCGGGATATGACTATATATTTTTAATGAGATAAACTATGTTTATGACTATGAACTATTTAAAGATTCTATACTTCAAGTATAAGTCATGTACATATTTTGATTATTACTCTTTATATTTTATCCCACATACATACAATATATATGTTAATATAAAGTTAACATAAATAACCAAGGAATTGTCTATGAATTTTATAAAACATAATCTAAAATGTTAACATAATATCAATCAATATAAATTTATTCATATATTACAAAATTGTTCTATTACATTTGCTTGTTTGACACATTACTCCCAACAATCTCCCACTTGCCCTAAAGCAAGTAAGACATATCTCTAATCCCTAAGTCTTCTAGATGTTTCTAAAAATATTTTGCAGGTAACGTCTTGGTGAAGGGATCAACAAGATTCTCAACTGATGGAATCTTCAGAATACTCACATCTCCACGCTGTACTATGTCTCTTATCACATGATATTTTCTCTCTATATGCTTTTTTCGTTTGTGACTTCTAGGTTCTTTAGCATTCGCCACTGCACCACTATTGTCATAGTACAAAGATAATGATTTATCCATATTCAGAACTTCTTCCAAATTACTAAAGAATTTTCTAAGCCACATAGCTTCTTTTGCTGCTTCACAAGCAAGAATGTATTCTGCTTCCATAGTGGAAATTGAAACACCATCTTGTTTTACACTTCTCCAAACTATGGCTCCACCTCCAAGGGTGAAGACTGATCCATATATCAACTTTCGATCATCTGTATCAGTTTGAAAATCAGAATCTGCGTATCCAGTTGGAATCAAATCCCTACCAGAATATACTAGCATATAGTTTCTTGTTCTCCTTAGATACTTGAGAGTATGTTTGACTACTATCCAATGATCTAATCCTAGATTTGATTGGAACTGACTAACTATCCCTACTGCATAACATATGTCAGGCCTCGTGCACAACATAGCATACATCAAGCTCCTAACAGCTGATGCATAAGGGTAATGTCTCATATCTTCTTCCTTTTGAGGTGTGTCAGGACACTGCTTTTTAGAAAGAATAACTCCATGTCGAAGGTAAATAATCTTTCTTGGAGTTTTGCATTGAACATTTAACAACCATTTTGTCAATATACAATGCCTGAGACAAAGCTAACATTCTATTTTTACGATCTCTCATTAGACGAATCCCAAGAATGTAGCTTGTATTTCCCAAATCTTTCATTTAGAGTTACTTAACTAGCTAGATAATAATTCTACATTATTCCCAATAAGTAGAATATCATCAACACACAGAACTAAGAAGACCACACACTTGTCATTGATGTGCTTGTATACACAAGACTCATCAAGGCACTATGTGAACCCATAAGATTTGATTGCTTAATCAAATCTCATATACCATGACCTAGATTCTTGCTAAAATCCATAAATAAACCTATTTAGCTGACAAACCTTTTGTTGTGCATCTTTATCTATGAAACCCTCTAGTTGCTCCATATAAATGGTTTCTTCAAGATGACCATTTGGAATAGACATCTTGGCATCCATCTGCCAAATCTCATAATCATAATGAGCGGCATTAGAGAGCAATATATGAATGGACTTAAGCATAGCTACAGGAGAGAAAGTCTCTTCATAATCAACTCCTTTCCTTTGGGTATAACCCTTAGCTACAAGTCTAGCTTTGAATGTCTCTACATTTCTATCCACTCCTCTTTTTCTCTTATAGATCCATTTACACCCTATAGGTTTCACCCCTTTAGGTAGATCTACAAGATCCTAGACGGAGTTGGAATACATGGATTCCATCTCAAGTTTCATAGCTTCAAGCCATGCTTCTTTGTCAGCATCTTCCATTGCACATCTAAATGACAATGGATCATCTTTTCCATCATCAGTGATAGCAACTTGTGCTTCACCTATCTGTCTATATCGAGCTGGTGGTCGTACTACCCTTTTGTTACATCTAGGTGGCATGATGGTCTGACTAGAAGTAGTCGTCTTTTGAGTACCATGTGGAACAACAACTTTTGTTGTTTATGATCTGATCGCATCAGCATGAATTTCCTCCAAGACAGCCTTGCTTTGAGGTTTGAAGTTTGCCATATAGTCATATTCAAGAAATGTGGCATTTTTTGCTACAAATACCTTGTTATCTGGAGGACTATAGAACAAACCTCTTCCTGTGCCTTTTGCATAACCAACAAACATACAAACCTCAGATCGAGGTTCTAATTTTCCAGTCTTTCCTACTAGCACATGTGCGGGACACCCCCATATGCGAAAGTGTCTCAAACTAGGTTTGTGACCACTCCACAACTCTAAAGGTATCTTAGGAATAGACTTAGATGAGACCACTTTCAAAATGTAAATCGCTGTCTGTATGGTGTATTCCCAAAATGATTTTGGAAGTATAGAGTAACTCATCATGGATTGAATTATGTTAAGTAAAGTCATATTTCTCACCTCAGCAACACCATGTTGCAGAGGAGTGCCAGGTGTTGTTAGTTGAGATATAATCTCATGTTCTAACAAGTAATCTGTGAATTCATTATCAAGGTATTCACCTCCTCCATCTGATCGAAGGCACTTGATTGACTTATCTAATTGATTTTCAGCTTCAGCTTTAAACTCTTGAAACTTTCTAAAAGTTTATGATTTAAACTGAATTAGATAAGTATAACCATATCTTGAGTAATCATCAACAAAAGTGATGAAGTAATCATAACCACCTCTAGCCCGAGTAGTCATAGGGCCACATACATCTGAATGTATGAGTTCAAGTGGCCCTTGAGCCCTTTGACCCTTTGCAGAAAAAAGGCTCTTAGTCATTTTTCTCTCTAGACAAGATTCACAAACTGGTAAAGATCCAACGTTTAGATCTTTTAAAGGACCATCCTTTATAAGTCTATTAATTCTATCTGGATTATTATGACCTAGACTAAGGTACCAAAGATATGTGTTATCATCATGAGAAATTTTAAGTTTCTTGGACTTAGGCAATTCTACTTTAAAAATATCTGTATTCAACATGGATTTATTGATGGGCCTTATCACATAAAGTTCACTTTCCATAAATCCAGAACAAATATCTACTTCATTTATAGAAATAATAACAATATTATTATTAAAAGAAATTGAATAACATTGTTCAAATAAGGGAAAAACAGAAATAAGATTTCTAGTAAATCCCGGTACAAAATAAACATTATTCAACAATAAAAATTTATTCTAAAAATGTAATTTGCTTTCTCCCACTGCTGAAGCTGAAACTAGTGCCCTATTGCCCACTCTCATAGTGAACTCCCCATCTGCTAACTTTCGGTAGGAACTAAGCATCTGTAAAGAACAACAAACATGATTAGTCACACCTGAATCAACTATCCAGAGTGATAAATCATTCTCAACTAAACAAGATTCAATAACAAGTTAATCAAATTTACCTGTCTTCTTTTGCTTTCGCTCCTCGAGATACTTTTTATAGTTTTTCTTCCAATGACCATCAACTCTACAATGAAAACATTTTCCTTTGGGTTTTTCTGGCATGAGCTATTCTTGTTTCCCTCGTTAGTCTTGTTATTTTTATTGGGGTTGTCCTTTTTACCCCTTGCTGGATTTACTCCTGGACCTTTGCCTTTTTTTTTGAAATTTCTTCCGCTTCTTTAGGGAAGAGTGTGAAGAGTAGGGCTCAACAACATTTGTTTCTCCCTTCTTCTCTACAGAAGAAATGGACTCATAGGTCGTAAGCTCGTTGAGTAATTGAGTCATATCATAACTCAGTTTGTTCATGAGGTAGTTGCTCTTGAATTGTAAGAACTATGGACTCAAACTTTCTAAAATCATGCCCACTTGGGTGGCCTTATCAATATGGGCCCCATTAATTTCAGCCTCATGAATTGTGCTAATCATCATCAACACATGCTCTCGAACAGAGGTACCGACCCATATTTTGCTATTCATGACTTTCTTGATAGCTTCATGACGGGCTTGGTCAGATGGTTTACCAGACATGTTCTGAAGAGACTCCATTATCTCATAAACAGTCTATGTGTTCTCAAATTTTGTGTTGAGAACATCTGTCATGGAAGTGAGTAAATAACAATGAGCCTTGTCATTTACTCATTTTCCACGTCTCGAATGGTTCTCTCTCCTCCTTCGTAGCATTTTCAGTAGGGACCAGAGGACACTCCTCAGTCAGGACAAACTTCAAGTCGTCGTGCACAAGAATCATATTCATGTTCTTTTTCCAATTGACAAAATTATAGCCAGTCAACTTTTCAGTCGCGAGTAAATTAATCATGAAAGAAGACATTATTGTAATGAATAAATTCATAAAGATTAATATTATACTTAAAATTCATAAGAAATATGGCAAGTAAAATGATGCATGAGTATGCTAAATCACTAAATAAAATGTCAATGCTATTATTGCATCGATACATAATATTTTTCCTTAAGGTAAAAATATTATCTATTAATAAATTTATTCAAAATATCTCATATTTTCAAATTTAACTATCGATTAGTTTTGGTCAAAATGTGATTCACATTATATCACATTTTCATGAGTGTATGCCACCATTTCGGTTTTATAAAACTTAACTTATAATTGCCACCTTAAGAATGGTCAACTATAAAATACATTTTAAAAAACCTATCTCTAAGAGACCAACCATGATATTGTTATAAGTGAACACTTTCCTTAAGGAGGACGATAACAAAGTCATCTCGGAGTCCAACTTAAATCTCACGCTGTTGTATCAACGATGGAAACCATGGAAAGTTATGTCTAACTATTCGCTCTCACTCATTATTTTGAATTATAGTGATTTTATAGAATATCGCATATTCTATTAAATGTATATAAAACAATATTTAATCAAGATAAATTTATTTTATATAGATTATTAATTTTATAATCAAATTATAAAATTAATGATACTAAATAAACAATTTATTTAGCACTTACAAAATAATATAAAAATTTTAACAATTAAAATTTAATAGTATTTTATTTTCTCACATAATTCATAAATATGAATTAACAGTTTTAATTTAATTAAAACCATTTAATTTTTAAAAAAATAATTTATTAAAATTAAATAAATAAAATATATGCTAAGAATGCATGTCAATGTAAGAAAACTAAATGATAAGTATACTCTATATGTAAATACTATATGACATGTGAATGCATGACAATGATAAAACAACTTATATCAAGCATAAAAGTAAATGAAATAATGATCGGGTCGATTTGAATATTTCTAAAATTACATGTAAATCCATAAAAAATTATATAAAGTCTTGGTGGCTCCACATTTTTGCATCATACGTTGTGGTGACAACAATTGTACACCATAGTCTCGCTACAAAATTTGTCTTGTCGTTCTTCTTTCTTTGATCTCTATCAATATTACATAAAAAATATTTATCTAAGACGAATTGGGATTACATCAAGATTAAAAATAAGAAATTTAAAAATATTCATAACCCAAATCGGCCATATAAAATTATGATCATTATGTCAATCATACATATATCCATACATTCAGCATTCAATATATATATATATATATATTAAAAATGCATAATCATACTCATCATCACATATCATGATTATCATAAAATCACATAATTAATATATTATAACTACAATGAAGCTTTGATACCAATTGTTGGTTTTTAGGTTTCCTCGCATAATGGAATTATTGATATTCATAACAAAACAGTAACATGCTTAACCTATATATATCATGAAAAATAATTTTAACATGAAAATAAAACGAATTGCTGTTATAATATATTAATAAATCATATGCATTAAAAAATCTTATTTTTGATATTGTAATACCCCGATATTTTTAATTATCAGGATATTATGAATGATGTATTCGTAAGAATTCCATTTATTAAGATTAAAATGGAATTTACTATAATGAATTTAAATTATAATGTTTGGATTACTTAAATTGTTTTACATTAAATATTAATTTAGTCGTTTTACATTGAGGAATTAATTAGGTGGGAATCAATTAGGATTGAATTATGGAAGAATTAAAATAGATTAGAATTAAAAATGGTTAAAATGAGTGAAGAGGAAGGAATGAACCGGTTAAGTCGAACTGGTTCACTTTGGTTGGTCCTTGGCGGTCTGGACACTTAATGAGAAAGGGGGATTTGGTTTGTTTTGTTATGGCCTTTGGCCTTTCGCGATAGAAGAGGGGAGAAAGAGAGGGAGTGAGATCGAGGAGGGAGATCGGGCGAAACTAAGGGGGAGATGCAGAAGGGAAAGCGATGGCAAGAGGGAAGAGGGCGACGATGAGCTGCGACGACGGAGTGCGAACGGACAGCGCGAGACGATTAGGGCTTCGCAGGACTAGACGAATCGGAGCTGCTCCGGTGGACGGATTCTGACAAAGTGTAGAGGTG
This sequence comes from Begonia loranthoides, assembly GCA_022433065.1. Classification (NCBI taxonomy): domain Eukaryota; kingdom Viridiplantae; phylum Streptophyta; class Magnoliopsida; order Cucurbitales; family Begoniaceae; genus Begonia; species Begonia loranthoides. The sequence continues at coordinate 35,617,078 of CM039469.1, forward strand.
AGTCAGTAGTCTTCATTCTCTTTCTTGATGTTCCGACTTTTGGCTGTATTGGCTGCTGGTTCAAGCGCGAGGAATCAGCAACCCGCGGGGGTCGGGACAGCTTGGTGCTGGCATTTGTCGTGAGGGAGCGGCTGGACTGGTGGTTCAAGCTAGACCGGCCAGAGGCCTTGGTCCAACTTGATGTGGGTTGAACCGACGAAAATGACGTGCAACAGGCGACAACTCATGTGGGGAACACTCTGGAAATTTCAGAGGGGTTATCGGTGGCTGGTTGTCGATGGCAGAACATTGTCTCCTGGCGTGGGCTGGATAAAGGAGCAGATAGAGAGTGAGAGCTCTCTTCTCTGGAGAATCGTTGAAGGCCGAGGTAGAGAGCAGGGAATGGCTAAAGGTGGAGCTGCGGTGTGCTGTGAGCTGAGGTGCTGCGTGAACCAGAGTGACTGTATCTCTGTTGTTATCATCGACAATGGTAAGAACTTGGGTGTGTCTTAGCTTGAGGAAGCCCTACACCGCAAGTAATGGGTGTGTGAGTAGTGATGGTCTTTCTTTGGATGATTTCTGCTACTATTCCTTTGTTGAGTTGTGGGTGTATGGTTTCTGTTGGATGGATCAATGTATTCTTCCATGAATGATTCTAGTTTGGATTGTCTTTAGTTAATGTCTGCCAAGAAGTTGTTGTTACAGTCAACTTTTTGAGTTCATTATGGACAATTCGAGATTGAAGTTTTAACATTTGGGTTGACTTGTTAGTGTTGTGAATGTGGTAAAGTGAAACTTAAGGTCTTATTGGTTATTTTGTCAAAGTATCCCTTAAGGTTGGTTATAGTGATACTCATGATGACAATATGGAACGTCTAAGAATTCTATTGTAACTTCTAAATATCATAAGTTGTAAGTAAAGTGTTGTTGTATGAAACTTTTGAATGATAGGTTAAATTTTTCAGACATATTGATTATGGAGACTATATTTCATTAAACTTGACCAAGATTGAGGTTGTATTAGATTGGGGCCTTCCAAGGACCATTATTGAGGTTTATATTTCATTGAGTTTGGATTGTTACGCTATCGTTAAATCACAAGAATGTCATTTATTTTGGTTTCATTAAGTAAGTTTATAAGAGAAATGTCAAGTTTGATTGATAAGGAAAATAGTTGGTTAATTTTTGAGAAACTAAAATTCAAATTAGCTACTGCGCTGTTTTTGGCATTACCATATGCATATTTACTGTGTGTCTGTTGTATTGAAGTATCAAAATTTAGATTTAGATGTGTAATAGTGGGGTGTAAGAAAATTAATACTTATAAGTTTTGTTAGTTTATGACGAATGAACTAACTCATGGATTTAAGTTCAATATGTTGGAGTTAATTTTATGGTGAGAAGTTCAAAGTTTTGCATCCCATAATGGTTTAGTATTTATTTACGAAGTGCAATTCAAGTCTTAGATAAAGGAGATTAGTAGAATATATGAAAGATGAAAGTCCTATATTTGGACTACCATTTTGGTAAGCAAATGTCATGGCTAATGCTTTGAGTTAACCTCTTTAAAGCCTTCTTTCTTTACTTGATGTTGAAGAATTGGAGTAAATCTAATGGCCATGATATGTAATGCCAAGACTAGGGTCTACAATTGTGAATATAATTAAAGGACAACATTTTTACTCTTCTGAAACGTGTTAAGGAATTGCAGAAGCTTGTTAATGAATTTAAAGGAGGATTTAAACACGACGTTTGAGTGGTCGATGCTGATTGACTTTTGTTGTTCAATGAAACAATGGTAGTGCTTAGGTATTTGAATTTGAAACAAGTGACTTTAGTTAAAAATCATAAGTTGAGATTTTATGTTTTATTTTAGTTTGATAGTACACAAGTGTATAATGACTTCTATGTCAATGTTGGTGGACTTGCTTGGAGCAAGATGTGGTATAAATATGGTTGTATTTTGGATCTATTAGCTGTCTATGTTTAGACATTTAAGACTGCTACATATTTTTTTTACTATCTTTATAAGTTCAGTGCGGGAATAGGAGAAAACTATTATGAGCTTATTGTTTAAATTATTGAAGAACCATGTAGAGATTTATTGTCTTGGTAGATTTTTAGATGATTAATTAATTCTGCACATTTCATTTCCTGCAGTTGAGTCATTCTTTGTTAAGTTATGAGGGATTTATGTGAAGTATATCCTTTGACTTCAATGTAATTCTTCTATTAAAGTTTCGCCGGGGACCCAAAGTTACCTTCAAGTTTTGGAGAGCCTATTGAAAGTTTAGGACACTAGGTTCTATATGTTTTCGATGCATCACTTTCAGACAAATGAATAATCTGAGCGGTCAACACTTACTCTCGATGGCATGTTGACGTCATGTGCTTTGAATTTTAGTGATAGTTTGAAGAATTGTCTAGATGGAATTTGAATGTATTAATGACTTTTAATCAATATTAGTGTATCACCTTGTGAAGACCTTTATAGGAGTCCATGTCAATCTTCCTTGTTTTTGGCTAAGTTTTGAAAGCAAGTTAACGTCTTTGATCATATTTAATTCAAGTGATTGTTGAAGAAGTTTAGATCATATTAAAGATAAGTTGAGAACCATTTTGGTTGGCAATGTGGGTATGCATACCTCCTAGGGAGTGAGGTAGAATTCGAAGCCGATAACTTTATGTTTCTGAAAATCTGACCAACACGAGGGGATTAGTCACTTTGGTGTGGAGGGCAGGTTAACTCTCAAATATATAGACCCCTTTTCAAGTTATCATGTGTGTTAGTCTAGTGGCTTATCAATAGGATTTATCGACACAATTGAACTATGTTCACAACACCTTTTATGTATCTATGCTGAAGAGACGTATTTTTTATTCATCACATGTTATCTCCTGGACCGATGTATCAATAAGGAAGGTGTTTCTTATGTGGAAGTGCCCGAGAAGATATTGGGCCGTGAGATCCAAATTTTATGTCGCCATAAAATTTCTTTGGTTCGTGTTCAATAGAAGAACCATAGTAAAATAGAAACTTCATGGGAAATTGAGTAAAAAATAGGGAAGAAAAACTCTCACTTATTTGATAGAATGCTTGAGATTGTTATAAATTTCGGGGATGAAATTTCCTAAGTGGAGGAGAATGTAACAACTAAATTTTTTAAAGAAGGAAATAAATCCTCCAATTATTTTCCATGGCAGTTTCCAAAACTAATGCCATTGTTATTGCCATTTAGGGCTGGTGATGGGGTGGCGAAGCCAATTTCAAAAGCTTCAAAAATTTCTTCCGGAGAGTGATTCGTTAGTTGGGAGGGAGGATTTTGCAAGTTGTTGGATTTTCTTTGTGATGAAAATTTTGGTAAGCTGAATTCTCTCTAATATGGTGTAAGGTTTCTTAACTAAAGTGAGATTTTAATCATTGGCTTTGCTATAGGTTTTTGCTACAAATTTTGGAATTTGAAAGTTTGTGGAGATCGGACGAGTTACAAAGATAAAAACCGATCCTTCACAGCCAATCGTCAATATTTATGATTTAAGTTTTTGTTGGTAGATTGAATATCAAATTTTATGGAAAAGTTTGGATTTTTAAGCTCAAGGTGTTAATTTTGGGACGAAATCAATCAAATTATGCAAAGAATTAATATGTATTATTAGAAGTCGGAAAATTTTTAGAGAATTTGAAGTTCTCGGATTACTTGGAAAATCTAGTGTTGAGGCAAGTATCCGCAGAAAATGCGTGTCCACTGGAGTAAAGGATTTCACCATGGAAATGTACATATTTGGGAAGCGGAAGCGTACACATCTACAGTAGAGAGAAGGCTTTCGTGGGAGCAAGGGTTTCAGCGGGAGCACGCGAGTGACACGTGTCGTACACTTCCACAGAAGTGTTCACTTTCGTATGAGCGGGCTATGTGGACGACGCTTGGGAGCAGATGTCTAGACCTATTTTGTAGTCGACTAGATTTATAAAAATGTTATGGACGTTTGATGGAGGGACGTCCACTCTAGACTTTAAAAGTTGGATATTTTTAAAGATTGTTCCTTGAGTTACCTGATTGGTTCTTATCCCAACTGTGAGTTACAATGAATTTTATTTTATTTTATTTTTTTAGAAAAGTGAATTGATTGTGTATGTGTGTTCATTTTGATAAGTCCGACATATTGACGAGAGATTTGGACTCTTTGAGTATATATTTGATAGAGTTTTAACTTTGGTAGGCCCGATTCGAGGTAGAGATTTATTTTTATGTCCAGAATATCATTGTTTTATGAAAATATATTTTGAGACATACTCTTATATGAAATGACGTGTCCATTTTTATGGTTGTTGGTTTTTATACTATTATTTATTTTCATTGGATATGTTTTATTTGAGCCTACATATTTCATTTATTGATCATCTTGGTTAGATAAACCAAGTTTAATCGACCCATGAAAGGGTCATAATTTCTTTGTGTTAATTACAGTAAGGAGATAGCAAACTATATCTTGTTCCTAATCGAAAAGCTCTAAATCTGTTCAGGGTTTTACTTTCGTGGCATTAGCAATTGCTGAGTATCGTCGTTACTAATTTATGTCTATGACATAGTGTACCCAGAGTCCATGAGTATTTACATTTTCATTGGGCTTTTCATATGGTACAGTAGGGTCCATTTTCTATATGTACCACACTATACTAGATTGTTTTATGATATTTTCCCTATTGTTTGTTTTATAACCACATTTTTTTTTTATAAAGATGTTTTAACATATGACATGCTCCTTACTTTTCTCATAATTTTAAATAATAAATCTAAAACCATACCCCTACTGAGTTTAGTCGACTCACTCCAACTGTCACGATCGCCAGGGACCCGAGACAGAACAGGGAATAACCTGGCCCATAGAGCCTAATCGTTCAACCTTTTTTCACTTTAAGTTTTATTAATTACCTACGAAAAACTTAAAATAATTAATTAAAAGCCAAGACCCGATAACATGGGCTTAACAGGTCCAATAGTGATATCTGATAACATATAATATTAAACAAATAAAATATTATGTGGAAAGTAAATTAAGGATTACAATTATCCAAATAAAATATACCTCACAAAATGGTCTCTCCAGAATAATTAAAATTATAGAAATTAAATAAACTCCGTCGGATCTAATCCTGACTTGGTAACTGGAAATCCGACTGATAAAATCCTGAAAAGTGTCATTGGGGTGAGTTGACTAAACTCAATGAGAATTATGTTTTAATAAATTTAATTAAAATGATGTTTAAGCATACATGAATTTAAAACTCAAATCTGTAAATTCATTTTAGAAGATTTGTACAAAAGGGCATGTGTTCAAATTAACATACTAGTATGTAATACCCTGATTTTCTGTAATGAAACTAAGTAAGAGTAATTAAGAAATTAATTGGGTGTAATAAGATTATTTGGATAGTTAGTGAAGATTTCTTCAATGAAATTATTAGAAGTGGCTAAGTGTGGATTTTAGAGAAAATGTTAATTTGTTAAGATTATTGAGGGAGTAAGTTATAAATTGTTGAGGAATTAATGGGAAATAAATTAAAAAAGAAATGGAATTAAAATAAAAATGAATAGAATAAATGAAAGGGAGAGGAAACGAGACATTTGGGTTATGACGGACGTCCCTCAAGGGAAAATGGACATCCGTTATAGAAGATGGAAAGCAGGCGGCGTGTTTGTTAAGAGTAAGTAGAAAGCGGCATCATTTTGATGTAAGAGATGTCCCCAATAGACAAGGACGTCCAAAATAGAAGTAACGAGAACAATGTTAACATTTAAGTGGGATAGCGTCGTTTGGAATAAATGGAGGAAAGACTTATAGATGAATGGACGTCCCCATCCCTTATTGAGGAACAGACGTCCCTCATAGCGAAGAACGGACGACAGATGTGAGGAACAGATGACAAATGTAAAGAACGGACGACAGATGTAAATAACAGACAACAGATAAGAAACATCAGATGAATTGTGGTCTGTTAGATTAGCAAAAGTGATGTCCATCATTCATAGGAGATGTACATCACTGAATCAAGGACGGGGCCATGTGCCAAGGCACATGGAAAACAAAAAGAAAAATGGACGCATTTTTTGACCATCAGATGAGGAAGCAAACAAAGTAGGATTGTAGGATTCAAGATGAGAGACGTCGCTTATGGAAAATGAACGTCCTTCATAGGAAATTGCATGTAGAAAATATTACAATGAACTTTTTGAATAAAATTAGACGTTCCTTATGGAAAACAGATGTCCGTCATAGCGAATTTCAAGTTTAATTTATGGAAGCGGCAAATCGTGGCAGTGATGAAATCTTTCAAAAATGAAACTATAATACCCTAATTTTTTGTAACGGAATTAAATAAGGATAATCAAAAAATCAACTAGGTTTAATAGAATTATTTGGATAGTTATCGAAGAATTTAAATTGGACCGATAATTATTGTCAAACGACATTCGGAATGAGTCAGAAGTTGAGAATAAGTTAAATAATGCGATATATATAATCAAGTGAATGTTAAGAGAGTAATTGAAAGTAAATTAAAGGAGAAAAATAAAAGGAGAAAGATTTAATTGAAATAAAATGTAAATAGAAGAAATAAATAGGATTTAAAGGAAAAATAAATTGAAAGAAAATGGGAGAGGTGAACCGATTCTCCTTGAACCAGTTTGGTCTAGAAAGAAAGTGGGAAAGAGGTTGAAATGGCCGGCGGCTGATTTTAATTAAAAGGGAAGAGGGGAATTAAGAGGAAAGAGAGAAGCAGAAGAGAAAGGGAGGGCGATTTTGGGGAGTCGCGATCTTCCTTCGGCCGTGACTTCGCGAATGGTGAGTGATGAACAAGAGGGAAAAGACTCATGAATGATGGGGGAGAGTGAATCCTGCAGTCTGAGCTTCTCCGCGAAAGTGGGCGCGATCAGGCGACGATGCGCCAAATGGTGCAAATGGCAAGAGCGCTCGTGTCGGTGGGAATGGAGCTCCCATGAGCTGGGACTTCGTAGCGCCTAACCGAGGTGAAGTTTGGTGAGGATGGAGGGGAGCTCCTGATAGGTAGCGTGTTCTCCGATTAGGGTAATGTCTCCTGCGTGTTTGGCTTCTCGGTCTCCATGTTAAGGCAATGAATTGGCTGATTATGTGATGTTCCTCCTTTGGTTGATTTTTTGGTTTGCATTGCCATGGAATTGGTGCTCTAGTGGAGTGAAGGTTGGTGAAGGGGAGGGTAGCTCTCAGGTGTTCTTCCAGTTGAGAATTTCCTTCACTTCCATTTACAAATTTTATGGAATTAATAAGTAGAGGATAGAGTATTAATGAATGTTCAATGTCCTGCTCTATTGAACCTGTTTCCGATTAATGATAGATGTGTATGCTGGAATGTGCCCTATTGTTGGATTTTGTTTTTATATGCTGGGAATTGTTTTCTGTGTGTTTGCAGCTCTAATAAGTGTATACTCTATTATGGAGTTTATGGATTTAATTATGTTAAAAGTAGGAGTAGAAGATAAAGGAGTAAAGAATGAAAATAATGCTTCTTTGATTGGATATTTTGGATAGAACGTGTTTTGATGGAAAGGTTTATGTTCTGTTTGGATTAATGCTTCGAATTTGGTCAGTGCTCTATCAGTTTATAATGCTCTCTACTGTTTGGAATTGAATTATGAAATTCCATTATGTGATGAAGAAGGATTTAGGGTATTGATGACATTAAGATTTATAAGCCATAATTATTGATGATTAAATGTCAATGACTTTGAAGGTATTTAGACGAAGGAAGGACTTAAAGACACATTACAACGCCAGGTAAGAATTGGGATAGAGTCGTGGCCAGTGGAGGTCCTACACCACAAGTATTGTCTTCCGTGTTAATTTCTTGAATATATGTTTCTAGATGGTTTGATAATGCATCTGTCAAATGTAATGCTTTGTTACACCCTGCATTGATGCTTTGCTTACTAGATATTATGTTGTCTTTGTTCATCATGCCTATGCTCATCTTATGTCATCTATCTGTTGCCAAACTTGTTTAGGATTTCAGATATAGTTGTTGTTTCTTTTAGTTGCCAAGCATGTTTAAAGCATTACTATACTATAGCATGTTATTAGTTCGCACAATGTTCCACGCTTTATTGCTATCTTTCTAATTAGATTATGCCATGTTAATGTCAATCTCTCTAAATTGCCTCATGTTAGCCCTCCATTTATTAATTTGTTGATTTTGGTTAGTTAGATTATTGCTTATAATTATTGTATCACAATAGGCTGCTTGGTAATATAGGTTGTTAGATTTCTCATGATTATTGGGTTGGACTTGCTCTTATTAGATTTGCTTCATTTCTCATGTAATGCCCTTGATATATTGTTGTGATTATTGCACCGTGTTGACATGCATCATGATAATAGAAACAACTAGGAATGCCACGTTTGAGTTGGTATTCATATGCATTTATGTGAAGAAATAGATAAAGAAAATGAATGTAAGGGAATTGGAGGTTGGGGAGGTCGTTCGGATCAAACCAGTTAGACTTGAGATTATGCCCTTCCCTTGTCGGGTTGCGAGAGCCTGTCTACCTCGAGGTGTTAGATGCCAACTAGCGGCCACTCTCCCTACGACAGAATCTGCAATGTCCTAACTCAATGTATGAGTTGATGTATATATGACCGTGAGTAAAGAACAGTTTGGGTGGATTCCATTCTGATATAATCAGTTACAGGCATACATTCATTTGCATCTTAGTTCTTGCTTAGCGCATGTTTGCTTCATGGTGTAGGTGATTGTAATGACGCCAGTACTTTTTAGAGGAACAATTGATGAAGGATTTGCATGCGCAGATCTTCTGCCTGGCTAGGTCAAAGAATGTAAAAGAGAAAAATAGTTTTGTAAAAAATAATATAAACAGTTGTTTATTGTCTTTAAATGATTTATTTATGCTTCCGCTATGTTTTGAATAAAAATGTTTTCATAATTATAGCTTTCTACCGTTTATAATAATTAAAGTAACGAGTTTAAGAAAAATTAATGGTCCGGTTCTTAGAAAAGAACTATGATCACAATTTAAAAGGTTTCCTGGTGTTTTATAAAAGAAAAGCAAAAAAAAGTTTTAAATTTCATGCGATTTTCAAAGGAAGAAAAATTCGGGTCGTTACAGAAATTGTTCCCTTTCAACAAGTGTTTCGGCTTTGCTCCTTGAGCGTTTTGGCTCCCTATCTCTTGTATTAGAAATCCCCCACGCTTGCACAACACAGGAGATTTGTGACAGTCATTATGGTGACACCCCTAATAGATGTATCTCCTTGTCAGAGTGACGGTTAAGCCATATGACCATAGGATGTATCATTTCTCTACAAGGAAATGTAAAGAAGGAGATAGGTTCTTCTCTAAGACATGAGCATTGCATTTCATTCTATTTTTTGTTGAGCGTTAGGCTCATTGTTTTATCCTATGATGTAGGTATGTACAAGAAATAAGAGAACAGGTCAAGGACAGTTGACGAATGATTTGTACGAGCGGATCTTGTGGCTGGCTAGGCTAATGAATGTAAAAAAAATGGCTTGTAAGGGTTTTCAAAATGCATTTAAATTGAAAAAGGAAAGAAGTTATTTATTGTATTAAAAAATGCTTTGTTTTATTTATTTAGTTTTTCGCTGTGCTTTATAAAATATTTTCAGAAAAGATTTCTATTTATCGAATTGTTTAAAAAGGGGTTTTAATAATGAAAAGTCTTCCATTGTTTCACAAAAGAAAAGAAAAAGTTTTAAATTTTACACGCTTTCAAATGTAAGAAAAATCTGGTCGCTACAAGTATGTGTTACGTAATAAAAATATGTCCTTGTTGCACTAAATAAAAATCCTAGTGAAATGGAGTCACTCATTGACTCCAGGTACACCATGTTATAGGCAAATAACAAAATAAAAGCGATGTTCAACAATCGTGAAAGCCACATAAATATCCTAATAAGGTTTAGAGTTTTGTGCGTAGGGACATGACATATACAAATGTCACATTACTCTAGTCAACAACAATAAACACATTCTGTACGATCGAATTTGTGAAAATAAAATAGACCCCAAATCGGGTCGATCGAACTTTGTTCACGCGACCCAGTTGATCTAGAAATATTTATACGCATGCTTAATTTAAACGTGTATAGTGAAAAAATATAATATAATATAAAAATCTGACGACCACAAAATAGACACATTATTTTTATATGAGACACGTCTCAAAATAACTATTTTATAAAATTTATGCAATACAGTGCATAAAAATAAATCTCCACCTCGAAGTTGGCTTACACTAACCAAAGCCCAATGTCCAAATAGCCCAAATGCAAAGTCAACAGATTTTTAATTTAATAATTGTTACCTATTAAAAAATAATGTGTTAATTTTTATGTTAAATTTTTATACTTTAAAATTCCAAATTTTTCTTAAAATAAAGTCACAATTTTTATTGGAAAAAAAATCCTTCAATTAGACCCTCAAAACAGGCCCAAAATAGTCTCCATTTAATTTTTGGACCGCAACCCAAAAGGTTTTGGAACGCGGCCCAAATGAGGATATTTCCTCACTGGCTCGTTCAATGGCCCGACTGCGTTTTGTGGAAAACGATGGCCAGGACAAAATTTCGTCTATGCCATCATCTTCCCGAAAACGCAACTTGAATGAGGCTTCTTCCAAGCCCTTCTACCTCCTATTGAGGGATCGAATGCAGACGAAGTCGTCGTCTCAAATTTATGGAAGAAATCACCATTTCTCGACCAAACTCTCTCACAAATCAACAATTGAATATTGACAAATTACACTTCTAGACCATAGACAGCGACGGAGACATATTCGAAAATAAAAATCAAATCTTTGTACCTCACGAATCACCGGCCTCCGATTACAGATAGGTTCGCCCAGCACTATAATTCGGCTATTAATTCAACCTGATTCCTTCCAAAATTCCAACATAAATCAGAACCTTAACCAACAAATTTCAAAATTCACATAATTGAAAGGAATTGAGTTTACCGAGGTTGACTCTTCTTCACTAGTTTGTCGAATGCGAGAGAGAGGAGATCGACAAAAGATTAGAGAGAGAGAGAGAGAGAGAGAGAGAGAGAGAGAGAGAGAGAGAGAGTGTGTGTGTATGTGTGTGAGAAGCCTTTTGTTACTGGTTGTTCCCAGAACAAAGTTGCAGAGCTGAGAAAAGAAGAGAAGTTAAAGAAGAAGTTCGAAAAGAAGAAGTTTTCTATTCATATCTCTTGTAATGACTTGAGTTTTTTGTAAATCCTTGAAAATGCGTAAAATTTGAAATTTCTTTTTTTAAAACAAAATGTATTAGAGTGCGTTTAGCCGGATCGCTACTGACTCTTTCTTTAAACTTGTTACGAAAACAAGTTAATAAAATGTGCGAAAGCATTATAAAATAAACCATTGTAAATCATGGTGGAAGCGTAAATAAATCGTTTGAGAAGTAAATACTAAGCCATTTAAACACTATGTCTAACAAATAAAACTTGACAATTAAACATCGTTGATTTACAACTATTTACTCATTTTTTTTCTTTGCCTGGCCAGCTCTGAGTCTCGCATGTGCGAAATCATTCATCCCTGCTTCATTATGTGTTCATAATCTACTTATTATCTGTTCATCTTTGTTCCTACACCACAAGTAATGACGTGAGCTTTTGGCCAGTAAGGAAATGGGGGAAAACAATTATACATATCTCTCTCTTTAATTCTTCTTGGAATGGGGGCCACCCAAACCAATTCTTTTCATTACGTTAGTTCTTTACTCGTACATCGAGCTGGAGATTGGAGGGGTCTTAGGGGATGGAATAGTTGGCCGGATTTCGCCCTTTACTTGCAACTAGGTCCCTGTTCCCATCAAGGTTGGGGGCTTCGCCTAGCCGCAGACTAGTTTCGCTACCCATTTGCCCTCTAACTCCCTTTTTCGTCCCCTTTTCCGGTGTATCCCGCCTTCAAGGTTCCTCCCTTTCCAGCGTATCCCGCCTTCAGAGTTTCTTCCCTTCCGGCGTATCCCACCAGAGGGTTTCTTCGGTGATGGGCGTATCCCGCCCATCCCGAACATTCTTTTCTTAGTATTCATCCCCTTTTCGGCGTATCCCGCCTTCAAGGGTTTCTTCCCTTCTGGCGTATCCCGCCGGCAGGGTTTCTTCGGGGTGGGCATATCTCGCCCATCCCGAACATTCTTTTTTCTTATCATTTTTCCTCACTCATGCATGCGTGAGTACCACCCCAAAGTGGCACTCCCTACGATTTTCTATTAACATGAAGCATACTGCATTATAACGTACATTAACGGAAATTGAAATGCGCATCAAAGTAAAAGTACTATAATTGAACTTGCGCATATAATGAATCACAATAATTGAAAGCATACATAGATGCAAGGAACAATTATGATATCGAATTGAACAAGATGAGACAATAAAGTAACATACGACAGATTTCAATTTAACTAAACATGCTCATTGAACTAAGGTAGGCTAAACATGGAAATATGTTGTAAGCAACGAATAAAGGAAACATGCTTGTAAATTGGAAATCTTTATTCTAGTTGGTTAATCATACTTTTATTTTAATTAGTCAAACATGCTATATTTAATAATTTAGTTATTATCCCAGTTAATTACATGCTCAACAACTTAGTTAACATACTCAAGGTTTAGTCATCGAGTAACATGCTTGAACTAAATAACATGCGGACATGCTCAACTAATTCAACATACTAATTACTAAACATGCTTAAGGATTGATTATTTATTACATAACTATTTAAACATGCTCGTATTACTTAATAAGAGTAAACTAACATATTCAGGTAGAATTACAATTATTATGCTAAGTAGTTCTCCTAATCAATTTACATGCTCAAGATTATGATTGGTTATGCTAGTCAATTTACATGCTCAGATTACATACTTTTATTCTAATAATTTAAGTATACTTAATTATCGTTGTTAACTAGTTATCGTGGATTGATTAATTAACACAGTAAACATGCTCGGACTAATTGTTAATGGAACACTCGTTAAGTTAATTAACATACTTGAGGATTAACTTACACAACTAGTTAAGTATGCACGAATTTGCTATTTCACGACTACTAAGTTAGTTAATAAAGTAAACATGCTCAATCAAATAAACAGGACATAACTTAGATCTATTGTTATTATCTTAGTTAGTTAACGTGCTCAATGATGTGATTATGTAACGACCCAATTTTTCGTAAATCGTAAAATGCGTGAAATTTTGAATTTTTTTTTCTTTTTAAAACAAATTAGAGTGTGATACTAAAACCGGATCGCCACTGACTCTTTCTTCAAACTCGTTGTGAAAACCAACTTATTAAATATGCGGAAGCGTTGTAAAATAAACCCTTGTAAATCATGGCAGAAGCGTAAAGAAATCGTTCAAGAAGGAAATACTAAACAATTTAAACACTACGTCTAACAAATAAAACTTGACAATTAAACATCGTTGATTTACAACCGTTTACTCATCTTTTTCTTTGCCTGGTCAGCCCGAGTCTCGTGCGTGCGAAATCATCCATCACTGCTTCATTAGGTGTTTATCACCTACTTATTATCTGTTCGTCGTTGTACCTACACCAGAAGTAAGGACATGAGCTTTCGCCCAGTAAGGAAATGGAGGAAAACAATTATGCATAGCTCTCTCTTTAATTCTTCTTGAAATGGGGCCCACCCAAACCAACTCTTTTATTACCTTCATTGGTTCTTGGTTCTTTTCTCGTAGTTCGAGCTAGAGATTGGAGGTTATACTTTGAGATGGCCTAGTTGATCGGCTTCTAACCTCCTTTGCGCATGCTAGTCCCTTTCCCGACTAGGTGAGGGTGTATCCTAGCTGCTAGACTAGATCCAAACTACCCATCTGCCCCAACTCCCTTGGTTGTCCCCTTTCTAGTGTATCCCGCCTTCAAGGTTCCTCCCCTTCTAGCGTATCCCGCCTATAGGGTTTCTACCCTTCCAGCGTATCCCGCCGGAGGGTTTCTTTCAGTGATGGGCGTGTCCCGCCCATCCTGAAACATTCTTGTTCTTAGCATTTTTCCTCACTCATGCTTGTTGGTACCACCCCAAGGGGGTACCCCCTACTTGGTTTCTATTAACATGATACATAATGCATTATAACGTACATCAATGGAAATTGAAATGCATATTGAAGTAAAAGTACTATAATTGAACTTGCGCATATAATGAATAACAATAATTGGAAGCATACATAAATACAGGAAACAATTATGGTATTGAATTGAAGCAGCGAGTGAACAAGATGAGCCAATAAAGTAACATACGACAAATTACAATTTAACTAAACATGCTCATTGAACTAAGCTAAGCTAAACAGGGAAACATGCTGTAGACAACGAATAATGGAAACATGCTTGTAAATTGGAAATCCTTATTTTAGTTGGTTAAGGATACTCTTATTTTAATTAGTCAAACATGCTATATTTAATAGTCTAGTTATTATCCTAGTTAATTACATGCTCAACAAATTAGTTAACATACTCAAGGTTTAGTTATTGATTAATCATGCTCGAATTGATTAACGTGCGGACATGCTCAACTAATTCAACATACTAATTACTAAACATCCTCAAGGATTGATTATTTATTACACAACTATTTAGACATGCTCGTATTACTGAATAAGAGTAAACTAACATATTCGGGTAGAATTACAATTATTATGCTAAGTAGTTATCCTAATCAATTTATATGCTCAAGATTGTGATTGGTTATTCTAGTCAATTTACATGCTCGGATTACCTACTTCTATTCTATTAATTCAAGCATACTTAATTATCGTTGTTAACTAGTTATCGTGGATTGATTAATTAACACAGTAAACATGCTCGGACTAATTATTAATGGAACACTCATTTAGTTAATTAATATACTTGAGGATTAACTTACACAACTAGTTAAGTATGCACGAATTTGCTATTTCACGACTATTAAGTTAGTTAATAAAGTAAACATTCTCAATCAATAAACATGACATAACTTAGATCTATTACTATTATCGAAGTTAGTTAACGCGCTCAATGATGTGATTAACAATTGAATTAGACAACTGGTTACTTAAACATGCTCAAATAGAATTACCATTATTATTCTAGCTAATTATCCTAATTAAATTGCATGCTCATTATCACAAGTAGTAATACTAGGTTATGAAAGTAAGACAAACAAATGGCAGCAGAACAATGATGAAATACATATCAGCTTGAAATTAATAACTAAACAGAAGTTAAACTATAAAGAATAACTCATAATAATGTCTTCGCACTTAACTCATCTATCTCGTTCATTATCTAAGCATTTCTCGTTCATCAATTGTATACCATTCGTTCATCCATTATTTAAGCCTTTATGACAGAACTAAGAATATCACTTAACAGTAAAGATTACCAACAATGAATAATAGCAGTTATATTAACCAAGCAATGTCACAAAGCTAACAATAATCTACCCTATCAATCCAAGGAAATAACAACAGAATATCATTCAAAGAACAAAATACTACTCACGCACACTACTTGTGGTGTAGGGCCTCCAAATGGCCAAGACACACCCAAGTTCCTTACCTTGAATTTTATCGCGCGCGTTCGCACTTCATCGTTATTCCTCTTCTTCTTTTTAATATCTTCACAATCAAAACATTACTCATTAACTTCATCTCTCTAACCACAATTTGCGGAATCCCATAAATCATAACGCTTAACATTTTCCATAATTTAAGCTTAGCACACAACACTGAGTCTAATCCCCTTCACGTTCAGGACATATACATTCAGATTGTAAGACCCTATAGAACTCACAGGGCATAACAATCCACATTAAGGAACTTAAAGAGGCAATTTCCCATAACAGTGCGCTCACTAAGTATGCAGAACAATTATTTATTTTAACTTCACAGTGCATTAAAATTTTCGTCTAACAGACATGCATAACCTATCCCCTTTTCACAAAACCATTAACAGCAAGCACCGAGTATTCACTGCCCAAATATCCATCAACAGAATATATTTATTCTCCATTAATCTCCTTAACTTAACTATCGGTAGAACTTAAATTAAAGAATAACCAATGGCAGACAAAAATCTCATTACTTCACTGAAATGAAGAGAACCCATACCTGAAGAACTGATGGAACCTGAGAGGAGTACCCTTTCCTTAAACTTTTCTCCTCTACAGAGCTTCCCTCATCACAGCATTCGGCCAACCTCCACAGCTCCCCTCTGGATTCAGCACCTTCTCCAAAGAAGAGGAGTCCTCTGCCCTTTTGTTCTCCAAACATGCCTGACAATCCTCTCCAATTTTTCAGAGGATGTCCCCCACTCTCGACACGCTGTCGGTCTCCAGCAGAGCGGGGACCAGGATAAGAAAACCGAACCATAAGCTGGACCATGGCCTTTGGCTGGTCCAGCTTGAACCTCTAGCTTTAGCTCTGCCTCGTCGATCATTGCTGCCTGCTGTCGGCCATCCTTCCCTGCCAATCGCCAAGTTAACCGAACACAAGGGAGAAGGAAAACCCGACCATCCAACCTTCGACTTGTCGCCGGAATACTCCATGGTAAATTATTATTTGTTTTAATTACATTAATTTTCGTAAATTATGATCTCATCTAATGAATACGTCCTTGGTAATACCTCAAAAATTACCTAATGGATCCAAATGTTCCAAATTAATCCTTATTAAATTTCGATAAAAAGTTGGGGTGTTACAGATTAACAATTGAATTAGACAACTGGTTACTTAAACATGCTAAAATAGAATTACCATTATTATTTTAGCTAATTATCCTAATTAAATTGCATGTTCATTATCACAAGTACTAATACTAGATTATGAAAGTAAGACAAACAAGTGGCACCAGAACAATGATGAAATACATAGCAGTTTGAAATTAATAACTAAACAGAAGTTAAACTATAAAGAACAACTCATAATAATTTCTTCGCACTTAACTCATCTAGCTCGTTCATTATCTAAGCATTTCTCGTTCATAAATTGTCTATCGCTTGTTCATCCATTATTTAAGCCTTTATGACCGAACTAACAATATCACTTAACAGTAAAGAATACCAACAATGAATGATAGTAGTTATATTAACCAAACAATATCACAAAGCCAACAATAATCTACCCTAACAATCCAAGGAAATAACCACAGAATATCATTCAAGGAACACAACACTACTCACGCACACTACTTGCGTTGTAGGGACTCCATGGCCAAGACACATCCAAGTTCCTTACCTTAATTCTTTATTGTGTTTAGCACCTGACCGTTATCCTCCTTCGTCTTTCGTTATCTTCACGATTTAAAACATTCATCCATTAATAATTCTATAAACTTTAATATGTAGGAATCCCAATATTCACAGCTCAGCAACCAAATATAATTTCTCATTCTTCACCTCATTTTTCCATAACCTAGAAGTAATAACCAATACCGCAAAATAACCTTTCATCATAAGTGGCCCAACAAGTAACCAAGTTTCAATGGTTTATCTAATCACAATTATTCTAGAAATCATACTTAACACCACAACACACATATCCTCAGTTGTACAGATTTGGATTCCAACCAATAGAGTGCATAATCAACATCAGAGGGTAAAACCCATGCCTCACTCACATATTCAACATTCCAAAACCCTCAATCAATTTCAACAGCAGAGAATAATGTGTACAACATTCCATTTCACCCAACGACCATAAAATCACTAAATAGTATCTCAAAAACAACAAAAGGCATCACCACTAACAGACAACAAACAATATCCAGTTACTGGCCAAATAAAACTCAAGATGCATAACTCAACAGAGGCAGTATTCATCCATATCATCCAGGAAGTTCACAGCGTAGCTCATACTATCCATAGCAAACAGTAAAAGTAACGTCTAAAAGAAACAAAGAACTTTTACCTGAAGAACCATATAGACTCGAGAACAATAGCTCCAAAGAGCATCCCAACAGAGCTGCTGCCCTCTCACAGAAGCTCACCAGACCCCATTCCTCCTCTCAGTTCAGCTCTCCCAATAGCTGTCCCGCCAGTCATCTCCAGAAGCTCAGGACACCCAAGTGACTCCTCTTTGCCAGAACGTTGTTCTCACTTCTCTGTCTCTCCCTCTGTCTAAATCTCCCTCTCGACACAACTCCAAGGAACACTAGAGAGCATGCTCTCTTACCGTCACCTCTCTCTTTGGCTCAGCACACCTCGTAGCAGCCGTTCTCTTCATTCTGTCCCCATTCTCGTAGTTAAAACATCCAGCAGACAAACACTTCCAGCAGACAAATGCTTCCAGCAGACAAATGCCTTGCATGCCAGACAATCCTTGTAAAAGCTCCATACAATGTTCCCCAAGCTGATTCCACACTGGAAAGGTTATCTGTATAGTAGACAACACTTCATTCGAACCGGTTTAGTCAAACCCGGTCGGAGCTTAGCCGTTGCCCACCTGAAATTTCACCAGACGCCGGAATCGTCATTGCCGACTGCAATCAACACCAAAACACCTATTATACGACAATATTAGTAATTGCATAATTGTATATAAACTTGCGATAATATTAGGATAAACCCAAAAAACCTCTTAATTGTTTAAGGGTTGTCAGAATTGGCCATTCAATAATTGCAGAGATTTTGCCTTGTTCAGGTGATACACCCTCGGCTAATACAATATGCCCCAAGTATTCAATAGAATTTTGCCCAAAACTACACTTGCTTAACTTGGCAACCAATTGATGCTGCTGTAAATAGAATCCAAACTTCTTCCAAATGAATGATATGGTCAGAACACGAAACACTAGATATTAAAATTTCATCAAAGAACACAATCACAGATTTTCGCGAAAGCAGCTTTAAAACATCATTCATTATGGCTTGAAAAGTTGTTGTTGCGTTTGTAAGCCCAAAAGGCATTACCAAAAACTCATAATGTCTTTCATGAGTTCTAGATGTCTCCCACATCCATTCTAATTTGCTGGTAACCAGCACATAAATCAATCTTACTAAAAATGGTTGCGCCATGTAATTCATCCAATAATTCATCTATTGTTGGGATTGGAAATTTATCAGGAATTGTAATACTATTAAGCACTCTACAATCAACATAAAACCTTGAAGTGCCATCCTTTTCTTTTACCGATAAAACCGAAGAAGAAAAAGAACTCCTATTCGGCCTTATAATTCCTATCTATAACATTTTTGCAACCAACTTTTCAATTTCAGATTTTTGAAAATATGGGTATCGATATGGTGTAACATTTACAGGTGGAGCATTTGTTTGCAAATGGATTTGATGATTAATGCTTCTATTTGGAGGAACTTGAAATACATACTGATATTTTTCACTTAAGAATTGCATATCTACTAGTACATAATGCATTGTAGTCTCAATTGATAAATGGCTGGATTAAAAATAGAAGTATTGAAAGACTGCACCTATTCTTTGTATTTTCTTCAATTAATGATATTGTATGGAACTTGGAACTTGTTGTTTGGCACTAATAAAACATGTTTCCCATTCTAAGAAAATTGCATCGTCAAAGTCTTATAATCTATTAAAACTGGTCCTAAGAGTTCTAGCCATTGAACTCATAAAACCATTCAGCTCCTTGTATAGGCAGAACATAAAAATCAATTAAGAAAACTTGTTCTTGAATTTTGACTTCTAAATTCAAATAGGAACCTACGCAAGCCAATTCATCACCATTGCCAACCAACACTTTAAAATGTCTAGAAGGTTGAACTTATATATTTAAGTGTTGTACTAATCTGTCTTGAATAAAATTGTGCGTTGAGCCGCCATCAACCAAAATTTGTACAAGTTGTTTTGCAACATAGCCCACAAACCTTACAGTTCTTGGGCATTGTTGTCTAGCTAGAGCAAGTAAATTGATAGCCAGAAGGTCTAGATGCTCATTTTCAGTAAGTGCAGTAGCATTTACAATATCTACTTCCAATAAATTAGAATCACCATTATCATCATCCTCTAATATCAACACAAGCAATTTAGACTTACATTTATGGTTTCTGCTAAATTTTTCGTCACAATTATAGCATAAACTTTTCTCCCTCCTTTCCATCATTTCATTGGCAAACAATCTCTTAACTAGACTATTAGAAGACTTAACATCCAAAAGTTATTAATGTTGCTGTATTTTTGGAGTAGGTAATAATGGTTGTAATGAATCATGCACTCTAACATTTTGTTGATATTGAATTTTTTGAAAGCTTTGTCGATTGCCCGTATCATTCAATTTGTCCTCCATCAACTTAGCTAAATTAATAGCTTGTTCAATTTTCTACAATTTAAGAGCACGTACCTCTCAACGAATATCATTTCAAAGTCCAGATTCAAAATAATTTTGTAAAAAAGGAGAAACACCGACTATTTGATTCATCAAAGCTTCAAATTTATTATGAAAATCTGAAACAGTTGATGTTTGTGTAAGTTTCAACAGTTCTCCTTGCACGTCATGATATTCTAAAAGGCCAAATTGTACTGCTAAAGCTTGCAAAAAAAGCTCGCCAAGTAGTTAGCATACCATTTCGAAAAACCCATTGAAACCATTGTAATGCAGCGTCGTCCAAATGAAAGGAAGCAATCAATAATCTCTGTGCATCGTCTATTCATGATAACCAAAAAATCTTTCTACTTTAAAAATCCATCCGTTCGAGTCTACACCATTGAATCTTGGCACATCCAATTTGATCAAGCAAAAAGGTTTATAGTTATTGTCAACAAAATTCTCAGCTTGTTTACCTTTATTGCTAGAAGTTTTGAACAGAATATTGACAGGATTTCTTATATGTTGCTCGATTATGTCTTTCATTGACATTAATTTGATGCTAATTTCCTTCAAAAGTGTATTGAATTTGGACATTTGTTGATCATGATTAGAAAGTTGGTTTCAACATTCTTCTAGTATTTGATTCTGGACTGAATGCGAACGAGTACCTTCTACCATGACGACAGAAGTCAATGAAAGTACCAATGTTATTAGTTGTTCCCAGAACAAAGTTGCAAAGCAGACAAAAGAAGAGAAGTTGAAGAAGAAGTTGGAGAAGAAAAAGAAGTTTTCTATTCATATCTCTTCTCTTTTACATTTAATCTATTTATACAGAATTATATTGGTTATGTAATCAACCGTTTTACAACTATATTTTCTAGCTATTCAATTGCTCAAATTTTATTCAGTAAAGTCCTTGAGCCACTTCGGTTTTCTCTTTATTCTCTTTTCTCCATTCTGTTTTCTATCATGATTAGCTGTAACACCTTCCCTTAAGGAGAAAGGGGAGGGAGAAAAATGGAAAAACTCCTCCCCGTTCGCAAAGCTCCCGCAGCAGGGGAGGTATTTCTGGCATTTTTGAAAACGTCTCATTTTTTCCTTTTTTTGAAGGGCCAGATATTACATCAATGATATTTCAATAGGTATTAGTTTGAAAGATTCTTAGTTGATGATGTAGGAGTGAGTTCGTTAGTTTATTTATTTAGTTCATTTGTAATTTGAATTGTTCTCTTGGTAAGATTTTTATTTCTATTTGTAATTTTGGCACAATTATTTTTATTGGACATTTATATTGGTACTTTATCATGATATCATTGATGAACCTTTGGATCTACCCAATTGGTTAGGCTCTAGTAATTTAAGTTTCACTTAAAACTTCTGATATCTATTTAACTTAAAAGTTAAAGGGACGAATAGCTCGATTTGATTTTAGATTAGGTCGTTTTCTGTTCTATTTTGGATTCCTTTTGGGGTGTGACATTAGTCTTTTATAATTAGTTTTGGCTTAGTATGTGGCTTATGATTCTATGGATATCGACAATGAATGACTATATTGTGGGGCAATGTATGCATATTCTCTGTATGCCTCTATATTGAACGTCGTTTATAACTGCTTTGCCTATTTTGTTGTGTATGTGATACTTTCATTATTATTATTATAATATTATCTTTGTTTAGTTTGTTTATGCACGCGCGTGCACACACACACACACATACATATATATATTAGATATAAGAAAAATTAACAAATTAATTATGGTTCTTAGTGGTCAATGACAAGTCAACCATGGAAGTATTTATTCTAAAAACTTAACCATTGAACATGAAAAATAGACACCGTAAACATCGTTATCACATTTGCAGTTAAACATTTAAATTGCTTTCCTCTGCAAAACGTTATACGTTCTGCGGAATGTCAATGCTAACTATAAAGCTTCTAATTTGTTGTTCCTTCATGGAAAATATGATGTTCCGCCATAAACAGTTAACTTTCCTCTGTAGAATGTCTTTATGAATAAACATTTTCCCTTGTTTGTCCTTCCCCCACGTGGAACCTTATATTTTTCCTATGGAAAGACATCGTTCCTTTGTCTTATATAAATTCACACTACACTCAGATCGATTGCCTCAACGATTTTCTTAGCGATTATCAAAGCTCCGCATCTAGATGAAGTTGAAGCGTTAGTAATTGTTGCTCACCAATTGTGTATGAGAGTGATTAGGAATCCTTTAATTGCCCATTGGAAGTGTAGCCCATGTCGACAATCTTGACACATGATATTTGTGCATTCAGAGATGAAGCTACTTTAGCGTAATGATGGTGTGCGTCACAATGGTGTGGATCACTTGGGTTTTTACATTCAAGTCATTAGACTTTGGCTTCTTGAACACTGCAATCTAAGGATCATGGTGCAATTGTCTAAGCACTGCCAGATCTTCTCCTCATTTGATGAAATATGACTCTCAAGACAAGTGGTAATATTTCTCCCTTGGTTCCTCCATGAAACATCCAAGGAACATGTTAATATCATTTGGGAGTCCACCTCAACTCTCGTCCAAACATGTAAGTCCAGACTTCTAATGGTTGGGTGGACAGTTCCAAATTTGCATAAAACAGTTTCACAATCCGTTCAAAGAAACTTCTACCCAATCTACACAACTTGGTTAAGTTAGCCCTCTCAACCAATTTTTCAATTTCCAAGTCAGCCAATGAATCAAAATCTACTCTTATAGATATAATAATTGAACGATGTTTAATATTAGCTTCATACCTATCATTCACTACTGCATTCCTAAAGAGTGGGGACTGGAAAATGGTTGTAATTGGTTCGAAACAGATCAATTAAGCTTCTGATCGTCATTGAGGTTGTGCTTCAACCTCAGATTGTGCTTCAACCGCATTGCGTTTAAACTGAGTGCGAATGAACTCAGTTGCACTTTGTTTGCAATCACGGGTCGAGTCCATTTCTAGATGACGTTGAGGCTGAAACTGCTACGGAGCACCTTTAAGCTTGAGAGTCAATTTGGTCATCCTAGAATCCATTGGAATTGATGAAATAGTGAGAAAATCACTCTGAGAGTACGAAGGGTTTGGGGTTTGCTGAGAAAATTGCTGATCTCACCGAAATACAGAATGTCAATTTATATATACTAGAGCAACGGAAGGTGGAACGATGTATGACGTTCCACCCAGGAACAATGTCTTTCTGCTGCGGAAAGATGTCATTCCGCGGAGAAAAGTATGACATTCCATGCAGGGGAACGACAGATAAGGAGAAATTTTATTTAGTACTGACATTTTGCATCGGAACAACAAACTATAAGCTATACATTTAGTATTGGCGTTCTACGGAGCAATGTTTAACATTTTGCTGGGAAACTAAATTTAAATGTTTAACGACAAACGTGCAAGCGATGTTTGTGGCGTCTATTTCTCATAATTCAGTGGCTAAGTTGTTAACGGAAATACTGTAATGGTTGACTTGTCAATGATCACAAAATACAATGGATGATTTCTTAATTTCCTTAGATATATTAATAATTTATTTGTTGTCTTTGAGTTCAGCTACGAGGACTCACTATTCTTCACTATGATTCTTTTTTGGGAAAATAACAAATTAACCATCATGATTTGCGATCAATGACAAGTCAACCACTATCTTTTATTTTTTAACAAATTAACCACTGACGTATGGGAAAATTATAAAGCCAACATCGCTATCATGTTTGCCATTAAGAAGCTGATGTGGAGCTACGGCGGTTCGTAGACAAACCGCTGCAACTCCGTGTTTTTCTTAGAAAAGAAGGACAAACAGCGGTGGTGTCTCGAGACGCCGCCGCGGTTTGTTAGGAGACCGCCGCGGCATCTTGAGACGCCACTAGGGTTTGTTAGGAGACGGCCGCGGTGGCATCTCAAGATGCTGCGGTGGTTTGTCATGAGACCGCGGCGGTCTCATGACTAGAAACATTTTTATCGCAAACTTGAGAGCTTAAATGAATGATTTTAGGGCTAAGAAAGGGGGTCATAGGGTGAGCCCTATGACAAGTTATAGACCTCTGAGAGAGTTTCGATTTGATACATTCTGCAGCCGATTCTGACACTTGTAGCCAAAGTTATAGTCTTTTGAAGTTGAAGAGATAAAAAATCTAATAAAAACATTGGATTCGTAAAACATATATATAGAAACTTTGAAGTAGTCATGAAACACTAAAAACCGAAAACCGCTGCAGACTTTGAAGAAGCCGCCGCGACGGCCTCCTCACAAACAGCGGCGGCGTCTCAAGACACCACCGCGGTTTGGCCTTCTTTTCTTGGAAAAACACGGAGCTGCGGCCGTTTGTCTACGAACTGCCGCAACTCCACATGAGCTTCTTAACGGCAAATGTGACAGTAATGTTGGCTTTGTCATTTTTCCATACGTCAGTGGTTAATTTGTTAAAAAATAAAGGATAGAAATTAACTTGTCATTGACCGTAAATCACGATGGTTAATTTATTATTTTCCCTTCTTGTTTTTTAGTTATTCTTTACAGCGAAGTAATTTTCTTTTCATGGCTGGTAAACGCTCGTGGTAATGTTGGCTTGTTTTTTAATTTCCTTAAATTAAATTTAATACCACGTATTTGTGAGAGAGGTTATGGATTTCATTGAATTTTTTTTCCCTATTTGTGCTGGTGTGGGTAATTATTGCCAACATTATTTCGTAGAACGATTTTCAGAGGCAGAAAAAGGGACGACCACTAAACAAAGAAGGAGATTCGGAACGATAGAACTAGTGCAATTGGACTTTTGTGATCTATATATCGTTCTCTCAGATTTTGAACTCTACCTATTATTTAGTATCATTATTATAATTATATTTTGTCATAAGGTTGAGTAATAAAAACAGAGGAGAAAGTTACTTTAAGACAAGCAAAAATGTATATACCTTGTGAGTGAAAAAGAAGTTCATGTTGGGTTGCAGAAACAGAACCTTTCCCTCTTCCACTTCCTAAACAAATGAAATGCACCATGTCAAGGTGTAATGCTCTCAGGTCACCATATTAGTAGTGTTCAGGACATAGAAACTATTATACTATAGATGTCACGCCCCGTGACAGGTCTGAGATAAAACAAAAAATGACCTAACTCGAAAACAAATTTTACCTTCCGATCTTTAACTTTAATTATTTCAAATAGCAGCAGAACATTTAAATAAAAGTAAATTACAGTCCTAATAAAACTGGGTTAAACATTTTATTTAAGGTAATAAATAATTAAACAACCGGAGTTCATTTTTTTGTTGTTATATAACATTCAACATAAAAATATGGTTTCATTCTCTCACTTGCAATATGGCGTGGTGTTCTACCATATCTGCTTTTGCTCCGAAAATGAAGATGGTGGTACCACTTCTTTGAACTTTCAGCATGAACATTCTCAATCTCAAGGAATATCTTACTTTTTCTCAATTCAATCTGATTTCTCTCCAAGCAATAACTATTTAAGTTAATGAGAATAACATCATTGCAAAGAAACTTATTGTATAAATAATAATTGCTTATATATTTATTAAATGCATATATGTACTTGTATAGACAAGGAAGGTCAAATTCAAAGTATAACTTTATAAACTTGATTGTTGATTAGTAGTTTGATTTGTTTCAAAATATCTCATAATACACACACACATATATATATTGTGCGTGTGTTTGTTACTAAAAATATTAACGATATTTATGTGTTTGTGTGTGTATATATATATATAGTCTTTGCATCCTTCGTCTTTTATTTTAAAACAGCTTTTTACGCACGTGCGCGCACACACACACATATACTGTGTGTGTGTTTGTTACTAAAAATATTAACCATATTTATGTGTTTGTGTGTATGTATATAGTCTTTGCATCCTTCGTCTCTTATTTTAAAACAGCTTTTTGCTGTGCTTTTATTTATATATATATTATAGCCAAGAAAGCTCACATTCAAAAGATAACTTTACAAACTTGGTTGCTGCTTCATATTATATATACATATATATTAGTAAAAACAACATCATTTCTAAATGTATACATATATGTCTGCATCGTTCCTCTCTTTATATATATATATATATATATATATATAGATGTTTTCTAGAGGAATTACCACCAATCGATTGCAACTTTTCGATTTTACAATCTATTTCAACATCGGTCAATCATCATCTGACTACTAATCCTTACTTTTACAATACGTTTTGAAATTGGTCGACCACTAAGATTTTGGTCAATTGATTTCCTATGCGAGATCTTCTAAAATTTTATATTATGCACAACCGATTGTTCAGCTCTCATTTGATCTACTGCATCCTTCTCCAAAGGTCCCATAACACCTTTTGAATCTTCACTCCTCCTTATGCCATAACCCAAGATTCCCAAATATACACCACATAACATAATTCCAACATATCCAATTCATATATCACTATCTCCAAACACATTTCAACTATCAAAACATAGAACACACACAATTCTTTACATTGAACATATTGAAATTTTTTGGAAATTACAGATTTTCTAAAATTTCTATGTCATTATTAAGATTAACAAAGAAAGGTATGAAATTTAAATGGAATGATAAATGCGAAATAGCATTTCAACTTTTGGAAAACAAGTTAGTGTCCCCACCCATTCTCATAATTCTAGAATGCGAAAAATAATATGTTGTATATTGTGATGCATCTCTACAAGGATTGAGTTGTGAATTGATGCAAATTGAAGTGGGAGTTGTATATGGCTCTAGGCAATTGAAGTCTCATAAAAGAACTTACCATGTTCATGATTTAGAATTGATAGCAATAGTTTTTTATTTAAATCATTAGAGATATTATTTGTATGGTAAATCGTTTGAGGTATATTCAAACTATATAAGTCTAAAATATTTATTTACTTAGAGAAAAGTGAATCAAATACAGTCGCTAGATGAAATTTTTGGAAGATTATGATTATACCCTCCGCTATCATCCAGGTAAGATAATGTGGTTGTTGATACTTTGAGCATAAAGTCAAGAATAATAGCAGTCAATTTGGGTATACATGAGCATGAAATGTGGTATGCAATTAATACCTACAAGTTTCAACTGCAAAAAAAAAAAAAAAAAAACCAATGAATATATCTGCATAATATAATGGCTAAACAAGTAATGATGCAAGAAATCATTGACTTGTGATCAGAAGATGAGGAAATAAAGAATCTAAAAGTCAAGATCTTAGATG
This sequence comes from Begonia loranthoides, assembly GCA_022433065.1. NCBI lineage: Eukaryota > Viridiplantae > Streptophyta > Magnoliopsida > Cucurbitales > Begoniaceae > Begonia > Begonia loranthoides. Next base: position 35,644,643 of record CM039469.1, read on the forward strand.
GTGAGACAATTGAATTTTTAACTAGGACCAATGAAGAATTAAGATTTACAGACTGATAGGTAGTTCTAGACATTAAGAAATTGATAGAAGAACTTTTGAAGGAATATCATTGTTTCAAATTATCTATTCACCCTGGTACTACAAAAATGTATCAAAATATGAAAAGAGAAGTATGGTAAAAAGGAATGAAGAGTGATATTGCTCAATATGTATCTAAATGTTTAACGTGTTAGAAAATGAAAGCAAAACATAAAAGACCACCAGGACTGTTAGAACCATTACTTGTAGTAGAATGGAAATGGGAGCGAGTAACCATGGATTTTGTGTCAGGCTTGCCAAAATCTGCTAAAGGTAATGATGCTATATGGGTGATTGTGGATAAACTTACTAAATTTAGTCATTTTATACGTATATGTAGTTGTTATTCTCAGTAGACTATTTGGGTAAATTATATATGAAGAATATTATAAAACTGCATATTGTACCTATTTTCATAGTTTCATATAGACATCCCAGATTTACTTCAAAATTTTGGCAGAGTTTACTAAATGAAATGAGAATTAAATTAGATCTTAGAACAACTTATCATACTCAGACATATGGTCAATCTGAAGGACAATACAAATTTTTGAATAATGTTGAGAGCATGTGTAATGAATTTCCAAGAAAGCTAGGAAGATAATTTGCATTTAGTGGAATTTACTTATAATAATGGTTATCAGTCTTCTATTGGTATGACACCATTTGAAGCATTATATAGTAGGTCAAAAGAGTTATGATAATCAGAGAAGAGGACCATTAAAACTTGATGTGGGTGATTATGTATTTGTCAAATTAAAGACGCATAAAAGTGTTCAAAAAGTTGGTAAAAATGGAAAGTTAGCACCGAGATTCATTAGACCATTCAAAATTTTGGAACAAATTGGTGCAATGGCCTACAAAATAGCATTACCACCTCAACTAGCCAATATTCATAATGTGTTTCATGTTTCGATGCTACAGAAATATGAACCCAATCCTTCACATATAATTGATCGGAGAGAATTGGATCTTCAGCCTGTGACGACAATGGAAGAGGAGCCTGTTTCATATATTAGTGTGTACATTTTGTTCTCTGAGCGGAGAATACATATTACCATACCAATTTTTGAAGGGGTCGAGGTCAGGGTATGTGACACCTTTCATGCTCAAGGACAAATATATCACTTCATAAATGGTATATTATCACATTTTGAACATCCATCGTGTTTATAACTCTACTTTTATGACATTGAATTGCAAATTGAGCATAGATTACGGTTAACTGATAGACTCCATGAAGGGACCACTAGAGAATTAGTAGAAGTAATATCACAAAATCCATATGTTGTGTTCTTTCGCAGCCTTAAGGACATTACAAATATTGATAATCATGTTATATCCATAAAGTCTAATAGTGGTTTGGATCAATGCAGTAACATCTCAGGAATATTCTAAGTGATGTTTAATAACTTAACTCAATGGACTAGTTGTGTGGTTAGACACAAGCACATATGAAGTTACTTCTGGCTTAGAAATAATAGTTTGTGCACATTCTGATACAATTCGTAAAGTTGAATATTATTATGTTTGTTATGACCCATTACAATATCCATTATTGTTTCTTTATGGCCAATCAGGATGGTATCAAGCATTCATCGCTATAATGTGCTCGAACGTTTGTTGGATCAAAATCAGGAACTGTTGCTATCAATATCATTCTCTTCGCCTAATGAGTCACTTGCCAATAAGTCACTAGGTTAGCTATTAATAAAATTAAGTTTTTTCACCTTAGTGTTTATTAACTTATCTACACTAATTAATAAATATAAATATATATATATACACACACACACACACTCTTTGTTAGTGTTTGCATGAGGAAAAAAGCATGGTACAATGTCTTGCCAAAAGTATTACTATTACAAACTTCAAATAAGAATCCAAGATCAATCTTGGTTATTGCAATCTGGATGCCTTTTGAAAAAATATGTGGTAGACATGTATGTTTGAAAAAATATGTGGTAGACATGTATGTTAAAATAGAATCTGCATGTCTTGATTTCTTCAAAATAAAGCAGAAAGAAATATGTTTAGAATTATATCAGCGAATTGTTGACAGTATACATGCAGGAGAAGCATCTTCTGTGAATGTTGGTAGGAAGATAATTTTTCTAGCTACGTTTATTGGCAACCCAAGAGATATGAGAAAATGTTATTTAGATACAATGTCATTGGTTCAAAATTTTGGTAAGATATCTTCTTGACCATGACTTGCAATCCAAAATGGCTAAAAATAAAAGAGAAGTTACAACTATTTGAAGAAGTGCATAATTGTTCGGATTTGGTTAGTTGTGTATTTTGCTCAACGTTAGAAGTGTTGAAAGAAAAATTGTTCAAAGATGAAATTTTTAGTCCTATGACACCCTATGTTTATGTTGTTGAATTTCAAAAAAGCGGTCATTCCCATGTTCGTCATTCCCATGTTAAATTAATGGTATTGTGTTGTTAAGGTTGAAAATGAGGATGAACTAAAGAATTAGATAAATATATCTAAGTGGTTTGATTTTCATGGTATGAATGTGAGGGTTGATAATGGATATTGTCACAAATTGGTTGAATAAAATGCATGAATTGAGGATGATGAATCATATCATAAATTGTATGGTTGGATTGAATAATTGTATTCAATATTTTTTGGGATTAGTTTAATAGATTAAAATATTTATTTGGAGGATTATGTAAGTAATTATAATCCTCGGATAGTTTGATATTGGCTTGGAATGCAATTGTAAAGAGTTGGGTTACTTTTGAATGGTTTTGGTTTGAGGGAAAAGTGAGAAAATAACAATCTGGACCGATTGCGGCCAATTAGGGATGTAGTACCTCGACCCGACGTGAAATTTAAGGGGAGAAGACGACCAAAAATGGTCGACCGCAACGTAGAGTTCAAAACTGTAAAAATTGCAGACGACCACACTGATCAACCGAAAACCCTGTTTTGTCAAGTTTTGTGTTGAAAATACACATGAGTGGATAACCATGGTTGATGGAGCAGTCGACCGGACCCTGTATTTTTAGAATATTTTCCTCACGTTTTTAACCATTTTTTTTACCCATTGTATAAACCATTTCGGGAGCTGATTGAGACATAGATAGAACATATCTAGGTAGATGTATGACACAATTTCATGCATAATTTATGTGTGTTTAATAAAAAGATTTACATGGTTCATATTACATGCATTATTAGTATATATTATATGCATTCAATGTAGTATAGAGAGGATGTCAAATAATGCCTCATAAAAATATTAATATGTACAAAATATATTATCTGAGTGTTATTATTGGTCATAGAGGAACCCAATATACTTCGCTTAGCTATGTATTGGTGACATATGTAAAGCGAAAAATAGAAAGAGAGTGATACTGGGTCCCCTTTGGGTTGAAAGTCCCTACCCCTCTTAAAGTTTATTATATTCATGAACACACCTATTAGAGACAATGGCTAATATGATAGAGTTTCATGGTTGTGTGCGACTTTGGATACAATAGTGTATGATCATTCATGTTGATAGTCACATAAATGTTGATATTCATGTATATGCATAAATGTTGATATTCATGTATATGGTTAGTTGTGATATTTGTATGGTTTATTGAATCTTATATTAGGATTCTTACTGGGCTAAAAAAGCTCACGATTTTATATCATGTTTTTTAGAAACAGGTTGTAGCAACTTAAGGTCAAAAAAAAAGTAAAGATTTATTGGATATTAGAGTTTACACAACATAGGCCCATAGGGTGAGTTTGAGTTTTTATTTTGATGTATTTAGTTTTAATTTAACCCATATTTGTAAAATAAATTTGGATACAATTTTATAAATAAATAATAGTGTATAACTTTTTTGTTTGGGTTGAATTTTATTTTTATGTGACCTAATTGCACGAATGCATGTGTGTGTGATTGGTGAGCTTCCGCTGAAAGTTGGGAGTTGTGTGATCTTTGTTTGGGAGGAGAATCCGATTCACAATGCAATTCTTGAGGGGATCGAGGATTAGGTCATGACATACTTATTGGGGGAAAATGCCATGACGGCACTGTGACATGGTTGTGTACGACTTTACATACATTGGATTATGAACATGCATATTAACATTCACATATATGTTAATATGGTACTTGTTAATAACATCACCATTTAAATTAAATAAAGCATTTGTATTGATTCAATTATCATTGCATTGATGTGAAAAGAATTTCATTATATGATATTCATATTGCATATCATTGTGATAATAAAAAAAAGTCTATATGTTGACTTAGGTAATGGAAAGTGTGATAATATAGTGAATTGTTATGTGAATTGGAGAGTTATGACATCTAGGCAATGATTTATTATAGGGTAAATGACAAATCAACCATCGTGGTTTTTGGTCAATGACAAGTCAACCACTATGAGATTTTTTTTAACAAATAAACCACTGACGTATGGAAAAATGACAAAGCTAACATCGCAGTCACGTTCGCCGTTAACAAGACATGAGACACACGGTGTCTCAAGACACCGTCTCAAGACACCACGAGCTACGCGGTGTCTGTCTCAAGACACCGCAAGCTACGCGGTGTCTATCTCAAGACACCGCGTAGGTCGTGGTGTCTAAACAAGGTGAGCCGTAGAACTTTGTCTGTTGTTCAGCTAAATAATGGAAAGAAAAAGAGAATTGAAAAGAGAATTACAGTCTTTCTTCACTTTGTCTAGTAGAACTTCTTATGCGAAGAGAGAATATCAGAGAGAAACAATTCAATAATCATTTGGCTCCCAAACAATTCAATTATCATTTGCAGTGTATTAAGCCAAGACAGAAAACGTAGGCACGTAATAGAGAACATTGTCGCGGCGTTCATTGGCGTCTGAGAAGAAAGACGCTGCGGCGTCTGAGAAGAAAGATGCTGCGGCGTCTGGGAAGAAAGATGGCCAAACCTTAAGATACCGCAATTTCTTACCGTGTCTTGAGTCAAGACACCGCAGTATCTTGCGGTGTCTTGATTCAAGACACCTCAAGATTTAAGTAAAGTAACATGATTTGCACTATAGATAATCATGTTATAATTAAGAATGAAGTGCATGGAGTAAAGTAAATATGAAGTGATGGTATACATAAAAAGAAATTGCACATGAGATTTAAGTAAGGTAAGATTATTATTTCTTAAATAATATTTCTAAGCATTCACACATATACATTAGACATTTCTTACATAAAAAGATGTAACACGCAGATGTGATATTAATAAGAAAAATCAAGAGTATTGATTAACTCATAGAACATGAGATGTGTGATCATGAATGTTGATAAAGGTTGAAAGCCGAAATTAAGGTTGTAAAGACAAATAATGTAGAGAGTTAATATATGATTAGATATGATATTTGCTTGGTTCATTTGATCCTTGTATTTGGATTTTTCTAGGCTTATAAAGGTCATTGTGTTGTTCCTCTAATTTTTCAAGAATTGGTGGTAGCAATTTGGGTGCAAAAAGGTAAAGATCTATTGGATTGATGAGTTTTACATAGCCTAAGCCTAGACAAGTATTTTGGTTTTGTCTTTTCAATTTCTAGTTTAATATGACACATATTTGTAAAACATGATTTTGGATAAAGTCGCCTTGAGACTTTCCTTTGAGATTTTTTTATATTTTATGTGGCCCAATTCATAAAGGTAATGATAGAATGAAAGCTTCCGCCGATTTGTGTGTTCTCAGGGTGGAGAATCCTATCCACCTCCCCGATTTCTAGGGAGAACGAGGTTGGGGTCATGAGAGAACCTTTGCACTATTACAACTATGATGAAATTATTGATTCTCGTGGCACGTCTATCACTCAGACTTCTACAATGAAGTGACATCTTCTGAATTCCTCCTCATAAATTAATCTTGAAAAAATAAATTGTCCTATTATGTTACTATGAAACATCAATGTTGCTGATGGTCTTTGTAACGGAGCACACTTAACATGTCGAGATAATGTTATAGATACTGAAATTTGTACCGGTGAGTATTGTGGAAAAAGAGTATTTTTACCTACGAAGCCATTCATTCTATTGGAGAGTGAAAAAATCTCATACCCATTCAGGCGAGTTCAATTTCCTATCCGGTTGTGTTTTGCAATGACCATAAACAAAACTCAAGGCCAGACTTTGGATTTTGTTGACATCTATTTACCGGAACCAGTTTTGTCTCATTGTCAATTATATGTTGTTTTGTCAAGAACTAAGCCGTTTGCATCTATTAAAGTTTTAATCAAGTCTGTTGAGAATCAACCGTTGCCACTTACATTTACAGAAAACATAGTTTGCATAGAAGTTTTTAACTTATTTGTTAATCATACTTCTTTAGTAACAAATGATCAACCTGACATTTCTGAAGTATTTTTTACCGTTAAATTCTATTCAGTAATCTATATATTAATATCACATGAATTGCAGTTGCAATATGCATTTAATTTGCAATATTGCAGTTGCAATATTCATATCGTATTAACTAATTTTCTTTATTTTTTCTGATGCAGCTGCTATAAAAAAAAAAAAAAAAAAGATGTTGGATTTGCCACCTCTCAACGCAATATGCGGAGTTGTCTCTTCTCAAAAATCATTTTTTGTAAGTTTTATTTTTTTTTTACAAATATAACAAATAAATATTATATGACATATAATAATTAAATAAATAATCTTCCCATTTAACAATGTTTTCACTTCAAATCAAATCATAAAAATATTTCAAAATAGATAGTAACTCACTTCTTAACTTTATTTTCTATTTCAAATAAATATGAATACTGACGTTCATTTATGATATGTTATTTTACCAAAAATATTCTTTTCAATTGATTGAAAATGCACTACAGTCATTATAGCTTGTTCTCTGTCGCAAGAAAAACTACTTGGGAGTTCTAACAAGTTGTTGGTCGTCTTTTTTTTCTGCAAATCAAATCCAATCCGGTGATAAATGTATATTTATTGTGGAAAATCTGCTGGAAGGCATATACAATGTATTTGTTACTATTCTTGTAAAATTGGTTAATTTTATAAAAATAAATTTCACGTGTTAATTTTTCCTATAATAATTAGTCAAGGTATTGGAAAATTAACTCAATTTATCGCGTAGTGGCCATTTGAAAATTTTCGGTCGAATAGTCAAAATCGATAAAATTGGATATTTGTGAGTGGTAAATTAATTAAGAAAATAAAATTGATGAATTATTTTGGTTAAAGAATCATTCTCAACTAGCGTTGGAATAAATGAGAATTCGAATCAAAATTTAAATTGAATTTATTTAATTTATAAAATATTTTAATTATATATTTTATTATTAAATAAATCAAATTTAAAATAATAATAAAAGAAAGGGAATAATAAAAGGAGAAGAGAAAACTCTTCTATGTTATTGCACGCCGACTGTAAGTGAGACGCAGGAGAGAGAGAGCCAGAGACCGAATTGACGATTGAGAACATTGACGATGAATTTGGATTCCCGACATTGAGACCACCTATAATACCACAAAAATATGTTTGGCAAACGTAATAAAGATTGAAATAATTAGTGAGAATTATTGAAGATTAATTGGTGGATTAATAGTTAGAAGGTTGTTAAAATAATCAAGGAAGTGTTAAGTAATAAAATAGCAGAGTCGAACATATTGCAGTGGAAGAAAAACGGTAGTGAAGGATTTGGTCGACGATTAAGAAATCGGTCGACTAAATGGTCGACTGCTAAATATTACAGAGTGCTCCCATGTTTTACGGTCAAGGATACTCGGCTGGAAGATTGGGCAGAAGCGGAGTATAATTTAATTAAAATGCAAAAGCAATGAAAGGAGAAGAGCAGGGTGGCAGAGTGAAGGCATGTGGGAAATGTCGTGCAAATGATCGACCTTGAAATGAAAAAATTGATTTTCATGTGGGAGAGGTCGAGCATATGGCGAGAAAAGGATTTTGAACAAGTCGATAGTTGACCAACCGGTAATGTCGACCGCCACCACGGTAATTTACGAAGAACGAGTTTTCAACGTTGGACCAGTCGATATTTATATCGACCCGGAATCACCGGTCGATACTTGTATTGACCGTTCCCACATGAATTCTAGCAAGTTGTGAATCTCGAAAATTGTTCTCCATTGTGATTTCTCCATGTCCTTCTCCTTTACACACGGTAGCCTAGATGAGGTGTTAGGTTTATAGGGATTGTGTAAGGCTTATAAGGATGCCTTCTATGAAGATTAAAAGAGACAGAAGGAGAGTTGCGGGAGACAGAGTGAGGAGTTGAGAGAGTGAGTGTTTGGAGATTACAGAGAAGAAAGGTGGGCTGAGAGAGGTAAAGAGAAAGAGAGGAGGAGGAATAGAAAGCCTCTAGAAGGAAAGAGCAGAAACAAAAAGAAGAAGAAGTAAAAGGGTGAGGGTAAACTCTCAGGTCATCTTGGGTTTCTATAGGTAATGTTTTCCCTTTTAGGTTTTGGATTCGTCATTATAGTTCAATGTAGATAATAAAAGGCTTATGGATATTGTGCACTGCTATGGGATTTGGTTTGATTTGTTGTTGCGTGTGTTGTTTCTAGTTGGTCACTGCTTCATGGAGTCTGTGTGAAATATGTTATGTTAATGGAATTAATTTCCTATGATTGTTACTGCTAGGTGATTGGTATGAAGTTGGAAATGAATTATTTTTTTTCAATTAGTGCTTTAATAAATATGCTTTGTTGATGAGATTTCAATTCTGTATGTTGATTACTACTTTTGAGCGATGGAGGTCTATACCCTATAGAAGTGAGTTTGTTTGGAGTGTATTGCATTTTGGTTGGCGTTGAGGATTTATGCTCAATTAATTGAATTTGAATGGTCTTGTGTTTAATTACAGCAATATTGATAAAAGTGTGTAGATAATTGGTTCACTGTTGATGATTGAAGTTGCTCTTTATCGTGTTCCTGCTCACTGGTTATTGGGTATTGTATGGATAACAACTGGTGAGTGTTTAAGTTGGATTGAATTCTACTATGAAATGAATAAGGAATGATGATATAGGTGATGTTGTGGTTATTCGGCTATGATTATTAATGTTAAATGTTATTGGTTTTTGAAGGTATTAAGAAGAAGGATAAATTGCTGAAACGCATTGCAAACGCCAGGTAAGTTAATATTGAATGTGTTTTGGTCTTTGGGGCCCTACATCATAAGAGTTAGGATTTGTTTGTATACCTGCATTTACTGCATTTACTAGATATAATAGGTTGTAATCATGTCCTGAGAATGTATTGCTGCTTGTTGTGTGTTTATTAGAATTAAGTTCTTTCAATAATATGTTTATTAGATTTTAAAGGAATTGATATGGATCATGGTTGAGGATTATAGGAGTTTGACATTAAGCATGTTTTGAGGCCTATCTGGAGGATATAGAACTGTATGCATTCATGAGCATTCATGCATCATGGTTTTCAAAACGATACGAAAATGGTTTTTCATGCATGGTTTTAGAAAATATTTTAATGGATACTCATACATACTAAGTGTATGGTGTTCTCGAGGGTTGATCATCCGAAGCAGACAACCATCATTTAGGTTGTAGGAATAGTCATGTTATCATTGAAAGTGAAATGGAAACATATAATAAATGAATTAATAGAATTAAATGGAATAAATGGATAACACGATAAAGATAAGAGCATAGCAAAATGTGTATAAAAAAGCAAGAAGGGTTTGAAGTTCACCACTCATTCTCGAAGTGCTAGCAGAAAAAGAAACGGTAAAAGTTCATCGTGATGGCACCCATTCATCATCACGATGAAAGTTCACCATTGCGGTTAGGGTTCACCATGATGGCACGTGTTCATCATCATGGTAATTGTTCACCGCGAGGCACAAGTTCATCGAATTAAAGTTCATCACAGTTCTATAAGTAAGAAAAAGGAAAATGAGAACAAAAAGGAAAACATAAACTGCATATGGATTTTAAAAGTTGCATAGCATGTACATGTGCATGGTTTAATTTTATATCACTTACTGAGCATTAGCCTCATAGTTTAAGTCTTGTTGATGTACGTACATGTTAAAATAAGTTAATGAGTAGTTGATGAAGGATTTGCACACGCGAATCTTGTAGCTAGCTAGGCTAAAGGGATTTAAAGAAAAATGGTTTATAAAGGTTTTGTAAAGAAATTTAATTGTAAAAGAAAGATGTTTATTTATTGCATTTCTTAAATGTTTTGTTTTAATTATAAAGTCTTCCGCTGTATTTATAAAAAAAAATGTTTTCAAAAGAATTAAAATCAAAAAGAAAAAGTTTTAAATTTTATGCACTTTCGAAATTACACGTTTTAAAATTAAGAAAAACTTAGTAGCTACAGTTGGTATCAGAGCACCAGGTTTTAAAATCGATTCTATAGACTTCGTACCAGCACAAGCTTTGACAAGGGAATACTCCATAAACTGTAAGTATGTTCATAGCTTTGTTTTTTTTTTAAGTGTTTTGTTTTATGTTGGAATGATATCATGGTTAGAGGACAAGGAAGGGTTGTAAATAAAGAGATGATTTTGTTTAAATTATGGTGTTTTGATGATTAATAGATGGAATGTTGGATTGGATATGAAGTGCAAATATAGAATTTAACTGTTTTAGTTATTGGTTAGATGTAAAAGAGAAAAGACGTTAAAAGAAGCTAGCGATGACAATTCTTTTGGATTAAGTTAAGCGATGTATGTAGTAAAAGATAGATAATATTGGAACTGCTTGGATTTTAGTTTAGGATGTATGAAATATAGCTTTGGGGGAGTAAAGAAACAAGGAAAACTTTGCCCAAATTTTTATAAATTGGAAAGGGGATAGGGCAGTGATGAAGCGTCCTTGGGTTTCGAGCCCCAGAACCTGGCCATAGTTTTAGTCACACAGATTGGAGGTTGTCAGTCGTTGGGATTGTTCACCTAGCACTTTTCCAATTGACGGATGGTGTGACGGCTCGTAGCTTCACTGGTCAGAAACCCTCGTCAACTTGGATGCAGTAGGTTGCTAGTTGAGGAGTAACCCAACACCGGCAACCTCATTCATTTTGATATCACGGATGGGTACTTTACTTGGTCTACAGACGTGGATACCATCTTATTATTGTGCCTCATGAAGTGTTGTTATCGATGGATGACTAGCTATTCTCTTATAAGTGTTGGATGGGTCCTTGTGTGACTATCCATTTTCACTAATAACGTTTTTTGATGGAAAAATGGTGCAAGAATATTTTTGAGGTATAGTTGTCTATGTATACATCATGTTTTTAATGAAAGCCTCATCGACGGCGTTGGGCCTATTTTATAAAATGATAAGAGTTTTCGATTAAAAATCCATGTACGGTAAAAGAGAAGCATGACACTGTTTTCTAAAGGACAAGAAAGACTACTTTTTTGCATGCATTGCATCAAGTCTAAATTTCCTTATTGAACTAATCACTCACCCCAATTGACCCCCTCCCATTCCAGGTAAAGACAAGAGCAGCTAAAGGACTTAGAGTTGGAGATTTCCTTTTTCTTTAGTTATTTATGAGTATTTAGACTTATTTCCTAGTGAGGATAATTCTATGGTTTGTATAACTTAATACTGTTAGTTGGATTTGATGCACATTACTTAGATCATTTATTTTATGCACCATTATTCTCGTGATCACTATACAGACCTAGGCCCATAACTTTTGGGCCGTGCTAATTTATCAAAAAGTTTTCCACTAATAATTTGGCCTTTGGTTGGGCGATTGGGTTCTCTTCGAGGATCGAGTCGCCTAACCTGGCGATTCTGTTAGGCCTGCCTCCAGGTCATGGTAGAATTTTATAGTATCAGAGCTTCAAAGTTCTTGAATTCATAAGTAGTGATCACTTGAGAACTTAATGGTGTAAATAAATCCAACCTTGCGCAACAACTTTAGATTTTTGTTAACTATGCACAAATCAAGTCACCGGATGGGATCTTAGTAGATCCAAAGTTTCGATAGATTTTTATTATCCACCTTGCACTAAGACTTTGGATTTCACAAGATAGTATCTCGGTAGATCCTACTAAGATTGAGGCAGTTGTACATTGACAACCTCTGAAAATGTGTCAGAGATTCACAGTTTTCTTGGTTTTACCGGTTATTATTGGCGATTTGTAGAAAATTTTTCTTCGTTGGCGGCACCATTAACGAAGTTGACAAGAAAAAGGGTACAGTTTGAATAGAATGACCAATGCCAGAGTTCGTTTGATGAATTGAATAGCAGACTGACAGTGCACATATCCTGGTAGTGCCTGACAGTGAGCAGCCTTATGTAGTTTACACTTATGCATCGACAGTTGGGCTTGTATATGTCTTGATATAGCAAGGCAAAGGGGTTGTTTACATATCTCGGCAGTTGAAACCCCATAAAAGGAATTATCTAACGTATGACCTGGAGCTAGCTGCTATAATCTTTGCTTTAAAGATCTAGAGGAGCAATTTTGTATGGTTTCAATTTCCAGGTATATGCTTATCATAAGAGTCTAAAGTACCTTTTCACTCAGAGAGACTTGAACTTGAGATAGCACAGGTGGATGGAATACCCGAGGACTACGATTTTAGCCTAGAGTACCATCTGAGAAAAGCAAATGTAGTAGCCGATGCTCTAACCTGAAATCCTCAGGGATCGCTTACTTGTCTAGTTCTTGATGAGTGGAAGCAATCTATGGTTGTTGAAGACTACAACTTGCAGTACTATGAGACAAACGATATGACTTGTGCATATAACGTTGTTACTACACCATCTTTACTCTAGGGGACAAAACAGTTACAGCAACAGGATAATTTGATTCGAGAGAAAATTGAACAACTTCAAAATGGTGAATAGTTGGATGGTTGGAAAATCAACACTGAGGGAATTGTTCTCTACCATAGTAAGATAGCGGTACTGAGCCTTCCAGAGTTGAAGTAGGCGGTTCTTGTAGAGGCTCACAAGTCAAGGTTTGCTATTCACCCAGGCAGTACAAAGATGTACCATGATCTTAAGCGACAGTACTCGTGAATGGGTATGAAACGTGATGTGCGAGATTTTGTGACTATGTGTTTGACGTGTCAGCAGGTAAAGACTGAACATCATAGATTAGCATGATTGTTGCAACCTTTGCTTATTCCAGAGTGGAAGTGGGATAGGATCACCATGGATTTCATTTAGGGTCTTCCTAGAACTTCGGAGAATTTGGACACGGTGTGGGTTATCATGGATTGTTTGACCAAGTCCGTTCACTTCATTCCGTTCTGAATAAATTTTCCTTTTCAAGGTTGAGCCACCTCTATATTGAAAACATCGTTCATTTCCATGGCGTCTCTTCAAATATTTTTTCAAATCACGACCCAAGATTCATGTATAAGTTTTGGAGGTCTTTGCAGAAGGCTTTGGGAACAGAGTTAAATATCAGCACCGCATATCATCCTCAAATTGGTGGACAGTCAAAAAGGACTATTCAAATTCTAGAGGACATGTTACGATCTTATATATTGGATTTTTTGCGCTAGTTAGATAAATCATTTACTATTAGTAGAGTTTGTATATAATAATAGTTATCAGACCAACATTGACATCTCTTCATACGATGCATTATATAGGAGGCTGTTTCATTCTCCGCTATGATGAGTCGAGGCAGAAAAGAGTGTTTCTCTTGGGCCAAATATGATCCAAGAGACTATGGACAATATCCGAATAATTCGGGAAATGCTTAAGATGGTACAAAGTAGACAAAAGAGTTATGTTGATCTGAGGAGGAGGGAAGTTGAATTCAACGCAACAGACTTTGTTTTTCTAAAAGTTCAGCAGAGGCATGGTACCAGTTGCTTTGGGGTGAAAGGAAAGTTAGCCTCGAGATTCATTGGTTCGTTCCAGATAATTGAGAAGATTGGCAATGTGGCCTACTGACTAGATGTACCTCCCTAGCTAGAGTATGTCCATAATGTTTTCCATATATCCTAGATAAGGAAATACACACCCAACCCATCTCACGTCATCTCCTGAACAGACGTTCCTATCCTGGAAGATACCTCGTACGAAGAGGAGCCGAAGCGGATCCTTAGTAGAGATGTTTGAGTCCTTCGACATAAGGAAATTCCCTTGGTTTGTGTACTATGGAAAAATCACACCGAGAGGCAATTAACTTGGAAGATCCAATCTGACATGATGCAGAGATACTCTTACCTCTTCTGATATGTAATTAGTTTATTTTAAATTTTGGGACGAAATTTCTTTTAAGGAGGTTAAGATGTGAAAGCAGTGAATTTTATTAAAATAAATTCCACGTGTTAATTTTTTCCGTAATAATCAGTCAATGTGTTGAAAAGTTGACTCGATTTGTCGCGTAGCGGCCACGTATGAATTTTTCAGTCAAATAGTCAAAATTGGTAAAATTGATTATTTTCGAGCAATAAATTAATTAAGGAAATGAAATTGATGAATTATTATAGTTAAGGAATTTTTGTCGGCTAGCATTTGGATTGGATTTATTTAATTTAGAAAATATATTTTATTATTAAGTAAATTAAATAAAAGAAAAAGAAATAATTGAAGAAAGGGTATAATAAAAAGAGATAAAAACAGAGAAGAGAAAACTCTTCTATGCTATTGCACGCCGACGGTGAAGGAGAAGGGGGAGAGAGAGAGCCGGAGAATAAATCGACGATTGAAAACATTTGACGACGGATTTGGATTCCTGATGTCAAGACCACTAACATTTGTGAAAGCAATTCGCGAATAGGTTAATTTTTCGTCTCCGATTTTGAGTTCGAAGTTCAGATTTATATTAGCCCTTAATTCGAGCTTAAAAAATCGAATATGAGGGATATTACTGGATTATATTGGTCTATTTGAAGTTTATGCGTGAGTATTCATCGTTAAAAGGAAAAAATGAGTGGAATCGACGTGTTTTGTGTTGAAAAAGAGTGCCTATTCGTTGCCCTGGTCGACCACTGTACGAGATCCAGTTGACTGTGGGGACCCAGCTCGTGTGGGTGACGCACTGATCGACTAGAAAGGGCATTGGTCGACTAGCAAGGGTACTAGTCGAACCAAGGCAATCGACTGCCTGTGTGGGCATTATCGATCACACCTGTTCAGTAGACCGAGGATGCACGTCTGGTTGACCAGATTTTCATTTATGGTCGACTGCAAAATGGACAGTTTGTGCCTAATTGGTCCCTAGTCGATGGGAACACTATTCTTTGTCGACCACACAATGGAGAATCACATATATTTGAGTCGTTTACACGTAGGGTGGGTTTCTAGTCTCGGTATAAGACCCTTCCACTTATCCTTTGAGATTCATTGCTAAAAATTCTTGTGTTTTGACGTATTTATTAAGTTCGAACGAGTTTAGAGACTTTGAGACTATCCCCGAGGAGACTGTCGCTCTTATTACCAAGAGAGAATGCCAAAAATTTAGGGATTTCTATACCTTTTGCACTGCATCACATCATGTTTTCAAAAAAAAATATTTTGTGGGATACCATCCTTGAAAAACCAATGGAGACTGTTCGGCAACACGTCCGTTTTTATATATACATATGTTTTCTCACATTTACTTTATCGTATATGATTCGGTTGATATATTGTGCATCTATTGGGAGGATGAATCCTCTTGATGTTTTAGGCAGTTTTGGCATTAAAGCATCACGAGGTTTTCCCGTACAATCTTCTACTACGAAAAGATTGATTGTTTGTATGTGCGAAAGGGTGATAGGGCATCGATGACATGTCCTCGAGTTTCAAGTCCCAGAAGTTGAAAGGCTGAAAGGGTGGTGATGACACGTCTTTGGGTTTCAAGCCACACAACCTGGCTAGGGTTTTAGTCAAATGATTAAACGGTCTCACACGAGTTTCCAAAATTTCCCTTCCTGCAGTGTACCGGTTGATCACTCGGAGGATGATAATCATCCTAGACCATTGCTTCACCTAAGACGATGATGGATTAACCTCAATTTTCCCAAAACAATAAGATTTTCCATGTGGCAATTTCTTGGTTTGCCACCTTCTCTGTGGTTGGTGAAAGTTGTATTAGTAGAGGTTTCTAAAGGAAGCCTCCTCTACTGATAAATGGAGAAGATAGAAGGGAGAAGGAGATTGCGATAGAGAAAGAGAAGCAGAGAGGAAGAGAAAGAAAGAAAGGGAGAGAGTACAATAGAGAAAGAGAGCAAGAGAGAGTGGAGAAGCATTCTAAGTGTTGCCTTGGATTTTCCTGGAGTGTATTGCTACTCTGAGTGCTGCTGTTGGTGTGACGGGGAAGCTCTGCAGAGCGACATTTTTTATTGAGGTGAGGAATGGAATGTGTGTTTGGCCAGTGGAGGCCTACATCACAGAACTATGTATTTTGTTTGAATATTGCCTTAGTTACTTGCTATGAAATGTAATCTGCTGCCGTTAAATGATTTTAGTTACTATCATTTATAATCTGATGGATAAGTAGGAAAATGCTTCGTGATTTATTGTTGACCATGAGGTGTTGGATAATGAAGAATATACGAAGATGATTCTGTCAAATAATTCACTTAATAATTTCCTGTTAAAAATTGAATGGTTATTTATTGTGCTCTGGGAAATAGGTTACTGCCTCCTATTATTGTTGTTGTTTTGGATTAATGCCGTGTTTAGTGAGTTGCTCTTTGTATTTGTGTGTTTCTCCCTGTGGTATGTGAGTTACAATCTACCGATAATTACACCGTTACGTTAATAGTCATTTTCTAATATAATGGATCTCTGATTTGTTTTCTATATGTTATTGATAAAATGCTAGAGGATAAAGATGAGTGCTGTTACTTGAGCCATGAATTGTTACTTCACTATTGTAACGTTATACCTATTTTGTATACTCTGTTAATTACTGAGGATTGAATATCGTATGGCATACATGCATCATGATTAGGATTTATGAAAATGTTGACATATGCATGGCATGTTAATGAAATGAATGAAGTAAATGTAAATAGGCGTGTGGGGGTTTGGGAGAATAGGTGATAGTCCTTGGTGGTAACACCCTTGATGGATACAGCTCGTCCCACGTAGGGATGGAGTGACGGTTAAGCCCACAAGGACCATATGATGTATCCTTTCTTCTGTACCAGAAATCCCCAATGCTTAGATTGAGGAGATTGGTGACGGTCCTAGGTGGTGACACCCCTAATAGATACAGCTCATCCCACGTAAGGATAGAGTGACGGTTAAGCCACATGGACCATAGGATGTATCATTTCTCTGATAAAAAAAATGTAAGCATAAAGACATAAAATATAGGTTCTTTTCTAAGATAGACTGCATAAGCATGCATTGAGCATTGCATGTCATTTTATTCCTTGTTGAGCGATAGACTCATTGTTTTATCCTGTGATGTAGGTGACGGTCATGATATCAGCGATATACCTGTGGAGGAGCCATTACATGATTAGCACTTGGGTTGCCATGCAGATTTGACCTGAGGTTTATGGATCATAGGAAACAATACTGATTCTTTTTGAATAGCTATAAATTATTTTGAAAGATGATAAATATCTTGGTTAAACAATGAACTTTTTGGTTAAAATGGTAAACTTATGCTTTGAAATCATTAGAAATTCCGCTTTGATTACTCTGATCTTTTTCTCCTCACAAGCTTTTATATAAATTATAGAAAAATTTTATATGGCTTAAAAAAGATAAGGTTTTAAAAATATCTGGTCGTTATAATTAATATCATAGCATAATTAGGTCAAATGCAGTTCTGTAGACTGTTGGTAACGCAAAACTCATCATGGAATACTCCTTCCACTGTAAGTTTAGTTTTAATTCTTAAATTGTTTTCTTTAACTTATTGTTTCATAATGTGAAAATGTATAAGATTATAGGATGGCGAGGAGAGCAAGAGCCAATGTACTAATTAATGACGAGAAGAATGAGACAGTCGGTGCCCAAGAAAATGTTGCTGGCGAAGAGAATGTTGGAAATTGAAATGAAAGAGATGAAGTCATTATCCAACTGACCACTATAGTGAAGTGGCTTATAGAGAGGGAAAATGGAAACAGGAATCATTGCGTGGGGGTAGTCCCTGAGAAAGTTGGATGGGAAAAGTTCCGAAGACTCAAGCCTCCCAACTTTAATGGCAATATTTCTAATGTCATGGGAGCTGAGGAATGGATTTGGCCTCTCAAAGATATGTTTGAGTACTTGAGGATACAAGAGGCTGAGAAGGTCACGTGTGCTATTTATTTCCTAGTCTAGGATGCATGGTTCTGGTGGGAATCGGTCAAGACAACGCGGGATGTCCAAACCCTTATCTGGGAAAGATTCAAAGAGCTATTCTACAAAAAGTATTTCAACCATATGATGCAGACCAAGAAACTAATGGAATTTATGCAGTTGTGTCAGACTGGGACGGTGTCAGAATATATTTGAAAATTTGAAGCATTATCTCAGTTCGCTTCACATTTGGTGGCCAATAATAAGCACAAAATTCATCAATTTGTTCAAGGATTAAAGTTGGAGATCTTGAGGGGAGTTAGAATATATGGCACTCAAGATGTCCCATATGTGAAGATTGTTGTAAAGGTGCTCGATGTGGAGTTAATGGCGGCAAAGCAACGGACAAAAAACCAGAGGTTCTTGAGGACCAATCACAACCAACAACAATGGGGCATTCTACTTGTGAACAAAGGGATGAAAAGACCGTCAGAGAATGAAGTGCAATAGAGAAAGGACAAGAGCCCTATGAGTGAAATAGCCATTGTTCCATCTAATATCATAACTTATCAATTCAACTTATGTCCAAAATGCTAGAAGAATCATTTTGGGGAGTGCAAAGCAGACTCAAGATTATGTTATAAGTGAGGGATGTTGGGACATATGGTGAGATTTTGTCCAACTTTGGCGAAGGGACCAGAAGGGGTGACTCCACAGGCTTTCACCCTATATGGGAACAGTGAAGAAGAGGATTAGCCTGCGGTTGTATCAGGTACAAATGATACTATGAAGTAATCATATATGTGTTTTATATGATATTGGAATACTTCTTCATTGCATCAAAAAATTTTGCATTAAGAGGAAATGAATTTTCTGACATCCTAGGTACAATTTATATTAATAATATTGCTGCCTATGTTTTATTTGATTCAGGAGCTATTCACTCCGTTATTGCGACAGGATTTTGTACAAAGGTAGATTGTTTCTTCGGTCTTGAGAAGAATGAATATAGTGTACTTTTACCTTCTGGTGATTATTTGACAGCCAGTGGTATTCTCAAAGCATATGCAGTTAGAATCAATGACCACGTATTTCATGTCGATTTGATTACTATGGACATGAAGAGATATGATATTATTTTGGACATGGACTAGCTATCCCAGCATGATGCGATTATAAACTGTAGGAGGAGAGAAGTCCGCTTTCGCCCTTCTAGTGGCGAGCAACATACCTTTCAATGAGTCAAAGAAAAGGGCCAGTTAGCGGTTCTTTTTGCACTTAAGGCAGCCCAATTATTGAAAAGATGATGTGAAGGATTTATGGTGAACATGATGACACCAAGAGCAAAGTTAGAAAAAGTTGCGATGGTCCAAGACTTTCCGGAGGTCTTCCTAGATGATCTCCTTAGCTTACCGCCTAACCGCAAAATCGAGTGCACAATTGATTTGCATCCCGGCACTGAACCCATCTCAAAAAATTCATACAGGATGGCGCCTATTGAATTGTGCAAGCTAAAAATCCTATTGGAAGAGCTAATCAGTAAAGGGTTTATCCATCCAAGATTCTCGCCTTGGGGAGCGTCGGTCTTGTTTGTAAAAAAAAAGGATAGATCACTAAGGATGTGCATAGACTATAGGGAGCTGAACAAAGTGATAGTCAAGAACTGATACCTTTTCCCTTGAATTGATGATTGATTTGACTAGCTGCATGGTGCCTGTGTATTTTCAAAGACTGACCTTCATTCGGGATATTATCAACTGAAAGTTAAACTGGACGATATTCTTAAAACATCATTTCGAACAAGATATGTTCATTATGAATTTCTTGTGATGTCGTTTGGGTTGACCAACACTCTAGCAGCTTTCATGGACTTGATGAACTAGATCTTTAGGGGTTATCTAGACAAGTTTATCATTGTATTCATCGATGACATTCTGATCTATTCTCAGTCAAATGAAGAACACCATGAGCATCTAAAGATTGCCTTGTTTATTTTGGAGCGTCACCAATTATATGCAAAGTTCTCAAAGTGCAAATTTTAGTTAAAAGAAGTTAGCTTCCTCAGCCATGTAATTTCTAAGAATTGCATTGTAGTAGACCAAGCAAAATTCAGGTGATTGTTGATTTGGCACAATCGAAGAGCGTGGGTGATGTAAGAAGTTTCCATCGACTTGTGGGATACTACAAATGGTTTATAAGTGGATTTTTGAAAATTGCTCTGCCTCTTACTAGTCTAACAAAGAAAAATGTACGATTATGGTGGTCAAGTGAATGTGAAAAGAGCTTTCAAAAGTTGAAACACAAATTGACTTTAGCACCTGTCTTAGCCCTACTAGAAGAAGAAGACAATTTCTGTATTTACTTTGATACATCCAAGAGCAGATTAGGTGGGGTACTGATGGACGATGGGTCTATTCTATTATTAATCAAGGCTCATAGAATATCATGGAGAAATTCAAGGTCAAGCATAGGTGAAAGTTCAAGAGCAATGAAAGAGAAATGGAAAGACTTTCCAAAAATTGTCTTCCCTTTGACCTCTGACAGGTATTTAACTATTTTGGAATTCCAAACAACATTATTTCCAAACAAGTGCTTCATAAATATTGTATCAGACTTTCAAAGCTTTCTAGAATGAGTTAGATCTCTATATTTGGACTTCATTTGCTATGTCAAAAGCCCATGGAACAGAGAGTAAAAGTTAAGGAAAGTCCAAGTGTCCAAACTTGGAGAGCAAGAAAAATAAAGATATGAAACAATCCAAGTGAACAATTTCAACAAGGTATAGCTGCCAAAGACCTCTAGACTTTGAGAAGAAGAAAGGAAGATATTAATTAAATATTTTTTTAGTTAATTAACATAGTTTCTATTAAGTAGAAAATCAGACAACTTATTCTATGAGCCAATTAGGGTTATTCTTGCTTAATTAGTTTATTATTATTTTATAATTTGTAATTGGCTATTTAAAGCCACCTTATGTACGGTTTTAAGGCAGTTGAATTGAATAGAAAAAGTATTTACTTTATTCTCGAAATTAGGAGTGATTCCTATTTCAAACCTTTGATGAGTTATATCCAAAGTTCCTCCCTTGTGTGTGTTATATCACAGGATTAAGGTTACTTGTAAGTTAGGTAGCCTTCTCATTAGCATCCACATTCTTCATCCTTGGAGGAAGAAGGTGGGAAGTGGTGTCCAACTTTCCAAAGGTGCGTCATCGACATATCATTCATACGGGAACATTCGTCATATTACTTTCTATTTCTGATGACCTATTTTCTATTGTGCATATTTCCTAATCTATGGCTGATAATTATGTGATTCTTGAAAGATTATTTTCTTATTTCATCCAAGTTGACGTGGTCCAAATTTCAGCTCAAAAGGATCTAAAACGTAGGAGTTATGCACTTTCAAAGTTTACATTTCAAAACTGAAGTTCTACCGATTTAAGGAAAGTGGATATTCAGTCACCTAACTCGACTTATTCTTACGACCGCAACTCAACCACAGAACAAGAGACACCTCTATACTATTTTTTGGATGAAGAAGCCAATCGCACCCGCATCTGAAACATCGACCGAATTCTTCCTAAATGCTACTGTCTGCCTTTTCAAACGCTATCCTCGACCGAAATGCTTGACCTCCTGGCGACCGCTAGTTCAACAAGAAGCATCTGAAGGTTGAGCAACACTTCAACAATTCAACACCATATTTTCAGGTTATATTCTAACTCCCTTCTGTTGATGCATAATTTGGTATCAGAGCTAAAACGTCCTTCTAATTCATGATATTTTGTTTTACACAATGATGTCATCACTACTCATGGAATTATTTTTCAGATGAGGAAAATTTACCACCACCGATATTAAGGTATGATTCAAGATTTTCACAAGCCATTTTGTGGAATATATTTCAAACACTCGACAAACTAAATGATTGTTTGGCGAGGAAACAAGAACTAGAATACTCCTCTACTTTACAACCACAAGACCATGATGAGGTATTAAAGGATGCTCTTGAGAAAATTGAGGAAGAAGTTATTTATACCAAAGAAGGGCCACTACTATATTTGGAGCCTCAATCGAAAGAGGAAGATTGTCAAGAAGAGCAAGTTACCAAAACTAAAATGAACATTACGGTAAATACAACTTTGGTTGAGATTTTTTTATAGAAGTTTTACTAATATCTTGTTGTGTGATATGATGAGTACAAGCTGCCTATTTTTGGAAATACCAAGGCTTGATGACAAGTGGCGCACGCATGACAATCATTCAAATTCGTGCTCAATTATGGAATATGAAACATTAAAGGAGAATCGGTTTAAAACTACTATACTTAAGACAAAGTGGTACGTGCCGATGGATAAATTGATTGCTTGGATTTTTAGAGTTGGATGGAATAAAGTAATATTTGGTTATGTTTATGGTAATATGGAAAAAGTTGATTTTGTTGAATATAATTATTACTTTTGGATTATGGAAACCAATTGCATCTTGTGGACAACCTTACTATTGCATGAAGACATTAAATTGATTCTATGGAAAAACTC
The DNA here is from genome assembly GCA_022433065.1 of Begonia loranthoides. Classification (NCBI taxonomy): domain Eukaryota; kingdom Viridiplantae; phylum Streptophyta; class Magnoliopsida; order Cucurbitales; family Begoniaceae; genus Begonia; species Begonia loranthoides. The sequence continues at coordinate 35,667,435 of CM039469.1, forward strand.
TTATGGCAATAGGATTAAGGAAAAATCTACTCATTGTTTATTTGGTGATTTCAAAAACTACTTACCTATTTGTGCATCATTGTCCAAGATTAAATTGCCGGATTATTTTCCTTAAATGATCAATTGCAAAAAGGGAAAGAGGAAGTTAGTGGCCAATGTTTCAATTCAAAGATTTTGTTTCCAAAGATGTCAAGATTGGTATGACAATTCATGGAATCCAAAAATCACTCTTAAGGAAAGTATTTGTGGGGTTCCTAATAAGTGAAGTCAAGGAAAAGACAATTCAAGATTTTATGAAGACATTGTTCTTTGGCAACATATACTCAAAGGTATTCTCACAACTATTTTTATGAAAATCATTGAATTACAAAGGGGTATCCACGACATTCCTAATCTATTGTTCAATTATAGAAAATGGCTTGTGAATAATCTTCCTATTATTGGCTTACCACATCATACAAGGATTATTTCCTTATTTTATTCATGAAGATCTTATAGCCAAGGCAAATCTCAAGGCCCACGACACAACTCCTTATTTGAATATTGTGAAGACATTGGCCACACATACTAAAAGGGGTTTTCAAGATGATATTTATGGTAATCATTATTGTGGTATACATTATTTCTAACTCAAGGGCAAAGAATAGAAATCTTATATCTGAGTTATTGTTCAAGCATGGGAAGAGGTTTGTGGAAATATCATTAACCTACTACAAAAATCATTATTTGTTTCTTTATTACAACCATGGAGATATTGAAGATATTGCTAAGTTGATGGCTAGAGATGAATCCTCTTTTTATGGTAGTAAAGAATATGGTCACACAAGACATGATTCGAGGTCGAATCCTTTTCAACCCCAGGAGGATGATGGACTACAAGTCCATTCTATCATTAATCAAGCCTCAAAGAATATCATGGAGAAATTCAAGGTCAAGCATAGGTGGAAGTTCAAGAGCAATGAAAGAGAAATTGAAAGACTTTCTAAAAACTGTCTTCTTTTTGACCTCCGACGAGTATTTGACTATTTTGGCATTTCAAACGATGTCATTTCAAAACAAGTGCTTTAATGAAGATTTTAGCTGACTTCCTAAGATTTCTAGAATGAGTTAGATTGCTAAAGTTGGACTTCATTTTCTATGTCAAAAGCCCACGAAAAAGAGAGCAAAAGTTAAAGAAAGTCCAAGTGTCCAAACTTGGAGAGCAAGAAAAATCAAGATATGGAAACCATCCAAATGGACGATTTAAACAAAGAATAGCTGTCAAAGACCTCTAGACTTGGAGAAGAAGAAAGCAGATATTCATTAAATATTCTTTTAGTTAATTAACCTAGTTTCTATTAAGTAGAAAATCAGACAACTTATTCTATGAGCCAATTAGGGTTATTGTTGCTTAATTAATTTATTATTATTTTATAATTTATAATTGGCTATTTAAAGCCACCTTGTGTATGGTTTTAAGGGAGTTGAATTGAATAGAAAATTTTTTTGCTTTATTCTCAAAATTTGGAGTCATTCCTATTTTAAACCTTTGATGAGTTATATCCAAAATTCCTCTTCCATGTACGTTATATCACGAGATTAAGATTACTTGTAAGCTAGGTAGCCTTTCTCATTGGCCTCCGCATTCTTCATCCTTGAAGGAAGAAGGTGTGAAGTGGTATCCAACTTTCCAAAGGCGCGTCATCGACAAATTATCCATACGGGAACATTCGTCACATTACTTTCTATTTCTGGCGATCTATTTTCTATTATGAATATTTCCTAATCCGTGGCTAATAATTACATGATTCTTAAAGGATTATTTTTTTATTTCATCCAAGTTGACGTGGTCCAAATTTTAGCTCAAAAGGATCTAAAACAAAGGATTTACATGATTTCAAAGTTTACTTTCCAAAACAGAATTTCTACCAATTTAAGGAAAGTGGAGATTCGGTCGCCTAACTCGACCTATTCTGACGACCGCAGAAAAAGAGATGCCTTTGTACTATTTTTTGGACGAAGAAGCCAACCACGCCGCCAACCAAAACATCGATCGAATTCTTCCAGAACGCTACTGTCTACCTTTTCGAACGCGATCCTTGACCGAAATCCTCGACCGCTCGACAACTGCTAGTTCAAAAAGAAGCATCCGAAGGTTGAGCAACACTTCAACAATTCAACACCATATTTTCAGGTTATATTCTAACTCCCTTCTGTTGGTGCATCAGGTACTAATGCAGAACAAGAAGATGATTGTGTATGCTTCGAGGCAACTAAAACCGCAAGAGGCTAACTATCCCCCTCACGATCTCGAACTTGCCATTGTGGTGTTCACACTCAAAATATGGAGGCATTATTTATATGGGTAACGGTGTGAGATTTACACAAACCACAAAAGTTTAAAGTACATTTTTACATAGAAGGAGCTAAATATGAGGTAACGGTGATGGTTAGAGTTTGTGAAAGACTATGACTATGAAATCAAGTACTATCCCGAAAAAGTGAATGTTGTAGCAGACGCTCTAAGTAGAAAGTTTGCCCTTATGAGTATGATATGTGAAGAAATGTCTGTGGGACTTCAGAAGGATGTTCAAGAGTTAGATGTGCAAATGGTTCCCATGTAGTTAGCTTCTCTTTTGTCAATGTTAACCCTAAAGCCTTCCATACTTGAGAGGATTAAAGAAGCCTAATAGAAAGATGGCCAACGCAAAGATTTCAAGATGAATCCCGCTCTAGAGGAGTATCGAGATTATTCTATATCTGCTGATGAAATTGTAAAGTTTAAGAATAGATGGTATATGTCTGACGACTCACAATAGCAGTTGTCGATCTTAAAAGAGGCCCATTCTTCAAGTTTTTTCATCCTTCCTGAATACAACAAAATGTACAAGGACCTTAAGGTGCATTATTATTGGCTGATGATGAAATTTGATATTGCTCAGTATGTAGCATTGTGCCAAGTATGTCAACAAGTAAAGGCGGAACATTAAAGGCCAGGTGGAATGCTGCAACTGATGCTAATACCAGAATGGAAATGGAAGCACTTTACTATAGACTTTGTCACTGGGTTACCCAAGACCATGAGAAGGCACGAGGCGATTTGGGTGATTGTTGACCAATTAACCAAGGTTGGTTATTTCTTACCAGTGAAGATGACATATAAAATGAACCAGTTTGAAGATCTATATATTAAGGAGATCATACAGTTGCATGGAGTTCCAGTTTCAACCATATCTGATCAGGATCCGCAGTTCACTTCTATGTTCTGGAAGAGTTTAAACAAGGTGATGGGCACTGTATTGAAGTTCAACACCACTTTTCATCTGCAGACTAATGTCCAGAACGAACGGACAATTCAAATCCTAAAAGACATGTTGTATGCTTGCGTGTTAGAATTCAAGATTGGATGGGGGGAAGATGTTGCCTTTGATGGAGTTTGCCTACAATAATAGCTTCTTGCAACGATTGAAATGGCACCCCATGAGACAATGTATGGCAGAAAGTGCAGATCTCCATTGCATTAGAGTGAGGCAGGAGAAGCTGAATTCTATGGGCCAAACATGATACAACAAACCACCAAATTAGTTGCAATATCCGTCAAAGAATGTTGGGCCCGCCAACGAAACTTAGAGTTAAACAAAGGAGACTTGGTGTTTCTAAAAATATCACCCTTTAAAGGAGTCATGTGATTTAGAAAGAAAGGGAAGCTAAGTCTGAGGTATATTGGTCCTTTTACAATCACGAAAAGAGTCGAAAGGTGGCGTATCAATTGCAATTGTCAGCTTCTATGGGGGGTGTTCATAATGTGTGTCATGTATCCATGTTAAAGAAATGCCTCGGGGATCCAATTCAAATGATACATCAGGATGATGTGGAAGTTCAATCAAACTTAAGCTACAAAGAAAGACCTATTCGAATTCTGGACTCAAGAATTAAAGGACTTCGACAATGTAGATTCCTCTAGTCAAGGTTCTATGGCAAAATCATTTACCTGAAGAAGATACATGGGAGAGAAAAGAGGACATGGAAGCCAAGTATCCTGAGCTAATTCATTAGCTAAATTTTGAGGGCAAAATTTTGTTAAGAATGGGAGAATGTAATACCCAAATAAATCGTTCTATGTATAACATAAATAATTTTCATGGAATATATGTTTTGATAAAAGAAAATGTGTTTCATAATAGTGTATGGTACACTAATGCGATAAATATGGGCATAAAAATTAAGCTAAAAAGGAGTATTAATTTAATTAAGATAGAAAACAATTGGCGAGAGAATAGCAGGTTCTGTGGAGAACCGGTTGATCAAATGATCAATCACCAATTTTAGGAGCGTGGGACCAGTTGATCGAATGTTCAACCGGTAGTGTGAAGAATTTGATTTTTGATGGCAGAGCAGTCAATCACTCGATCAACTAGTAATCTCGACGGCAAAGCGGTCAATCAAAAGATCGACCGGTCTCACATGAATTTCCAAATTTTCCATTCCTGCTGTGTATCGGTTGATCACTCGGAGGATGACGATCAACCAGGACCGTTGCTTCACCTGAAACGATGATGGATTAACCTCAATTTTCCCTAAACGATAAGATTATCCACGTGGCAATTTTGTGGTTTACCACCTCCTCCATGGTTGGTGAAACATTGTATCAGTAGATGCTTCTAAAGGAAGCCTCCTCTGCTGATAAATGGAGGACACATAATGGACAAGGAGATTACGAGAGAGCAAGAGAAGCAAAGAGGAAGAGAAAGAAGGCATTTGGCAATTTTGTGGTTTGCCACCTCCTCTGTGGTTGGTGAAACATTGTATTAGTAGAGGCTTCTAAAGGAAACCTCCTCTACTAATAAATGGAGAAGACAAAAGGGAGAAGGAGATTGTGAGAGAGAAAGAAAAGTAGAGAGGAAGAGAAAGAAAGAAAGGGAGAGAGTATAAGAGAGCAAGAGAGAGAAGCATTCTGAGTGTTGCCTTGGATTTTCCTAGAGTGTGCTGCTGCTCTGAGTGCTATTGTTGGTGCGAAGGGGAAGCTCAATAAAGCGGCAATTTCGATTGAGGTAAGGAATAGAATGTGTGTTTGGCCTATGGAAGCCTACATCATAGGACTACGTATTTTGTTTGAATATTGTCTTGATTACTTTTTTATGAAATGTTCATCTACTGTCGTTAACTGATTTTAGTTATTGTCATTTATAGTCTGATGGAGAAGGAAATGCTATGTGATTTATTATTGACTATGAGGTGTTGGACAATGAAGAATATATGAAGCTGAATCTGTCCAATAATTCACTAAATAATTTCATGTTAAAGTTGAATGGTTCTTTACTGTGTTGTGGGAAACAGGTTACTGCCACCTATTATTGTTGTTGTTTTGGATTAATGTCATGTTCAGTGAGTTGCTCTCTGTATTTGTATGTTGCTCCCCGCAGTGTGTGAGTTACTCTCTGTCGATAATTACACCATTATGTTAATAGTCAATTTCTAATATAATGGATCTCTGATTTGTTTTGTATATGTTATTGATAAAGTGATATAGGATAAGGATGGGTGCTTTTGCTTTAGCCATGAATTGTTACTTCACTATTGTAACGTTATCCCTATTCTGCATACTCTATTAATTGCTGTGGATTGAATATCGTATGACATACATGCATCATGATTAGGATTTGTGAAAATGTTGACATATCATGGCATGTTAATGAAATGACTAAAATAAACGTAAATAGTCGTGTGGGGGTTCAGGAGGATAGGTGACGATCCTTGGTGGTAACACCTCAGATGGATACAACTCATCCCACGTAGGGATGGAGTGACAGTTAAGCTCACAATGACCATAGAATGTATCCTTTCTTCTGTACCAGAAATCCCCAACGCTTGGACTGAGGAGATTGTTGACAGTCCTAGGTGGTGACACCCCTAATGGATACAACTCATCCCACGTAGGAATGGAGTGACGGTTAAGCCACATGGACCATAGGATGTATCTTTTCTCTGACAAACAAAATGTAAACGTATAGATAGAAAAGATATAAAAGATAAGTTCTTTTCTGAGACAGACTGCATAAGCACGCATTGAGCATTGCATTTTATTATATTTCTTGCCGAGTGTTAGACTCATTATTTAATCCTGTTATGTATATGACGGTCATGATATCAACGATAACCCAGTGGAGAAGGCATTGGATGATGAGCACTTCGGTTGCTAGGAAGATTTGACCTTAGGTTTATGGCCCACATGAAGTAATACTGGTTGTTTTTCAATAGCTATAAATGATTTTAAAAGATGATAAATGTTTTGGTTAAATAATGTGTAGGATCGATATACGCCTGTAAAGGGGGGGTGAATATAGCATTTCTAACTTTTTCATGCGATCTATAAATTCTCTAAATCCCTAAGTGATTTAAAGAATATAATTAAATAAGCAATCACAATAAAAATGCATAAATTAACGAGTAAGTGATAGAGAGTGCACACAATATTGTTTACGCGGTTCGACAAACTCGCCTACGTCCTCGCTCCAAGTTCCACTTAGAGATCCACTAAATATTTGACTTACGGGTGTCAATTAAACCGTTTATAAAGACTAATTCTAAGGGCGTCACCCTTTGACTATTATAAATCGTCAACCTTTGTTGGGCGTCACCCTTATGTGACAAATTTGTAGGGCGTCACCATTTACAATCGAGTACAATAGAATTTCGAAATTTAATGGTCAAAATCTAACTAATCCGAATTCTCCCAATAATAACTCGCAAGTTTATGGGTGAGGAGAATTGGATTTACAATGCTCATAGTGTGTATGAATCGAGTCTTGAATTTGGCAGGGTTTCGCCTCGATTCTCCGTTCGTTACGTTGAGCTTGGAGTGATCCTTTATTTATATGCCACAAACTTTTCAAATCATCATAAAAGTATTCGAACGTCCATATCCGACCGTTGAAGAATATAGTCGTTGGAAATTTGTCCGTCAGCAAAATCTGGACTTTTCGGACGCAGAGTCCTCATCCGCTATCGTCTGAAAAGTCACCTAGAAAAAATAGATTCAAACTCTAGTCGTCCTCTATCGTCTGCATGCATCTTAAAACTCTTCAGACAATTTTAGGATGCATTCCCCTCATCCTCACTCTTATCTTCTATCATACTAAAACTTTTCAGGTCATCCTAAAACTGTTTAGTGATAAAATTGACCTTGAACTTTTGGTGTCAGATTTGACCCTGAACTTTTAATGACAAAATTGACCCTAAACTTCCAGTGACAAAATTTGACCGTGAGTTTTCAGTGACAAAATTTCACCCAGAATTTTTGGTAACAAAATTGACACTGAACTTTTAGTGACAAAATTAACCCTAAACTTTCAATGATGATGTTGACACTTTTCGAACGACCCTGCTCATCCGTGCCTCATCCCCTATCATCCGAAAAATCCCCAAAAAATGACAAATTCAAATCTTCCTCGTCCGGGCTCGTCCGCTTGCATCCAAAAAGTCCCAAAAATGTCCAGAAAAATTACAGATTCAAACACTTTTCGTCCGGTCTCGTCTGCATGCATCCGAAAACCATTTGTGGACGACTTCCTTCGTTTGCGGTCCGTTCAAGCCTCACTCTAATTTAAATCCTGAACTATACTAAGTCCCAAAATGATATGCTACACTACATAGACTCAAGTAAACATGTTAGCACATTAATAATATCCATTTTGATGGCATTTTCAATATACATAGTTATAAATATTATTATAAAACGTTAAGAATAATATCAGGAAAATACAAAATATAATACAAAATACATAGACTCAAGTAAACATGTTAGCACATTAATAATATCCATTTTGATGGCATTTTCAATATACATAGTTATAAATATTATTATAAAACGTTAAGAATAATATCAGGAAAATACAAAATATAACACAAAATACAACTTATTGATTTATTAAATTAATCAACACTTTATTCAACATCAAAATAAAACTTAACCTAACAAAGAATCTAACAATCTCCCCTTTTTTGATAATGACAAAAATCAATAAGTTGTTTACCTTAAATACTAAGTATGTGCATATAAACATTGCATATTAGATTTCTCCAAATAGGTTATGCAGTTTATCAAACACTAAAATCATGCAACATGCTATTAAACTCCCCCTTAAATATATATTACAACTTATACATCATTCTCCCCCTTTTTGTCATAATCAAAAAGAATTCTTAAGGGAGGGGAGTCCAAACAATCAAGGATTTGATAAAAAATAAGATTATCCAAAAATATTCTTCTAAAAAGAAATTCTCCCCCTTTTAACATTATCAACATGAGTATATTGAGGGAATTTGCATGAGAATTCAATTAGTGGTGAAAAATAATATGCCAAAACAATACACCACAATCAAGACAAGTCTCTAACAAAACATTCAAAAAAAAATTCTTCAAAACAAAATCTCCCCCTTAATTAAGGAATCTATCCACAATTCAAACAAAAAAGAGGAAATAGATATTCAAATTCAATGAGTGGCTAAAAATAGTATACCAAATTGAAAACAACCACATTTAAATAATCATCGAATCAAAAATTATTGTCCCCCTTTTTGTCACTACGCATATAAACACATTTGAGAGAATTATGCATTTAAGTACAAAATATAGATACCAATTGAAAAAATATATATATACCAAAATGAGATCCAAGAAATAGTTACCAATTTAAGATTAAGACCCCAATTTGATAAACCAATTTTCATTTTCTAAAAATGATACCAAATGAAGAAATAAGAAATTTAACAAAGGATACCAATAAGAGATTCACAATTAAAAGGACAAAAACATTTTTCAACCATTGATACCAATTGTAAATCCAAAATGAAATCCAAAATTAAAATCTAAGAGAGATACCAAATTTAGTATTAAAATATCAATCAAGTTATCTCTCTCTTTATGTTAATCAAAAAAGATAATCGATTGGGGATGTAATCCAATTTAAAGTTTGCTCTCCCCCTTCGAGCAACAATAAAACAACTTAATAAATTTTTCTCCCCTTTTAAAATTTTCAATAAGCATATAAGAGGGAATACAACCAAAAAATTATGAAATATCCAAGTTTAAACAAAATATATACCAATTGAAAAAAAATCCATGGATGAATTCAAAATTTGGAAACAAATTTTATCCCCTTATCATTATGCACAAAATCAAATAGTTGGGGAATACTAATGATACCAAAGAAAAAATCAGTGATTTCATTGATACCAAACCAAAATAATTGTATAAATGATACCAATTGAAAAAAAAAAAGAAATATGTCCAATGATGTCAATTGTTGTAATTCAATCCTAAAAACAAAGGTTGATACCAATTTAAAGATTTCAAAACAAAAGTCAATATTCATACCAATTATTGAAATGTACCAATTTGTAGAAGTTTAAACCAATTACAGTATTGAAAATGAATCTCAAAAATACTAATTGATATACTCTATCTTTCAAAGATATTCAAGTTAAAAATCATTTCTTTCCCCCTAAATTATTTCACATACTCAAAACATTGGGGATGGAAATCTAAGATAGATACCAATTGTAAGGGTTTAAGAAACAAAACCATTATTGATACCAATTGAGAGATTTCAAACCAAAGAGAAATATTGATATCAATTTGAAAATAAACTACACAAAATTTTCCCTTTTTAAAAAAAAAAAAAGCAAATCATTTGGGAAAATGATACCAAAAAAATAAAGTCTTACAATATAATACCAATTGAAAAACAAATAAATTCATTTAAAGATTTCAAACTAAAAGAAAAGATTATGAAAAACGATTTGAAAATTAAATACAAGTTTTTCTTCCGTTTGATGATAAACAAATTTGAGTCGTAGCGGAAGCACAATCATCAATACCAAAATAATTGTATTTTTAGTTTTCTTCCCCTTTTAAATCAAAAACCAAATCATTTGGAGAGACACCAACTTAAATCAATCAATTTTATTTTCTCCCCCTAAATCAACGATCAATATAAAATCAATGGGGATTATCAAAGTTTAAATCAATAGCGGAAGAAAACTTATTAAAATTAAAACATTTGTATTTTTCTCCCCCTAAATCATTTAACATTATTCAATCTACGAGGAAATCCAAAATTAAAACAAATCAATTTTCTTTAAAATATTTATCTCCCCCTTTATCATAAAACAAATCAATTTTATGGGGAAGTGCAATTTAAATCGAAAGACAAAAACAATGCAAAGGAGAATTATCAAAGTTTGAGCTTAAGCGAAAGCAATAATCAAAATTAAAAAAAAAAAACTTAACCAATTTTAAAACAAGTCAATAATCTAAACCAATTCTCAATAGTTCTATTTTATCCCCCTATATCATTAACTAATTGCAATTCAAGGGAGACTTTTAAAATTTCAAAACAAAAACAATTGTCAAATCAATTTATGACTCCCCTTTTTATCTATAGCAAAATCAAAACAAGAATCTCTAAACAATTTTATTTTCTCCCTCTATTTCATTATCCAATTTCCAACCAAGGGAGAAATTTCAAAGTTCAACCTAGTGGAAGTAAAATCTATCAAAAACTATAATTAAAATCAACATTTCAAAACAAGTAAATGATCTAACTTGATTCTCAAACAATTCTATTTTCTCCGCTTTTGTCCATAAACAAATTTAATCCAAAGGAGAAACATTTCATCAAAGTTCTATGTCCAACAATCCAAATATGTGATCTAGAAATCTACTTGTTAGAACAAAATTATCAAAATACGAATAGCAGGAATAGAGCAAATTTTAACTTAGATATACAAAAAGATCAAAGCTAACAATTAATTCAAAAAAAATTCTACTAACCAAAGATAAACCAATTCAAGAATCAAAGGCAAAATAACTCAATTTAATTCCAAATATTTATCTCTCCTCTTTTTATCAATAGGAAAATTCAATCCAAATAGAGATATCCAATTAAAAAAAAACAATTTAACCTAAACAATTTTCCAAAATAGCATCCAACAATCCAATGTTTGCATTAGCATATTCAATTTAGACTACCAATTGTTGGAAACCAAATCTCAAGCAAATATATATATCAATTAAAGAATGCTAATTCTTAGAATTAATATCAAAAGGAAATCAATCAATTAAAATTGATATTAATTGAAAACAAAGTCACCCTAAATGCATCACTATCAATTCAAACTTAATCAATAATAGAAAACTAAAATTGAATCAATCTATAATATAATCTATTTAATTTAATCCAAATAAATCAATTATTTTTCAAACCAATATTCAATCAAACAAATCACCAATTTAATCAACAAAAAATAATTGTGTACCTCCACGAAAATTTATTTCCATTTTATGCATTGCAGGCATATTCTTGAAGCTTCTCCTTTTACATTTTGGATGTTCAACCATCCAAATCCATTTAGGTCATTGAGAGAATCTCCAACCTACAAAACCATCATTTTGCGTATTTTGATACCCAAACTATTTTGGGTCCATTGGTTAGAGGCTTGGTTCGTTTAGGAATCCACACAAATTTAACATTTAAATTTGATTTAAATTTAGAATTTAAATTCAAAGGATAAACAAATTTAGAATCAACATTTGATCTCAAATTAGTATTCAATTTTAACGGACAACAAAATGATTTATGTCATAAACAATTGCAAGAATTACAAATAGTAGAACTAACAAAGAAATTATTGTAATTCTTTTTCTTTGCAAAGGGTTGATAGCCAATTCTGGCTTTATCGAACGTAACCCTTTCCAAACTTAAGAGCATATTTAAATTTTGGCTCACATTAGTGAATTTAAGCACAATCGAATTTAACTCATCATTTTTACCTTTCAATTCACTAATATTATCATCACGTGATTTGATAGAAGTATTCAATTTATCATTCATAATTTTGAAATCACAAATCTCATGCTCATGACATTTAATAGTAGTAATCAAATCATAATTTTTAGTGTTTAATGAGCTAATTTCATTTTCATGTGATTTGATAGTAGAAATTAATCCATTATTCGACAATTTCAAATTGCTACAATCATGCTCAAGAGATTTAAAGGAAACATTAGAATCATCAATGATGCTCTTTAATATTACAATTTGATCCTTATCTAAATTAGCATGTTTTTTGCTCCTTTTTCAAGAATTTATATTTACTTTTTAGCTCATTCAAACTATCTAGCAATTCATTTATTAAATCACTATCATCATCACTATTAGAATCCGAATTGCTATAATAGTTTGTACCTCAATTTCTTCATTGGCCATAATGCATGTATTGGTCACTTCCTTTTCTTTTTCAGAGGTTGAGCTTTCTTCACTTTTAATCCTTTTATTTGTGCCTACATGTGTTAGCTCAAGAGATTTCCATATATCGAAAGCACTAAGACTTGATTGAACTTTATCAAATTTATTTTTACTTAAGACACTATATAAAACATTCATGGCTTGAGCATTTAAATTCCAATTTCGTTTATCTAAATTATTGAATTCATAAGATGGTCTAAGAACATTAATTCCGTTTTCAATGATTTTCCATAAAGCATAATCTAAAGATTGCACAAATATTTTCATTCTACACTTCCAATATAAATAATTATAACCATCAAATAGAAGAGGTGTAGATGTGCATTGACCTTCAACAAGCATATTGTAATCCATAATGCGTTATATAATCTAGAAATTTAATTGAAGTTATCCACAATAGATTTTAACAAGAAATTCAATCCAAATAATCAAGAATATACAATATATTTCAATAATTTTGTCAAATGAATTCTAACAAGAAATTTATCCCAAAAATTCAATCAAATTTATTCAAATAAATTTCTACAAGAGAATTTACAATATGCACAAAAATCACAAAAAAAATTAATACCCGCTCTGATACCAATTGTAGGATCGATATACGCCTATAGAGGGGGGTGAATATAGCATTTCTAACTTTTTCGTACGATATATAGTGCACACAATATTGTTTACGCAATTCGGCAAACTTGCCTACGTCCGCGCTCCAAGTTCCACTGAGAGATCCACTAAATAATTGACTTATGGGTGTCAATTAAACCGTTTACAAAAAACTAATTCTAAGGACGTCACCCTTTGACTATTGCGGGTCGTCAACCTTTGACTATTACGGGGTGTCACCCTATATTTTGACTATTGCGGAGAGTCACCCGTTGATTAAATTTTCGGGCGTTCAATCGAACTGTTGACTATTTCAAGGCGTCATCCTTATGTGACGAATTTGTAGGGCGCCACCCTTTACAATCGAGTACAATAGAATTTGGAAATTTAAAGCTCAAAATATAACTAATCCGAATTCTCCTAATAATAACTCGCAAGTTTATGGGTGGGGAGAATTAGATTTACAATGCTCACAGTGTGTATGAATCGAGTCTTGGATTTGGTAGGGCTTCGCCTTGATTCTCCGTTTGTTACATTAAGCTTTGAGTGATCCTTTATTTATAGGCCACGGACTTTTCGGATCATTCTAAAAGTATTCGGACGTCCGCATCCGACCATTGAAGAATATAGTCGTTGAAATCCGTCTGTTGGAAATCTTTCCGTTGGCAAAATCTGGACTTTTCGGATGTAGAGTCCTCGTCCACTATCGTCCTAAAAGTGACCCAGAAAAAACAGATTCAAACTTTGGTCGTCCTCTATCGTCCGCTTGCGGCAGCGTGCGTCCTAAAACTCTTTATATAGTTTTAAGATACATTCCCCTCATCCTCACTCTCATCCTCTATCATCCTAAAACTTTTCGGATCATCCTAAAACTTTTTAGTGACAAAATTGACACTGAACTTTTGATGACAGATTTGACCCTAAACTTTTATTGACAAAATTGACCCTAAACTTTCCATGAAAATTTGACCCTGAATTTTTTGTGACAAAATTGACGCTAAACTTTTAATGACAAAAATTACCATGAACTTTAAATGACAAAATTGACCTTGAACTTTCAATGATGATGTTAACACTTTTCGGATGACCCTGCTCATCCGCGCCTCATTCGCTGTCATCCAAAAAATCCCCAGATAATGACAGATTCAAATCTTCCTCGTCTGGGCTTGTCCGCATGCGTTCGAAAAGTCCCGAAAATGTCCGGAAAAATTACAGATTCAAACGTTGTTTGTCTAGGCTCATCCACTGGCTTCCGAAAACTCTGAAAACCATTTTTGGACGACTTCCTTCATCCATGGTCCGTACAAGCCTCACTCCAATATAACTCTAAACTATACTGAGTCCAAAAATGAAATGGTACACTACATAGACTCAAGTAAACATGTTAGCACATTAATAATGCCCATTTTGAGGGTATTTTCAATACACTGATATAAATATTATTATAAAACGTTAAGAATAATATCAGAAAAATACAAAATATAATACAAAATATAAATTATTGATTTATTAAATTAATCAACACTAGTCATCATCAAAATAAAACTTAGCCTAACAAAAAGGCTAACAAAATGGAATTTTTGGTTAAAATGGTCAACTTACGTTTTGAAATCATTATAAATTCCACTTTGATTACTCTGATTTTTTTCTCTTCACACTTTTAAATAAATTAAAGAAAAATTTTATATGGTTAAGAAAAAGATAAGGTTTTAAAAATATCAGGTCATTACATCTACAGACGTGGGTATCATCTTATTCTTCTGCCTCACGAGGTTTTGCTATCGACGGATGACCATCTATTCTTTGATGATTTTTGGATGGGTCCTTGTGTGACCATCCCTTTTCACTAATAACGTTTTCAGACCGAAAAATGGTGCAGACATATTTTTGAGGTATAGTTGTCTATATATACAATATGTTTTTAATGAAAGCTTCATCGACGGCCTTCGACTTGTTTTATAAAATGGTAAAGAGTTTTCAATTAAAAATCCAGGTACTATAAAAGAGAATCATGACACTGTTTTTTAAATGACGAGAAAAACTAATTTTTGTATGCATTGCATCTAGTCTAGATTTCTTTATCGAGTTAGTCACTCGCCCAAATGACCCCCTCCCATTCCAAGTAAAGGCAAGAGTGACTAGAAGACTTGGAGTTGGAGATTTCTTTTTTCCTTAGTTATTTCTGAGTATTTAGACTTATTTTTTGGTGAAGATAATTCTATAGTTTGTATAACTTAATACTGTTTGTTGGATTTGTTGCACAATATTTGAATCATTTATTTTATGCATCGTTATTCTCGTGATCACTAAACAGACCTAAACCCATAAGTTTTGGGCCTCACTAAATTATAAAAAAGTCTTCCGCTAATAATCTATCCTTAAGTTGGGCAATCGGGTTCTCTTCGAGGATCGAGTCGTCTGATTTGACTATTCTATTAGGCCCACCTCCAGGTCATGACAGTTTTATTGTTTTAATTTTCACTATATCACACACTTAAACTCTTACTATTTTTATGTTTTCTTATTTAACTTTATTTTTTATTCTACTTATGTCTAAATTCGATGTAACTTTATTATAAACACATTTATTAGTATTATTTTTTAAATTATTGTATTCAATTTTTTTATTATTGCATTAATTACCATATTATCCAAGACGCACACGTGAAATGCAAATGCGGTCACCTAGTATTGGTAAAAGACGATATAATATTGTAATATCTATCATTTTTTAAGGAAATACATTCTAATGGAAAGAATTTTCTCCCTCGATCGGTGGGAGAGTTTCGGACTCGGGAAGGAAATTCATCTCCTTTTGCTTTCCCTATTCTCTCTTTCCCCATTAAAGCAGACTCATGCTTCCTCTTCTCTCTCTCTGTCTCTCTGCCTTTCACCCTTCCCTCTCTATCTCACTCACTCTTTTTTCGTCAGGCCATTTCCTTCTGCAAGCAAGCTTTAATAACTCATGAAAAAGAGTTATTTTACAAGTATATTTTATGAATATTGCTTGAAATCAATGATGTAATAAATAAATAAATCATACTTTTGGTATATAATGCCACAACACACTACAACATCATATTTTTATTGATCTGTTTTATAGAATTTTCATGATATAATTAATGTAAATTGACTTTTGATAAAGAATTATGGTTTAAAAAATATGCAGGAGATGACACATTAATTTTACAAGAAAATGGAGATTTAAATCAATTCAAATATTTTGAATATGAAAGAGAACTGAGTAGGAAAGTATTCAAATTACATGGATAAGGAATGCAGCAAAAATTGCTAAATTAGTGGAGAGAATAATGGAGGAAAAAGAGGAGCAACCTTAAGCTTAAAAAGGACCAACTTTCAAATCAAATACAAAGGTTTAGAGAGAGCAAACAATCTAACACAAAAAAAAAGGAGTTTTCTGGCGACGATAGTTTAAGAAAAACCAAGAGAAAATCATAGAACCGGTTGATCATAACTTCTGTTTGTTGCTACGATTAATCTAGTCGCAGTGTGCAACATCAGGATAATAGAGAAGATTCTGCATATTTTTTTTGTTTTGATTTTATATTCATTTTCAAATTTTATATGATGAACCTTACTCTGATTATGAAATAATTTTCTATTGGTTAGGAGAACATAGTACTAATTTATATGAATTTATTTCATTACTAAAGTTTGTTGCACGATTAATGTTGAAAAATTTAATATCCGTTAAATGTTGATTTATTTAGTGTAGATAGCCATAAATAATTACTTATATTCCTATTGTACTTACCGGTAAGTTGGAACTAAACGACCAATATTGAATTGTTTGAGGATAATATTTACATATCGTTTTGTCTTTTAATCACATGACATGTTAGAATAGTTTTTAATAAAATTTTTTTAGATATTTTTCTTTCTTAAGCCTAAAAGAATTCATTTAGGAAGATTATCAAGTACCTAGACAATTGTAATAAAAATCATATAAAGAGGAAAATCAATTCCACACCATTTTCTTATTTTGTATTTTATTTTAATCGCTCAACATCCAATTCATCATTAAAAATTATTTTCTAATTTTAATTTATTTGTTTTGCAATAGATTAAGTGTTGCTAAAATTATCCTCGTGGGATCAATACTTTGCTTATTCTTTATTACTTGATTTGCAACACGTGCCCTTGCGTAGTGTTAGTCTTGCACAAACAAGCATACTCTTGGGAATTCACAGTAAGACATTTGGTTCTATTAATCTCTGTCTTTGAGAATAGAGAATCAAGCTGGTAAGGCGTGGTAATTTAGTTTTCCTTTGGGCAAAATTTATGGATGTTTATACGAAATTTGTAACAACCCTGTTTTTCTTGCATTTAAAAACGTGAAATTTTGAAAATGCATAAATTTAAAACTTTTCTTTTCACGGTGAAAGACTTATCATTTCAATAAACTCGTTGCGTAGCGGAATACTTTTTGCTCGTAAAACCACTTGTTCATCATCCTAATCTCGAACGCATACTTACATCACAAGACTTCACCAATGAGTCTAAGGTTCAGTAAGCAATATAAAATGAACTATACAATGCACATGCCACTTTTGAAATCTATTTTTGTTTTCTGTTTCCACTTTCTGTTTTCATTTCTGGAAAGGAACATATCATTTCTTTCATTTTCTTTCCATTTTGTTTATCAGAGAGAGGATATATTTGTTTGTCCATGTGGCTTAACCATTACTCAATTCCTACGTGAAATGAGCTATCCATCTGGGGTGTCACCACGACCATCACCAATCTCTGCAGTTCAAGCGTTAGGGACTTCTGGTACAAGAGAAAGGATACATCTGTTGATCAGTGTGGAGTTAACCATAACTCAATCCCTACTTAGGATGAGCTATCCATATGGGGTGTTACCACTAAAGATCGTCACATATTCTCCTGAACCCCCACATGCCTATTTACGTTTATTCAGTCTCTTTTCTGTTTTCGTTTCTAGAAAGGAACTTATCCTTTCTTTCATTTTTTTTACGTTTCATTTACCAGTCCAGACGCTGGGGATTTCTAGAACAAGAGAAATGATACATCTGTTGGTTAGTGTGGACTTAACCATAACTCAATCACTACTTAGGACGAGCTATCCATTTGGGGTGTTACCACTAAAGACTGTCACCTATTCTCACAAACCCCCACAAGCCTATTTACATTTATTCATATTTCATTTCATTATCGTTTCCTTTTCAAAATCATGCATAATGCTCGTGCATGCATACAGTTTATCACATCAGTACTATAACCTTTAAATATGCTCAATATTATAACTTTTAACGTAAAGAACCTACATCTAATAAGCACAAAGCAAACATCAATACGATCCTAGAAATATGTTCAATATCGTAATATTCTAATAAAGCAGTAAACAATCAGCATACAATTCCTAACAGTTCTCAAAACATGATCAATATCTTAATATTGTAATAAAGCAGTAAACAATTAGCATATAATTCCTAATAGTTCTCGAAACATGCTCAATATCTTAATATTCTAATAAAGCAGTAAACAATTAGCGTACAATTCCTAAGTCTTGCGATGTAGGGCCCCAAAGATCAAAACACACACAATATCAACTTACTTGTCGGCTTTAGGGAGTTTAGCACTTTCCTCTTCTCCTTAGTACCTTCAAAATCATTAGCATTTATTCATTAATTATCACCTTACCTCACTTCCGCAACACATCTCAACACTTAACAGTATCCTTCTTCCTTTAACACCTTTAAAACCAATAACATTTAATCATTAGCTTCATCAAACCATAACACTTATTAGTTTCCATCATTTAGACTTAATATACGACAGTCCACTTAGCCCATAATGAACACTCCCCAACCTAACATAACAATATACCAACTTATCATGACCATAAACAATGTTACAGTCAAGCATAAAGCCCACAGTCAATAGAGCATATATCATCACATTTTTATCTTCTACTTATTATTCCCATAAAAGCCATAAAAAGAAATGGAGAACATCACCTTGCTAGGAGAACACCCAAGAGTAGCACGGAGAGAACCTCCCGCAGCTCTTTGTCTCACCCTCCTTCTCTTTCACTTCTACTCTTCTTTTTCTCTCGCCACTCACAGCTCTCGACCTCACACAATTCATTGAACACTCTTCCACTATGTCTCTCTTTCTTTCTCCCTCTCTCTTTTCTTTAGAGAGGTTTTGCACTCTATCTCTCCCTCCCCTGCAAACTCTCTATGTCTCTCCTTTTCTTTCCTCAGTCGAAGGCTCCCCTATACATCTCTACACAATCCCAATAAAACCTCACCTAACACCCTCAGGAAATAGCCATCTGCAAAGGAGAGGATACGTGGAGAAATCACTGACGAATCCACGCCATGGGATTTTCAATTCTCTTCTCGGGTAACCAACTTCACATGGGAGCAGTTGACAGAAAATCAACTGATAATGCAAAATACTGTGGGATCATTCGACATAAATGTCGACCGCTCCAACTTCGAAGCTCCATTTTTTTGTCGATGATCGTCTACCTCACTCACGACCACACCATTGACCGCCACTCATATTTTTGCCTCCGTATGTTTTCCGGTCGAGTACCCTCGACCTCTCCATCGATCGATCACTGGATCGAAAACCCAAATTGCAATTTGTAATATATTCTGGTCTAGTTGCTCTACCAGATTCTCGATTGCTTTGTCAACCGAAAAGTCTGGGAGCAATCTGTAATATTTAACGCCCACTCCTCTTCTCTCTCCTCTCTTAACTTCCTCCTTTATTAATTTAACAACTCCCTTAATAACTTATACTTTAAATCTTTAACCAAAAATTTCCACTTAACCCATTCCAATAATTCCATGAATTAAATCTTCAATAATCATTCAACAAATTCTATTACACCCCATTAATTCCTCAATTATCCTTACTTAATTTTGTTATGGAAAATTGAGGCAATATATTCCATAATAAAATCATCCCAAAATCCATTATTATTATAATCCTTAGTCCTAACTTAATTTCGGGTATTACAAAATTTCTTCTCTATGCTGGAAAGGATTTACAAATGCCTTCGATTCAAGTTTGGAGGAAGAAGCATTAGACCCTCGTAGTTGTCAGCCTATAGACATTAGACTTATTTGTTTTGATGATGTTTTATATTGATAATTTATAAGTTGTTTATGAATATGCTATATTTATTCTTTGATATTTGATCTTCATTGGAAATATCTCTTAATAAGGGTATTTATGTGTTCTAACATATCTGTTTAAGTCCATGTAGTTAATGATTA
This sequence comes from Begonia loranthoides, assembly GCA_022433065.1. Lineage (NCBI taxonomy): Eukaryota > Viridiplantae > Streptophyta > Magnoliopsida > Cucurbitales > Begoniaceae > Begonia > Begonia loranthoides. The sequence goes on from CM039469.1 coordinate 35,687,599, forward strand.
TGTTTTGGGACTTAAAAGCATCAATATATACAAAACATAGAGTATAGGTCGACAAAGGCTGAGAGGGCGGTCGACCAAAAAGGCTACAGAGAACCAATTTAGTGCAAGCAGTCGACTAGGGCATGGATGTTGTAACTCCCCGCGTTACTAAAACCCTTTTCTTTGCCATATAAACATTTTTTTCTTTAATTTAAAACTTGCATGAAGAAAACAAATCAGAGTAATTTAAGCGGAAACTAAAAATAATTTCAAAACATAGTTTTAAACACCTCAAACAGAAATTCAATGTTTAACAAATAGTTACCGTAATGCAAAAACTTACAATTATTCAAAATAAAAAAAACCACTTTAAATTGCTTTATTTGAGCCATAACCCTTAGACCAAACCCGGATGATAACCCAAGTACTCATCTAGTAACACCTCCTCCTTCACAGGTATGTCAATAGTATCATCACAGTCACCTACATCACGGGATAAACAATGAGTGTAACGCTCAGCAAGAAATAGAATAAAATGCAATGCTCATGTTCAATGCGCACTTATATCATCTGTCTTAGAGAAGAACCTATCTCCTCATTTACATTTCGTTATAGAGAAAGGATACATCATATGGTCATGTGGCTTAACCATCACTCTCGAGGAGATACATCTATTAGGGGTATCACCACCCTGACCATCACCAATCTTCTGTGTTGTGCAAGCGTGGGGGATTTCTAGTACAAGAATAATGATACATCTTATGGTTCATGTGGCTTAACCGTCATTTTTCAGGAGATATATCCATTAGAGGTGTCACCACCAATGAACCATTACATTTTCTCCCAAACCCCCACACGCCTATTTACGTTCATTTTCATTAGCGAAATTATTTTAAAACGTTGAAAAATATTACTCAACTGAAACTTTTATTTAAAACAACCCATTTTATTAAATTTGAGCTATAACCTCTCAGGTTGAATCCAGTTGATAACTCAATGCCTCATCAGGTAATACCTTCTTCTTTCACGTAAATAATACCTGCAACACGGGCAATACCTTGAGCCTAACGCTCAGCAAGAAATAGAATAAAATGCGTATGCTTATGCAATACTTATACAATCGTTATCCAGAAAAGAACCTATCTTTTCTTCCTTTCATCATTTCCTTTTTCCTTTACTTTTGGTCGGTGTGGACTAACTGACTCCATCCCTCCCTGGGTGGAGAATTCCATTGGGGATGTTCCTACCTACAACCCTTATCATTTCCTTTCCAGAGATAGGATACATCTGTTAGTGTGTTTTAACCGACTCCATCTCTATGTGAGTGGAGAATTCCATCGGGGGTGTCACCACTATCGTCACCTAATCTCTGTCTGACGTTTGAGGATTAAGTGTAGGGATACATCTGTTCGTCGGTGTGGACTAACCGACTCCATACTCTATGTGAGCTAAAGAATTCCATTGGGGGTGTTCCCACATACGACCATCACCCACTCTCCTGAACCCTCAAACGCCCTTTCTTAATTACTCATTTTCTTTATCATGCAATGCATGCAACATTTTCATAAGCCCTACCATGATACATGAATGACAGTTCATAGATATCTCATAACAGCTCTAGAAGCATACAAGTCAAAACAACTATTTCATAATAAATCTTAAACTATACAGTGCAAGACAATAAAGTAGTCTCGTGTTGCAGAGCCTCCACTGGCCACTACATCCTATTTCTTACCTTTGATGAACTTTCCTGCGGTCCTTAATGCGTTTAGCTCATTATCTTTTTTTCTCGTTAATACCTTCAAAATAATTATCATTTATTAATTAATATATTTATCCATTATAAACTTTAACTTTGATATCGTTATCTCTTATTTATTATTTAATAATTTAATTACCACTTAATAGTATCAATTAAGTTATCCTTAAGATAATCTTAATTTATACATTTTCCCCAAACTATGAAGTCTATCAACACGGAGTACAACCAAACTTAAACGAACAATATTCCTCATTCCTATAATTTACTCCAAATGTTCACCAATTGTACAATCTTATCAAAGAATATAACTTAACAAACTTAACAAAGACATAACAACTTCAATTCCCCAAATAGCATAACAACCTTAACATCCATGAGCTTAACCAAACAGGTTAACAACCCATTCTCAAATTTCAGAGTGTATTCCATCAGAAATATCCATAATCAAACAGAGAGCATTAACCACAATTATTCTTAATTGCTCAACTTGTTAAACATAACAGTAACAATCCACTTTTAATAGGCATGAAAATAGAGCAATATATCCGAGTATAATATTTCACAGAACTAGGAGATAACAACAACAAGGGAGCATTACAAACTAACAAAGCACAAAGCATAAATTCACGCCTTAACAGTACCAACAACGCATTTCAAATTATCACTAAATAATCACGATATAAAATCCAAGCATCAGTAGCCAACTCCCAGGATTTTAATGTTTAATACTACAGAGATTCTTCCTAATAACAACGTACATTGAACATCATGGATTTATAATTTCAAATTGATCACAGAGAGCATAAAACCCAACAGAGAAGCATACTTAGCAAGGCTATAAATAAATAGAACCTTCTTCCATCACATATTAGTATTTCTTCATTACTTTCTACTTATCTAATAATATGCAGATTAACCAAAACCAACCTCTTATTACCAAAAAACAAGAGCAGACCCAAGAGCAGGCTCACTGCCTCCAGACTTCACTTAGCCATCCTCCCTTTCTCACCCGCAGCTCTCTGCCATTCTCTTCTCTCAATTCCCCCTCTACTAATTTATTCTCCAGCTTTGTCTTGCAATAATAATTCCTCACCCGATAACACTTCCTCAATTTCTTCTGCTTTATAGACTCTGTCCCACAACCTTTATTTCACTTCTCAACTCCTTCTCTCTGCTCAATAATTTCACTTGACCAGACATAGTGGGAGCAATTGGAGAATTTCCTTGAAAAGCATTTATCCTCACTTGGTCGACACATTCCAATGGGCCCGAAGCTGATGGGTCGAACTAAACCACAGGCCGGTCCACAGGCTCCCAGCCGCCCAACGTAAATCGTCACCCTTGCCTCTGCTGATTTCTTACTCACCAATTCCGAATACCAAACAACCAACAACGACCCACCAGAGGAGAATTTCCTTCCTCAAAAATCCAGAACAAACTAAAGCTAAATTTAACATCAAAGATAGAACTAATAAACTCACCGCAAAATCTTCTCGGCCAAAGCTGTTATTGTCATCCATGCTCGACCATCGTTTGTTCACAGCTGTCGTAGGCCGATAGAGTCGTTCCTCACCACCAGCCACTTGCCTTCTCTCACTCGACAGATTTGCTCGTCGTTCGTTGCCCGTCGCTTGACGCTCGTCACCCATCCCCCGTCGCTCGTCGCCCATCTCCGGTCACTCGTCTTCGCGAATCCCCTTTGCTCAAGTCCTCCTCCCTTCTTCCCCTCTCTTGGGTTGTCCCTCTCTCAATCTCCCTTAAATTTTCCTTCTACAATAACCTAATTTTTATCAAAAACCAGTCCTCTCTCATGAGCCAAGAACCGGCCGAACCAGCATGAACCGAACCAGTTCATGCCTTATTTCTCCCTTAAACCCCATTTTCCTTTTAATCTTAATTCCAACAAATCCATTTAATTTATCACTTTTTAATTTTCAACTTCTTTTTCACTCAATTAAATTCTCTTTTAATAATTTAATTAAATTCTTCATTATTAAATTATTTTCAACCCAATTCCAACTCTTGATTATTCTGAATATTGTTTGACGATGATTATCGGTCCAATTTAAATTCTTCGATTCGGTTTCCAAATTAATATCTCATCATCAAATAATTCTTCAATTACCCAATCATATCGAATTAATTTTCAATTATCTTTACTTCATTTCGTTATGGAAAATTGGGGTATTACATCGCATCCAAATGCCACTTATACCAGCTTATCGTTTAAGGAAGATTATAAAATCGAATTGCCGAAATGCTCACAAAAGGAATGCCGAAACACCAACTGAATGGGAGCAGACTCATTTTTAAAGGATTGCAGAGCCGCCATGATTTGCCGCTCCTAGAAATTAAATGTGAATGACGTCTGTTTTCCTTAAGGGACGTCCCTCCTCACGAATCCCACGGTCCTTCTTCATTCGCTCCCTCATCTGACGGTCATAAAACGCCTCTATTTTTCTTTTTGTTTCCCACGTGCCTTGCATATGGCCCTATCCTTGATTTAATGATGGACATTTCCCTTGTTAATCTAACGGTCCATAGTTCGTCCGATATTTCTTAGGCCTCATCTAACGGTCCACAATTTGTCCGATATTTCTCCTACGAGACATTCGTTAATTTCCTCACTATGAGGGACGTCCGTTCCTCGATATGGGACGTCTGTTCTTCAATAAGTCTTTCCTCTCTTTGTTCCAAATGGCACCGTCCCACTTAAATCTTAACACCATTCCCTTTATTTCTATTTTGATCGTCCTTCGTCCATAAACGACGTCCCTTCCTTTCCATTTCTTCTTAGTTCCAAATGATGCCGCTTTCTACTTACTCTTAACAAACGATGCAACCCGCTTTCCATATTCAATAAAGAACATCTATTTTCCCTTGAGGGACATCCATCATAACCCAAACGATGTCATTCCACCAATTCTAAAGCTAGATCTCCCTTTATTTGGATCGTCCACCAACACAAGGGGCGTCCATCTTCAACCCACATAATTGTCAGCCCAGCAAAACCCTTATTTCTCCATTTATTGACAATTCCTTCAACATATAATTAATTATACTAATACCATTATCACTCAATTTATCTTTAAACATTAATAACTTCATCATTCTCATTAATAGAAATGAATTTCTAATTTCATAATAACCAATCCTTACATTATACTAAAAATCAAGGTTTTACATGTAGGCGAATTTCTCCGGGTATTACAGATACGGTCGACTGGAATCTACAAATTGCTCGACAAATGCTGAAGTGCAGAAGAGTGGTCGACTAGGATGAATGGCGGTTGACCAAAAAATGGACAGTAGACTCTGTTTCGGACTGCATGACTCAAAATACTTTGAGTTGCGGTGTAATTCGCCTCGACCTCGGCTGGTTGGGCAGCAGGCGAGACTAAGGATCTTGCTGAGGATGACCTCACCTCTATCGGTGAGGAAGATGGCAATCCACGATGGGGAGAGTACCAAGCCACATCTCTGAACTCTCTGGGCCACACTAGGCTCTCCTTGGAAGCGGCCACAAATTTTGGGCCAAATTTAAAAAAAAAAGTTAAATTAAATTAAAGTGAATTAAATTTTTGAAAAATAAATACATCAAATTTGGGCATTGATTGATAGTAAGTCTACTTCAAGGTAGAGATTTTATTTATGTAGAGCATTGCATAGTTTTTCTAAAAATAATAATTTAATATGTGTCTCATATAAAATGACTGTCCATTCTATGGTTTGTTGGATTTTTGTATTATATGTAGTTTTTTACTAGAAATATTTTATTAAGCTTGTACATACAATTTATTGGATCAACTTCGTTTTGTGAACTGAGTTTGATTGACCTGATTTGGGGTCTTGTTTTATTTTACGCACATTCAACCGTGAGATGACGTGTTTGTTTACTAGTCAACTAAAATAATGAGACAGCTGTATGTATTTTCCCTGGGTACAAAACCCTAAAACTGATCAGGGTCATTCTGTGGCTTTCTTGATCGCCGAATATTGTTGTTATATGATATGCCTATGACATGGTGTACCCGAGTCCATGAGTGGCTCCATTTTCACTGAGATTTTATATGGTACAACAAGAGTCTATTTTAATTATATACCACATTTAGTGGCTTATTTTAAATATATGTCATTCTATACAATTTTCTAAAATAAATTTATGAAACATCATTTTTATGACCAAACATACTTAATCATTATTTTTAACTTCATAGTCGAATATAAAACAATATTCCTATTGAGTTTATTTAACTTTGTTGGACTATATGCACACCTAAAGAGGGGGTGAATTAGGTGAACTAACTTTTTTGTGTGATATTATAAACTCTATTCTCTAAGTGATTTAATACTAATATGCAATCAACACATACATAAAGTAAAGAGATAATGGAAGAGAGATGCAAACAATTTGTTCACGTGGTTCGACAAACCTGCCTACGTTCGCGCTTCAAGTTTTCCACTTTCAGATCCTTAATCACCTAACCTCCCCAGTTAGTGATGATTGGCTTTACTGGTGCCAATCAAACCTTTATAATGACTATTCACATGGCGTCACCATTTCCTTGACTATTCACAGGGTGTCAACCTTTTCTCTTAACTATTCACAGGGTGTCACCCTTTTCTCTTGACTTTTACAGGGTGTCACCCTAGATGTTGTGGAAGTATAAATACATAATTGAAATATTACAATAAGAATCCTAACTCTCAATTATATAAATCTCAAGTGAGGGGATGATGAGAGTTAGGGCTAGTACTCAAATATTTAGAGAAATCGAGAAATGATTTAGGTAGCGTTTCGGTATGATTCTCTCTTCTTTTGCTCTTCAATCCAGAGTTCCTCTATTTGTAGAAACAGCTCGACTGGTCGACCACTCTCTTATCCGATCGACCACCTCCTGACTGTTGGAATGTTACTATGCAGAAATTTGTTGGTCCGATCGACCACTTCTTTGTCACCGATCAACTGCTTCCACTGCTTCAAAAAACTAGAGTAATCTGTAATATTTCTAGTCGACCACTTCCTTTTTTTCACTCAACTGCTTTAGTCTATTGCATAATCCAATTGCTCTTTTTAAGAATTTCAGTCGACTAATTCTTCAGCATCGATCGTCTGTTTCCCTGTATTAGCTCTTCTTCAACCTGTCTGGTCGACCACTCATTGGTCCATAGTCGACCTATACTTTGTGTTTTGCTCTTCTTGAATCTTGTAAGTTCCAATTATCAATATATAAGCTACATGGACTTAAGCAAACACATTAGTAAACATTAATACATGTATTAAGGGTATTTCTAATTAAGATCAATAACATATTTACATGATTCAACAAATATATAATAAACAACTTATTTAAACAATTAAACAGTCATCATAAAAAAAATAACCTAATGCCTATTAGGCTAACAAACTCATCCCATATGACTCCTCCCTTTCAAAACTTTATAAGCAGAATTTTCAGTTTTCCACTCATGAGTAATTTCGGTGAATATTTTTCCAGACTTTTAATAATTTTTATTTGAAAGTTATTTTCATGCGTTTAGACTTGTTATGAATTTTTGTAAGCCTTTAGTTTTATTGTTTTATTTAGTACAATTATTTTATATTTATATTATCACATTATCTTAATGTCACTTGGACATGTTTAACCCCTTTTTATATCAGGCTCTGGCTTTTAATGAAATTTTAAAACTATCATTGCTAATTAAGATAATTAAAGTAAAGGGTCAGACGATTCAGTTTTTTTAGGTCGGGTCATTCCTCATTCTGTCTTGGGTACCTTGCGAGTCATGACAAATATAATGTTTGCTTTCTCTTTATATCCCAACTTAGTTAGATTTATAAAGTTGATTTCAAATCACCATTAAAATTAATGATTCTTACCAAAGACTTTGCTTAAATTCTCTTTTCTTCCCATCGTACACATCTCTCATCCACTTATTCTGTAACACCCAAGAATTTTTGCTATTTGTAACCTAATACGCTAGGAGCTTTTATATTTAAATTGTTTGTTTTATTGTTGTTGAAATGTTTTGATTTAGATAATGGTTATATATGGTTGAGAAATGCAGAAAATTGGTTTATTGAATGTTTTTGGGAAGTGATGGAATTAAGACTTGTTTTACACTTTTGGAAAGTGGTGCAAGTAACCGAACATGTGTAGAGGTCAACTAGTACAGTAAGAATTAATATTGAAGCTCTCTGTAATAATTTTGGTCCACCAGTGTTGGGAGGCAATCGACCAGCAGACAAAAAAATTGACGTAAAAAGGGTCTTGAGTAAATAAGAGGTCAACCGACCCATTGAAAAATTGACGTATGAGGCTCTCAGGTAAATTTGCAATCGATTGGAACTTAAAAAGTGGTTGACCGATATCACGCTAATTGTGAATATAAAAGAAAATTTTGATCAAAACCCTAGCCACTTTTGCATTGGGATCCGTGAAGTTTTATCTTTTTCTTTCAAACTCTCGGGAGGTGTGTCTAATTCATGTTAGGCTTTCGTAAATTTGGATTTATTCTTTGTTTATGTGATGAGTTATGATGTTAATGATGATTGGAATCGTAGGAGTCAACATTAGGGTTTACTTAGAGAAAATTACACATGTCTAAATTTCTAAGAATTTTGTTAATATTCATGCTTCAAAAACGTATTAACGATTTAAAGTGGAAGAAAAATTATTGGAATTCACAACCTAACACCTAACAACAAGATTAGGTTAAAGTGAGAAATTTTAATATTCTAGGGATTTTCAAAAATAGTCTAGCCTAATGAATTTTTATTTCGTTATTGACTCAATCTCTTGTAATTTTGAGAAAACTAAGCATTCAGAGACAAAGTAAATTAAAAGTTGAACCAAATTGTGGGTGATCGTCCTAAGTGATTTGATTTCACTAAGATCCTAAGGTAAGTGATGTTTGGATGCATTTGGTCTTTCAGCCCATATCATAAAGTGCTATGGTATTTTATTGATATGATAATTGTTTTGCTTTTGATACCCTATGAATGTGAATCAAGGAAGTTTTATGTGATATTTATTTTATATTTATAGTATGTTGGATAAGATTTTATATTTATAGTATGTAGATGATAAGATTACTCTACAGAAATGTTTTGTTAATTGCATGACGAGGATTTGTTAGACTATAAGTTATTATTATTCATATGGCATGATCACATGCATTACATGCATCACTATAATGTTTTTATTAAAAAATGATAGAAAATAATTTTTATGCGTATGTTTGTTTGAAAATAGAAAGACAGACCAAAGAAATGTAAATAGTCGTTTGTGGGTTGGGGTTTGAGCTGACTCTCTCATATGAGGTGAACCAAATGGTGTCACTCTCCGCTAGATTGATTACCCCCAACGATTGGACTGTTAAGTGGAAGAAAATAAAGAAAAATGACTGTAAATACATGTTTTTTCGAATTTCATTTCATGCTCATGATATATATGCATCTCTTATTAAGCTTTAGGCTCATACATGAACTTTGTAATATAGACGATGATAACTTCGATGATACACTTGATGATGGAAATATGTAAAGGATACAGTTGAAGGAGGACTATCATGGATAAGGTTGGGGTGTTGTTGGAGAGATATTGACCAGTGGGTGAAGGCTCGAGAAAAAACAATGTGAAATGAAATATCCTTATTTAAATTATGTATCTCAATAATTTGGATTTAAGTTAAGATGTTGTACAAAGCTTTTGAATTTTTAAATTAGATTTTTATAAAAGACTTTTGCTGTATGTCTTATTTTCAAATATATGATCTTAATAAAAATGGCATGAAAAATAATTCACGTTATGGGGCGTTACATATTCTCACTCTAAATCCATCAACGATTACTTTCAATTTTCATAATTTCATTCTTCATCCTCGATTATTCAAAAAAAATATTATTTTTTTAAATTTTATTAATTTGAAATTAAATTTTCCAATTATTTTTTAGATACATGGAAACAATTTGAAAAATTAAATGTAAATATAAATGAAAAACTAAAAATTAAAATTAATGTAAATATTAGGTTAAAACTAAGAGTCATCAAATGAAGCGCAGCTTGCGGTTTGACCTAAGGTTGAGCCAATTTTTTTTTTTTTTTGATGGCCTAGTCTAGGTCTAGCTCGACCTTGGATCAGATCTGGACCTAATTTTTATATTTTTATTTTTTATTATAATTTTCATGTCTATTTGCATTATGTTAGATTTATGGAGGATACATAATTATTTAGGTTGTATATTTATCACTTTTAAATATATTATAAGCATGTTTGATGAATATAATATTGCTAATATAATTTTTAAGGGTAAAATAAAATTAAACCCTAAACTTTAGGGAACAATTCAACTTAATCCTGAACTTTTTTTTGAACGAAACCTCAAACTTTTTGTAATACCCCAAATTTATCATGTTAAGTTTAGGATAACTAATGATGATTTTTGGAGTTGATTTGGATATGTTGAAATTGTGATATGTGATGAAATATGGAATTTTGTGTTATGTCTTAAGGAGGAGAGAAGATTTAAATAGTTATGGGATTTTTGATAGATGAGTGGTCGATCAAAGAGAATTTGATCGACTGAAATTGTACAAAATAAAGAATAAGGGGCTCTCTATCATTGTGGCGGTTGATTATCATGGTAGCGGTCGATCAGCTTCTTTACAGATTGTAAGTCACTGGAAGTTTCGATCAATCCGATTGATAAATGGTGGTCGATCATGGTCTTTATAGATTGTTAAGTTTTGAGATTTACGGTCGATCATGTGAAGGAAGGTGATCAACTGGTATTATGAAGAAAACATAGAGTATTATATCAAGCTGTTTTGCAGTCGATCAATCAAAGAAGTTGAACGACTGGTAATGCAAAGAGTCATTGTGAATGTGTTGTAATGTCATGTTTTTATTTGATTAAGAAGTTATTAGTCATCACTTAATTACAGTGGGAATGTCATTTCTTGCTTAGGATGGCCGAAGAATGAGTTAACTTATACAAAGGGGAAACTTGAGGGAAAAAGGAAGCAAAAAATCTGTGAGGAAGAGAGATGGAAGTTGAGAGAAAAGAGACGATGGAAATTGGATGGAAACCTTGAAGAGGAAGAGATAAGAAGTGATTGTATGTGTTTTCCCTTTTGGGCTACATCACAAGAGATAGGGTTTTATTGTTGTTTGATGATATGTTATTTGATAAAGATTAAGTTCTTGATGTGTTGTTTGATGTTTGTGTGTAATAGATTTTAAGTTGATCATGGCAATGTTTTGAAGATATGTTGATGCTAAGGATAAGATTAAGATAGATTTCTTTCTCTTTATTTGATGAAATGTGTTGAATTGAGGATTTATTGATAAACATGGAATTGTATGCATTCATGCATGTCCATGCATCATTGTTTTCAATAAATCTTAAGAAATGGATTTCTCATTCATATGTGTTTTGTGAAAATGAATGATAAATGTTAAGTATAATTGAATGGTAAGCTTGAGTTTGTTAGTTTGATCTCGACTGATGTTGAGACAGACCGTCCAATGGTTGGTGAGGTCATTAAGCATTGAAGTGCATGACCGCTAGTGAGATTCGATTGAAGTCGGAACGGATCGTTGTGCATAGATGTGTACAACCACTTGAAAAGTTTTCAGTCGATGTTAGAGCTGGTTATACTGGATGTGATGGGTCGTTGTGCATTGATGTTCACAGCAGCTAACAAGTGGTTTGATTCATTTCAAGCCTCTATTAAGAAATGATATGCATTGATGTGCATAGCGGCTAATGAGTCTTCGAATGATGTTAGGACAAAGTGCATTGATGTACACAGAAAAGAGAAGGGAAGAAACTAATACGGAAACTATTTTATGTAAAGTGCATTACATGGTTGTTAGAGATTGAACAATAACCGGAAAAAGAAAATACGACGTGGGACACCAGATTTACGTGGAAAAACCCTTTTGGAAAAAAACCACGAGCAGAGGAATAAATCTACTATGAAGATCAAAATACAATTGCGAGTTTTATGACTCTAGCTTACATCAATTTATAGAGAAAACAAAACCTTAAATGAGATTTACAATGCTGCCCAACGGCCCGACCCAATAGAATTTGAGTCACACCGAAATCTAACAATTTCCACCTTAACATGAATTCTATGAAAGAGATCCATAGCACGTGCTCGTCAGCCCAGTTCAACAAAACAAATTCAAAACTCTGAATTTTGACAATCTCCATCTCAAAACGAATTCTGCTGCCAGAAATCAATTTTTAAATCTTCAAATTTTCCTCTTCCACACCCTTAAAGAAGATCTGTAGTGAGGGCCAACCTGCCCATCTCAAAAAAATATACAGATCACCAATATAAAAGTCTTTAAGGGTAAATTTAGCAACTGATGCTAACCAGATTTAAAAACACTCGAACCACGATGATGACATCTTCAAATGCCACAAAGAGTCATCCAAATCTATGCAAGTATATATATCACCTTTTGACCTGCCATATCAAAATTATCCTTCAAAATATTTTAAAATTCCACTATCGTTATCTTGCTATAACAAAATATCGAATCTCGATCTAAAAGTAGAAGATCTACTTCAATGATCTCATCACCACAAAAACACATTCTTGAACAAAATATCTAACCCAAAATCACTGGCTTCAATAAAATATTCACCTAACGAATTGAAGCTGAAAAGCATGGATATCACAATATTCTAAAAGATGTCCAAAAAATTCATATATTTTTGTCATAACAAATCATCCCCAAAATCAAATAAAATCTAATCTCCAAAATAGTCGCAAATATTACAAAAGTCAAACCTTCAACTGAAAACAATCTCCAAGATTGAGATATTCCCGTGATTCCAAATCTGCCATAAATCATCAAATTTAATCTCCCAAAAATCTTCCAAAAATCTCAATGATTTTTAACAATTTTTATCTTTAACAAAAATCTATTTTTGCAAAGGACACTCTCGCGGCAGCCCCAATTGAAACAACTTGATAGTGAGAATGGAGAACAACAATGTAAATTATCTATGGCAACTAGGGATAAATAGAAAGCCCTCCAATGACGAACCTACTGTTCGGAGACACAACTACTCTGGAGAACTTCAAACATAAGAAAAATTAGAGCTTTCACGACAAACGGAGCAATTGTTTCTGATGGCGGCTGGATGATAGAGAAGAACAAAACTCATGACTAGGACGAATGGCAATGGGAACAATTTTCTCATTTTTTTTTCTTTTCTTTTTCCCAAAAATTGTAATTTTTCGAAAAATTACACAAATTTTGTTCGATAAGCAACGACCGACATGAATTTGTTTCAACACACTTGGAAACACGAACTCCCAAGACTAAAGCTCTGATACTATTTGTTAAAGATCGAACGATAACCAAAAAAGAAAATACGACGTGAGACACCATATTAATGTGAAAAAAATCTTTCGGAAAAAAACCACGAGCAGAAAAATAAATCTACTATAAAGAACAAAATACAACCGCGACTTTTGAGACTTTAACTTACATCAATTTATAGAGAAAACAAAACTTTAAATGAGATTTACAATGCGGGTCCACCGGCCCGGCCCAATAGAATTTGGGTTACAGCAAAATCTAACAATGGTTCACATTGCATATCATTTCTTATTAAGCATTAAGCATATAGATTATGACTTGTAATGTAGGTAAGTATGGTAACAAGAATAGGAGTAGGTAATGGAGGATTTACGCATCGCAGATCTTGTAGCTAACTAGGCTAAATGATGAAAGAAAGAAAAAATGTGTTTCAAAGTTATGAAATGTATCTGAACAAAATATGTTTAAAGAAAGAAATTTTTTTCATGGTGTTCGTTTTGTTACATTATTCTTAAATGCTTTTATTTACAAAAAGTCTTACGCTACACCATGTTTTATGAAATAAAAGAGTGTTTCACTTTGATACGTTTTAAAGTAAAGGAAAAACGAGTCGCTACACTTTTAGATTTGTTCAACTTAAATCTTGAATTTTTTCTTGGAATAAAATGAACCTTGAACTTTGCATCGTGAACAAAATAAATCTCGAATTGATTTTTTTTGTTTGCTTGATTTAGCATTTCTATTTTGGTTTTAGATTTTTTCGGTTTAGACTCTTTTTAAGTCAATTTGAACTCTATTTTGGGTCGAATTTAGTTGGTTTAGGCCCAATGTACTATATTTTAATTACATTGGTGTGTTTTTTTTTTTTTTTGTAGTTTCTAAAATTGAAATTTAAAAATATATAAATTTTATAATATTGGTTAGATTTGACTCTAATTGGAGCAAAATCAAATATGGTCTAATTTTAATAGCAAACTCTAATTTGTTCATGTGTAAAGTTCAAAGTTTATTTTGTTCAAAAAAAAGTTTAGGATTTTAGTTAAATGAACTCTAAAATTCAAGATTAATTTTGTTAAAAAAATTTAGATTTAAGATGAATAGATCCTCAAAAATTGAGGATTTTGTTTGTACTATACCCAATTTTTAATATTAGTAATCGTGAACTCATTTCAATTTGACTAAACTCTATAAACTTGTGTCAGCTCGACTTGATACAACGAGTCATAAGTTTTTCAAACTAGATTAGAAACTTGGGTAATAACTTAATTAATTAAGCGATTTGACTTGGGTGGACAATTTGTCAAACCTAAATATGTAGGGTTTCACACATAATGTAATTGTTTTGGTTTAAATTAACAATATTAATTACTATTAAAATAATTGTAATATCCCAATTTTTTCTATAATGGAATTAAGTAAGGATAATTGAGAAATTAATTGAATATAATTAGATAATTGAATATTTATTTGATGAGAAATTTAATTAGGGATTATTTAGATAATCATAGAAGATTTATTTGATAGAAAACTAATTTGAGAAACTAAATCGAAGAATTTAAGTGGAGTCGATAATTATCATCAAGCAATATTTGAACAATTGAGAATTGTAATTGGATTGAATACAATTTAATTAAATGAAGAGTTTAATTAAATGAATGTGAGGATTTGTGAAAAATAAGAGAAAGGGTGATTAGTTGGAATAAAAAATTAAATGGAATTAATGAGGGGTTGAACCGGTTTGGTTCTGTGAACCGAACCATTTCCGGCTCGATTGAGAAGAAAAGAAAGGGGAGAATTGCGGGCCAACATTTCAAAAGAGAAAGGGGGATTTTGAGAGAGAGAGAACCTGAGAGAGACGAGGGAGACGAGGGTGAGCGAGGGAGGGCTTGTCACGGCGATGGGGCAATGTCCGGTGAGCATTCGTGTCGGCGTCGTGGGTCTCGGGCACGCGTGGGGTGAGGATGAGGAACCACGTGGCTAGGGCTCGGGGTTGCTGATGCCGCGGGACAATTGGGAGCGAGGCTCCCGCAGGATGGTTCGTTGCAGCGCCAAACCGAGGCGTGAATTGTTGCTTCGTTGTGGAGTGGCGTTTCGTTGTTGGGTTGTTCTGGGTTTTGTGTTGGTGGAGGAATGGCTGAGGCGTGGACGCAATGGCAGGGCGAGCTGCGGCCTGTGCGTTTCACGTTGACCGAACTGGTCCCATTGGTTCCACAGTGATGTGCAGAATTGTGTAAAACCGGTTTGGTTGCCTCTGCCCGTGAAGAAAAATGCATATCCCGAAGAAATCTGCAAAACTCAACTTTTCTTCAGCAGCTTCTCTCGAAGACCCCAAGTGATTCTCCAGAAGGAGGTAAGGAGTTTTCCATGTGGCATGCTAGGAGTGGACCTCCTCCATTGAAGTGGGTGAGTGCCCATCTCTGTTGGTGTCCATGTGAAGTCTTCTTTGCCTATATAGGAATGGCAAATGATGGCACTCTGGACTTGAGTGTTGCAGGGAGTGAGAGCTTTGTCTTATTCTAGAGAAAGCATATGTGAAGTGGGAAGCAAGGGGGTTTGGTGATTGGGATTGTAGAAGCTGCTGTTGTTTTGAAGGAGTGGAATTCAGCGATGGGAAAACCTTTAGGTAAGAATTGAGATTGAGTCGTGGCCAGTGGAGACCTTACACCACAAAGCAGTGTCTTTCTTGATTATTGCTTGAATATATGTTTCTGGATGATTTGACAGTGCTTGAATTCTTGGTTACTCACTGGTTGTTAACTCCCTGTCATTTGTTGTTGATAAGCTCTCTGTTAGTAATTGCCCTGCTAGTAGTTGCTTAATTTGGTTCTCCGTGATTAGCTGCTTAGTTAACTCTCCATTATAAATTGTCTGTTGATTCTTTGCGAATAAAAATTCTTTGTTGTTCTGGAAATTAACTCGTTGGCTAACTTGTGAGTGATGGATAGTACTTTGATTAGTTAACACATGATTATCAATTGTTGGTGTAGTGTTAGTTGTTAGTTCCCTGCTTGTTTTAGGTTGTTAGTGGACCCTGTTGTTTTAAATTTAATCCTACCTTATATAGCTAATTGTTGGATAATGCATCTGCCTATTGTAATGTTTTGTCAGACTCTAAACTGATACTTCATTTCCTGCGTATTGTGATGCCTCTGCCTACTTATCCATGCATAGCTCATGCTGTCCATTATACGTGCCTCTGCCAATGTCTAGCTCACTATATGTAAAATGTTGCTTTGTTGGCTTTTAACCCATGTTGTATTGCCCTGTTAATAATAAAATAATTTGTTAGCCTTTGTTCAGATAGGCTTAAATTATTCCTTTGCTGAATATCTCTTCATGCTATAGTACGCCGTTATTTAGTGTCATGTTCAATGATTTGCTGCTGTAAACTGTGTAGTTTTTGTTGCTCTCTATTAAGTTCATAACCTTTGCATAAATACGTTTCTTGCTACATAGTTATCTTGTTAGTTTACTTGTTTGGTGCTGTGAATTCAAACCATGTTGTTCTCTGGCTATAGCATTGCTAGTTTAACTTTTACTTACACATTAGTAGTTTATCTCAATTGTTCTGCTTCTGTTTTCTTTTATTCACTGAGCATTTGGACGATAATCATTGCTGCTGTTCTCTTTTATTCGCTGAGCATTTTGACGATAAATATTGCTGCTGTTTTCTTTTATTCGCTAAGCATTTTGACGATAAATATTGCTGTTGTTTTCTTTTATTCGCTGAGCATTTTTTACGATGAATATTGTCGTGTTTCCCTTTATTTGCTGAGCATAATTAGGACGTTAAATATCGTTGTTGTTACTGCCTCTTTTAATTGCCGAGCATGTCTAGAATTTTCGAATATTGTTATTATTGTACATAAAACGCTGCTCTACAACCCACATTATATTGTCTTGTTGTTAATAAAATAAATTGATTAGTCAATGTTCAATTAGCTTTGAAATATTTCGTTTTAGAGCATTTCTCTACCTTATAACACGTTATTAATTTACGCCATGTTCAATGATTAATTGTTATCTTTTAACTTAATTGTACCATGTTAACTACATTCACACCATATTGCCTTGTGTTAGCTTTCTACTATTTAATTCAGTGATTTTAATTAATTGTTTTTTCTTTCATATTATCTTCTTGATAATTATTTTGATATGCTGTTGTGATTGTTGTGCCGCATTGATATGCATTATTATAATAGAAACCATTAGGAATGCCACGTGTGGGTTGGTATTCATATGTATTGCTGAGAGAAAAATGGATAAAGTAAACGGATGGAAGGGAAATTAGAGGTTAGAGAGGTGGTTTGGATCATAACCACGTAAACTCGAAATTATGCCCTTCCCTTGTCGGGTCGCAAGAGCCTGTCTACCCAAAGGTTAAATACCGACTAGCGGTCACTCTCCCTACAACGCATACCTCCAATGTCCCAGCTCGATGTACGAGTTAATGTATATGACAGTGAGTAAAGAACAGTTTGGGTGGATTCTATTCTGACATAATCAGTTACAGGCATACATCATATTGCATCTCATTTTTTTGCTGGGCCTTAGGATCACAGTTAGCTTGTGGTGTAGGTACACACGAGAACAGGTGAAGAAGTAGTTGATGAAAGATTTGCTCGAGCGGGTCTTGTGGCAGGCTAGGCTAAAGAATGTAAAAGAAAAAATGGTTTTGTAAATAATAAGTAAACAATTTGTTTATTATTCTTTAAATGAATTATTTATGCTTCACTACAAAATGAGAAAAATGAATTTATAATTTTAGTCTTTCGCTGTAATTTGGAAAAAGAATTTTATAACAAAAGTCATTTACTATTTATAATGATTTAAGTAAAAGATTTTTTAACGATTAGATTTTAAGAAAAGAATTATGATTTCAACTTAAAAGATTTTAATAAAGCTTTCTGTTGTTTTTATAAAAGAAAATAAAAATTTTAAATTTCACACAATTTTTAAAGGTAATAAAAACTGGGTCGTTACAATAATAAATTATACTTAGAAATTACAGTAAATTTCATATTATGAAAAAACATTAGTAGACCTTAGAGAGTCATTTTGGTAAGATGACTTAAAAAATAAAATTGACTAACAAAACATGATCATGAAAATGATCTGATTTAAGGTATTTATCTAAAAAGCCTAAGATAGAAATTCATTGAAAGATTAAGTCAATTAACATTAAAAGGAAAAGGTTATATGCATTAGAATTTAACACATAACTGAGAAATAGTTAAAAATTGATTTTCAACTTTATAAAATCAAAAGTAGATATTGTGACGGAAATTGAGGAGCATAAAGCAAAGTCATAATATCTCATGCTTACATGGTTTCACTATATGTGCCCATGAAAATGATCGGTCTGACATATGACTTGGTTTAATCGAACTAATTTATTAGATTTAATTTTAAATAACTTTCGTTTTATTGTAAATATGAGAAAAGTGAAGGACAAAACAATCAAATAAGTAATACAAAATAGAGAGAAACATAAATAAATATCTAAAATATAATAAAAACATATAAAAATTAAAATTAAAATATGCTTAGCTGCTGAAAACGTGAGGAAGAAAGAGAAGAGGGGGGGAGAGAGAGAGAACTGCAATTGTAAAAGAAGAAAGAAAAATCAAAGGATTTGTCGTTAAAGTCTTCAACACAAGAAGTGTTATTGTCATCAAGAAGAACATGTAGGTGTAAAAATCTCGAGGTGAAACCAAGATTTTTGGTAAGTAGTTAAAGGCTTTATAAAATCTCATTATGTGGTTCTTCTGTATTTTTCAAGACCATATAGAAACAGTTTGAGCAATAAATGTAAATGCAAGATAATAGGAGGTTTTGAGCTATGCACAACTTACTATTAAAATATTTTCTTTAACTCTTTGTATATTTATTTTTATTATGACCCCGTAGATGTAAGGTTTAAATCTGGTATATGATGAGACTTAAGATATTATCTATGAGTGTGCTAACTTTATTTTATTTTGGCCTTGTTGATGTAAGGTTAGTAATAGTTTTAGTTTCTAACCTATTTAATTTCTACAAGTCTAATGACCTAGTTTTTCTTACATTTGAAAACGTATAAAATTTTAAAACTTTTTCTCTTGTAAATACAGCGAAAGACTTTTTGTTGTTAAAACTTATTTGAAATGATAAATAGAAATCTTTTCTGAAAACATTTTATAAGGCACAACGGAAGCTAATAAAACAAAGCATTTTAGAATACAATAAATAATTCATTTCCTTCTTCAGTTAAAATACATTTACAAAATCTTTCCAAACTATTTCTTTTACATCCATTAACCTAGCCAGCCACAAAATCTGCCGCGCAAATCCTTCGTCAACTGTCCTTAACATGCTCTCTTGTTTCTCGTACCCACATCACAGGGTAAAACAATGAGTCTAATGTTCAGCAAGAAATAGAATGAAATACAATGCTCATGTTCATTCTCATGCTCATGCTCAAACAATCTGTCTTAGAAAAGAACTTATCTTTTCTGTTATTATCGAGAGAAAAGATACATTCTATGGTCGTGTGGCTAACCATCACTTCGATGAAGAGATACATCCATTAGGGGTGTCACCACCACTGACCTTCACCAATCTCTTTTGTTTCCAAGCGTTGGGGATTTGCGGTACAAGAGAAGAGGATACATCTTATGGTCCATGTGGCTTAACCATCACTCCACTCCCTACGTGGGAGGAGATGCATCCATTAGAGGTGTCACCACCAATGGACCGTCACCAATTCTCCTGAACCCCCGCACGCCTATTTACATCTATTATGCATGTCATGCATATGTCAACATTTTTATAAGTCCTATTTATGATGCATGTATGTGATGTCATGTTCAATCCACAACAATATATATAATGTACAAAAGGGGAAACATAGCATTTTAATAGTGATATAATAGCATGGCTCAAGTTAAAACAATCCCTTCTATCATCTAACAATTTATCATTGGTTTGTAGAGAACGATTCAGGAAACAATTGTGTTAGAAGGACTGTTAAATAAATCACCTATATAGCTTTTCATCAATATTTTGTAGAACCAAGGCAGAGATCAATCATATAAGAAAGCGGCTATTAAATAAGTTATACAAGTAATTATATTAGAAAGTGACTATTAAAATAATTTGTGCAAGTGTTAACATAAAGCAATTTATGAAGCCAAAGGATGTTTATCACATTCTTACACAGACTTCTAACCACTCGGGTCAAATCTAAGCCTCACAATCTATCCCCTTTAATTCCAAGGAACAACCCAACATGGTCTATAATAAGCAATTCTTCCATCAAAGAGGCAGTGAATGATTTAATCAGTATATATCAATTCCTCAAGTTCCAATTAAAGGCAATGGGCAATTCATCAACATGTAAACATAAGCAATTAATAACTTTAATTCATGTGCAGATCCTCCATTTCAGAACCAATTTAAAAAGGGCAGCAACAACTCAATTAGCACACTAGAGCCATTCTCACAGTCCATAGAACATTTTTCCTACCTTTTAACCATACTATAAAATAACAGGAACTAAAATAGGTCAATAACAGCACAATGATTCACAGCAAGGGAAACAACTAATACGTGATCCGAAATCAACAAAACAATTCTTCACAATATTAACCGAAACAACATTTAAACAACAACAAAGTCTTCAGCAAATCACAGTGTAGCTTCACAACAAGCAGAAAATAACAGACAAGAAAAATCTCGTGATGTAGGTCCTCCACTAACCAACTACATCCCATTTCTTACCTAGAGATTTTCCACTGTTGAATCTTCTCCTCCACTCAACAGCAGCGCACTCTCCAAAACTCACAGGCAGCACTTCCTTCCCCTTACTATAATATGGAAACCCATAATACACCCTCTCTTTGTCTTCTTCACACGCACACCCAGCTCCTCCAACGAAAACAGAACACACTTTTGGCTCTCTCTCACACCCTCACTTCCTTTTCTTCTCTTTCTCTCCCTCGTACTTTTCTTTTCCAGCTTACTGGAATATCAAACCACAGAGTGCTTTCTCTATCCATCGGCCTTTGCTTTATAGACAGAGGAGAAACTTCCTCAAGAAGCCACAGCTAATGGACGCACATCAAACCATGCAGGAGGTGGTCCAATCCCACGTCGCCATATAATAACGTTGTCACTTTGGGAGAGGCAAAGGAAAACTATTAGGAGAAATAACAAAAATGGCTACTGAAGAAAAACCTAATTTTTGCACCGATCGACATGAACAGTCGACTGATCGGGACATGTCACCCACTCTACCGTGCTTCAACATGCGACCGTTCCCACAGCACAACACTCTGCACTCAAATGCCACTGTTTAATTCGTCCACCTCTTCTTTTATTCATTTAATCCATTTCAAATTCTTAATTCGTTTAATCAATTCCAATTCTAATAATTGTCATCAATTAAATTTTTCAATAATTATCCAAATAATCTATTACACCCAATCAATTTCCCTATTATCTTTACGAAATTCTATTACAGGAAATCGGGGTATTACATTTCATAATACAATCATCCTCGAAATTTCAAAAATTCATAAATATCATTATTCTTAGTCTCAGCTAAATTCTAGGTATTACATTCTCCTCTCCTTATCAAAAGTTTCCTCAAAATTTGGCTAAATGTCAACACTTCTTCGATCTAATAACCAAACTAACTCTTAATGTTAATCGCGTAAAAATACTCAAACAACTTCTTGTAGCGTCCCTTTACACAAAGTTCCCAAAAGATTAAATCACTTTTACTTCTACAAAACACAAGAACTTAACAAAATACTAACTCACATCCAAGTTATCAGATTGCCATCATCATTTATCGCAAAAGAAAAGCCTTTTTCTAAACTTTTTTCTCTTCCATCAGATAGCGTGTAGCAAACATTTGCAATATGCTCAACTTCATCGCATCCAAAACATCTTTATTCACCCAAAATACAGACTCTGCTTACAATCCTGCAAGATGTTTACACTACATGTGGCATCTTTAGATTTTTATACTCCAAAATACTGATCTTACTCATGAAACTCCATCTTCATTCGTATCTTTCATAGTAGAAAACTCCTTTGATGTAACAATTTCTTGTCCCATAAGTCAAACCAGACTAATCTTTGGCGGAATGGCCACCCTTATTACCTTCAAAATATCGTTTCGAATAAGCTAAACACTCTTTGAAGTGATCTCTTTTACACTTTGACACTTCTTAGCTTCTGAAGACATAGTGTTTCCTCTTTGAAGCGATATGTCTCCTTGGACACGCTTTCCACCTCCTTGTGACTTACCATCATTGAGAAGTCCATTCATTCCTTTTATCTCGGGTTGACCTTTCATCCGCAGTTGGAATTTCATTTCCTTCACTACTTTCCTATTTCTCTCCCTGAACTTCACGATTTGAAACTCGACACACATAACTTTCTTTTAACTACCTCTTATTGTTCGACCTTAGTGTGTTCAAACATGCTCTTTACTATTCGAATCCATCGCTCTGAGCTTGTTGGATCATGAACTTATCCTTTGAAACATGACAGCTTTAGTCGTCGATACGTTTTGCACTTAAATTCTTTAGGAACTGTCCGTTGATGGTTTCATCGTTCCTTTAGTCCTCTACTCCATTCCATAGGTCGAATCTGACGTTCTAATACCTCCGTTAATTTACTGGCCATTTCATCTATTAGATCCTTGTTCTGTCTTGCCTCCCTCATCATCTTGTTTTCATTCAACCAATATGGTTTACCAAAACTTCTTCATTCATTGGCGAAACAGAACTAAATCCTAATCCTCAAAACGTAATTCCTCTCCACTACTTATCAAAGTAGTATCATAAATAAATGATAAGACTCAATTCAACAGATCATTATTCGCCACAATGTTCATAAACCATAATCGTCATGAACAATAAAACCCTAATGAATAATTTATTAACCACAAAAAATCCTCCAATTGAATCCCTTAGCAACAGATTCAGAATATCAATCGAATCCATCCTACAAATTTTCTTGGTAAACCAATCAACAACATATTCGGAGTACAGATCTAGCAAACCTTCAAATCTATGTTTTGTCATATTACAGGCAACCCTTATATATGACAGACTTCCAACTCGAACTTAAAACAGAAACTGAATCATTTCAAATCATATATTTTTAACCTCCCATCAAAGTCAATTATTAATACTATCTATGCAGGAACATGCAGTACGTTATCTAATTCTTAGACAAATTCTTCATCCTTCAATTTAACTAAGCACACATCATATTCTCCCTCTATTTTAAAAGAATCTCATGGATTCATAAATCAAAATCTGCAGACCTAACAATTTCCAAAATCCAACATCCTATTTCCTTTTTAAACTCCATATTATCTTTAACATACTTACATATACAGCCTAGTCCCCCGTACATCCCAACCATTTTTTTATACCTTACACTTTTGCACATTCTCCTAGCAAAATGACCAACCTCACCACACTTAAAACTTTGAGGAGATCCAACCATGCACTCCCCCTCACGACTTTTCTTACACTTTGGGAATCAACTTCCTTGTTTCGAGAATCGATCATCTACTTCTTTGATATCAAGAGCCTTTGATACAATCTGCGCATAGGCTACATCTTGAATACCGGATATCTTAACACCTCTTTGAACTTCTACCTTAAGTCCTTGCACGACCGATGTACCATATGTTCATCATTGCTCGTAAGATGCAAGGCAAACTGTGACAAGGCTTCAAACTTACGCACATACTCTGTAACCATTCGTTCCTGCCGAAGCTGAGCAATTTCTATCAACTTATTCATCCTTATTGTGCAATTGAAATACTTTTTAGGAAATTCTATTGAATCCTACCCGCATTACGTAGTCACATCCTTGATTATCTTGCTTGAGTCCCATCCGCGATGGAGAACTTAAACCAAATTCAACATAGGTTCTATCATCCATTCTAAACTCCTATCTTAACCAAACACTAGGATTTTACTCTCAACACAACCTAGGCTACAACCCACAATGATAAACCATGAGTATCTTAACCATATCGAAATTCATCGTCAATATTAATCCAAGTCAGTCATATAAACAGACTAGATTTTCCAACTTCTAGTTCGTGATAGAAATCTAACCTATGCAGGAAGCAGCAATAAATCAGTTTCTCACTTTAATCAAAACAAGTTTCTTATTCTCATTTAAGGCAGATTTTAGCTTAACAATGCGGGCAGTGATCACGGTACCAAATACCCAACTATCTGCCACTGAAGGACCACAACACTCTCTCTAAAATTTCTTAATAATCCTGACATAGTGGATAAAACACTCGACTAACTAATTATTGTCCTCATTATTCAATTTAGTATATATCCTTCAAATGTTCTTTCTTTCCACGAAAATTCTACCCTCTATCTAACCCTTTGCAACTTAGGCAACCTCATCTAATTGTCTACTTGATTTAATTCATGCAAGATTCACTTTTTACCTATCCCCTCTGTAATTATAAAAATTTGGACAGCATCTCCTCTATTTCTTTACTCCCACAAAGCTATATTCATACATTCTGCAGTCAAACCCAAGCAGTTCCATAAAATCTATTTCTATTTGATGCATAATTTAAACACCCAATCTATGTTCAATTAAATCCAGAAATCCAACTCAAAAATAACTACCCTCCATTACTAGAAGCTTCTCAAAATCCTATCAGAAAACATTGAGCATACAAAATAAATTCAATCCACCAATCACTTATTCTTAGCATTATTTTTCCAGACCAGCAAACTATGTAAGGAACCAACCCAATTAACAGAGTACCCTCTTATTTTTCCGCATCAAAAAGAATTCTCATCCTCTCCCTTTTTACATCTTACTAGGTACCAATACATCGCAAAAGCATATGAAAAAATCTTCTCTTAATCATATAACAAAACATACAATTAAGCAAGATTAAATGAACTTACAATAAATGAAGTATTTTCACGTCGAAGGTTGTTCTGGTAGGCAGTCTACAAAATTGTTTTAAAAACCCGGGGGCTCTAATACCAACTATAACAACCCTGTTTTTCTTATATTTGAAAACGTGTAAAATTTTAAAACTTTTTCTTTTGTAAATACAATGGAAGACTTTTTGTTGTTAAAACTCATTTGAAACGATAAATAGAAATCTTTTCTGAAAACATTTTATAAGACAGCGAAAAGCTAATAAAACAAAGCATTTTGAAATACAATAAATAATTCCTTTCCTTTTTCAACTGAAATACATTTACAAAATCTTTCCAAACCATTTCTTTTACATCCATTAGCCTAGCCAGCCATAAGATCCACATGTGCAAATCCTTCATCAACTGTCCTTGACCTGTTCTCCTATTTCTCGTACATACCTACATCACAGGGTAAAACAATGAGGCTAATGCTCAGCAAGAAATAGGATGAAGTGCTCAGCTCATGCTCATGCTCATGCTCATGCTTATGCTCATGCTCATACAATCTGTATTAGAAAAGAACCTATCTTTTTTGTTATTACCGAGAGAAAGGATACATCCTATGGTCATGTGGCTAATCGTCACTCTGAAGACGAGATACATCCATTATTGGTGTCACCACCAATGAACTGTCACCAAATCTCCCGAACTCCCACACACCTATTTACATTTATTATGCATGTCATGCATATGTCAACATTTTCATAAGTCCTATTTATGATGCATGTATGTCATGTCATATTCAATCCACAACAATATATATAATGCACAAAAGGGGAAACATAACATTTTAATAGTGATATAATAGCATGGCTCAAGTTAAAACAATCCCTTCTATCATCTAACAATTTATCAGTGGTTTATAGAGAACGATTCAGGAAACAATTGCGTTAGAAGGACTGCTAAATAAATCACCTATAAAGCTTTTTATCAATATTTTGTAGAACCAAGGCAGAGATCATTTATATTAGAAAGCGGCTATTAAATAAGCTATGCAAGCAATTATATTAGAAAGTGACTATTATAATAATTTGTGCAAGTATTAACAAAAAGCGATTTATGAAGCCAAGGGACGTTTATCACATTCTTACACAGACTTCTAACCTCTCGAGTCAAACCTAAGCCTCACAATCTATCCCCTTTAATTCCAAGGAACAACCCAACATGGTCTATAATAAGCAATTCTTCCAACAAAAAGACAGTGAATGATTTAATCAATATATATCAATTCCTCAAGTTTCAATTAAAGGCAGTGGGCAGTTCATCAACATGTGAACATAAGGAATAAATAACTTTATTGTTCAAATTCTTCATTTCAGAACCAATTTAAAAAGGGCAGCAACAACTCATTCAGCACACTATAGCCATTCTCACGGTCCATAGAACCTTTTTCCTACCCTTTAACAATACTATAAAATAACAGGCACTAAAATAGGTGAATAATAGTACAATGATTCACAGCAAAGGAAAAAACTAATACATGATCCAGAATCAACAAAATAGTTCTTCACAATATTAACCGAAGAAACATTTAAACAAGCCCAAAGTCTTGAGCAAATTAAAGTGTAGCTTCACAACAAGCAAAAAATAACAAACAAGAAAAATCCTGTGATATAGGGCCTCCACTAGCCAACTACATCCCATTTCTTACTTGGAGATTTCCCACTATCACATCTTCTCCTTCACTCAAGAGCAACGCACTCTCCAAAACTCACAGGTAGCACTTCCTTCCCCTCACTGTAATATGGAAACCCAGAATACACCCTCTCTTTGTCTTCTTCACACGCGCACCCAGCTCCTCCAACAAAAACAGAACACACTTTTGTCTCTTTCTCACACCCTCACTTCCTTTTCTTCTCTTTCTCTCCCTCGTACTTTTCTCTTTTAGCGTACTAGAATATCAAAGCGCAGAGTTCTTTCTCCATCCATAGACCTTTGCTTTATAGATAGAGGAGAGACTTCCTCAAGAAGCCACAGTTAATGGACGCACATCAAACCATGTAGGAGGTGGTCCAATCCCACGTCGCCATATAATAACATTACCGCTTTGGGTGAGGCAAAGGAAAACTGTCAGTAAAAATATTAAAAATGGCTGTTGAAGAAAAACCTGATTCTCGCACCGGTCGACATGCATAGTGACTGGTCTGGGCATGTCGCCCACTCCGCCGTGCTTCAGCATGAGCCCGCTCCCACAGTGCGACACTCTGCATTCAAATGCCACTGTTTGATCCGTCCACCTCTTCTTTTATTCATTTAATCCATTTCAAATTCTTAATTCATTTAATCAATTCCAATTCTAATAATTTTAATCAATTAAATTTTTTAATAATTACCAAATAATCCTATTATACCCAATTAATTTTCCAATTACCTTTACTTAAATAGGGATATTACATTCCATAATACAATCATCCTCAAAATTTTCAAAATTCATAAATATTATTATTCTAAGTCCTAGCTATATTCCGGGTATTACAACAAGTGTTTATGTTTGAAACTTGAAATCCATAGTTTATATGTGAGAGTGTTAGTTCCTACCTTAAAATATCGAGTGAGCTTGAGCAAAATATTGTATTTCTGCTAGATTGTGAAGATTAAACTCGTGACTGCCCTCTTCCAACTTTGAGAAACCACAAGTTGCGGTGTGGCACGGGGCCATGACACAGAAAAACTAAGTTCAAATTTTATGTTTTAAAAGTAGGAAAACATATTCAATTTGTTAAATTTGGTCCAAAAGTGCAATTTTGAAAAACTTGTCAACTTGATTCAGTCCCGTGTTGATTGTTTTTTTGGGAAAATGACAAATCAACCATCGTACTATACTATCAATGACAAGTCAACCACTAAACTATTTTTTCTTACAAATTAACCACTGAACTATGAAAAAAGTCATCGCAAACATCGTTGTCACGTTTGCCGTTAAACATATTGATTTCATTCTGCGGCAGATTGAACATGTATTGATTTCAATCCATTACAAAATGATACTTTAAAAAATAACGTTATAATATCAACGTTCTGTTGTAGATCAAGACATTTTCCGTGGCGGATTGACCACGATCAGCGGAGGATTTACCATGATCTCCCGTGAATCATCGTACCTTGTTCTAGAACAATTTCCTTACTTTTGACGAGCAATGGTGTTCAATATTTTTATTGCCATGCAAATGGAATTGAAAATTGTTGGAATTTCTCTATTTGCAAAGGAAATAGTGACATAAATTCATGCATGCAGGATAAAAAATTTTAATGCATGAAAAAGGAAGAAAAACCAATTGAGATCGAACCCTGAACCTATTGCCAATTGAGAAATGGAAACTTTTTATAGAAGAAATGCAATGTCAACATATAAAATAATATGTTTATCTCTTCCTTCCTCTCCCATTTGCCCAGATTTCGCAACACCTTGCTTCGCCATAGAAATGCTATCTGCAGACAACATGATATTGTGCCATTTTTGGAGATGTGTCACGCATGTGTATTAGGAGAAGATCAACATGCCTTGTGCAAAAAACGGTCACTGCAGCAGGGAGAACCGTCGTCTGAACATGCGGAGCTTCACGGTTTTAAATTGTGTAAGGAAAATTGGAGGACGTAGAAACATTTTTAGCCATCGAAAGTGGGACAAGTTGCCTTTGGCACTTGATCTCAAAAAGTTATGCGAAATAAAAAAAAAAATTCATCCTAATCGGTCAACTGAGCACAAAGTTATGGCCTTCAGAAGTTTTCGAGTAAACGATCTCATTTTTTTCCTACCTGAATCTGCTCTGATAAGCTCCGAATGACAAAACAGATGCTTCCTATCTGTGCATCGCAAAAAGACAATGGAAAACAAGTCCTCAAGAGTCCAAAACCATTGAAAATGGAGAGAATTATCGATCTACAAAGATTCATTGTTTCCCTAGGTGAAATAAATGAATTTTTTTCTTATCAATCTGCGGCAGAAAAATGTCCCGATCCCCAGTGGAATGTTGATAGTATAACATTATTTTTTAAAATATTATTCCGCGGCGGATTGAAATCAATACATGTTCGATTCGTCACAAAATGAAATCAATACGTTTAACGGCAAACGTGACAGTGATGTTTGCAGTGACTTTTTTCTATAGTTTAGTGGTTAATTTGTTAGCAAAAATAGTTTAGTGGTTGACTTGTCATTGATTGCAAAGTTTGATAGTTGATTTGTCATTTTCCCTTATTTTTTCTTTTTTTCATTTGTCACAAAAAATACTACTGTATAGATTGAAAATTTAAGTTATTTGTCTAAAAAATAGGTAAGGTTTATTTTAATTTTTAAAATTAAGACAGAAGAAAATATTTGAGACCAATGAGATAAAATGTATGTTTGGCAAAATATTGTAAAGTTTGACGTGTGGATTACCTCAAAGCGAGCAAAAATCACGTTATATATATATATTTATTTATGCACATTACCATTAAATAGGTGTCATCAATCAGTCAAAGAATTACTTAGAATAACTCGTGAGATTTGGAAATGCTCCTTAGCTATAGACACAATTTGAAAAGAAAGAATTAATTATGACGTAGTTTTATTGAATTATAACTAATATTTAATACATTAATAACTTAGTTGGAATTAAAAAAAAAAACTAACTTAATTGAAAATCAAGAAATAATAACTAACTAATTGAATAAGAAAATTACAAATCAAGTAAATTGTTAAAATTCACACATATAAAATAATAATTAGAATATTTTAATTTACTTCCTTTATTAAATATATGCATAGATCCATATATCCATAGATTTCTTGTTACAATGTTTAATAATTATTGAAATATTATGACATAAAGTTAGAGAATTATGAATATTAGTAAGGACGTTCACCGAAGTAATTACCCGGCGGATCATAGTTACAAGTGACAAAAACCCATTCATTATTACACTTGACACTAGCACATCCGAGATGGACCGAATTCCGCCACACCACCTGCGTGTAGTGGAGGCACTCGCCGCCCACACACGAGTTCGACTCATAGTCATAGTTCGGCTTCTCAGATACCCAAAGCCTCACTGCATCTCCGCCCAACATTTCACCATACCCTTCTGCAATGTTTTCACCGTAGGGACCATCTGAATGCTGCAGGTTGCAGTCGGCGATTCTTGATCGAGCATATTGTCTGGCAAAATTGGCTATTGTCTCGTTCCAGGAGATTGGACCGACGCCAACCTCAGCTCGAGCCACATTGTGTGCATCGATGAAGTCTTGGCGGTAGTCCTTTGGTTGGACGGCTTGTGTCGTGGTTAGACACACAATGGCTGTGGCCATGAGAAGCTTTGCCACCCACATTTTCTTCTGTGTGTCTAGAGTGAGTTTTCTTTGTTTGCTTGTTGTGTGTTAATGGAGACTATGGGTATTTATAGAGATAGCCATGTGAGCTATTATTAGGTACCAAGAGAGAGATACAACGAGAGAGAGGGTATAGTTATAAAGTTAAGCTTTATGTATGGAGGGCGCGAAGTCAAAAAGGAAGTTTAAAAACGATGAGTTCGTCATTCATTGATGCCACATCTCCCTCACGGCCACAAGGAATCAACTAGGAAACTGCATGCGTTAAATATACTCTCCTATAATTTAGTTAACCAACAATTAAAAATATTAAAATGAATTTAATTCCATTCAAATTAGATTACTAATTTGAAATTATTGTTATACGTTTGCACATAAATAAATACTCAAAAATCTGTTTTGTGATATCTCTTAACTGCTCTTTATTTGTTCCATTTGTTTCCAAAAATATATATTATTTTATGAAAAGATTAACTTTATTCATTGAAGGGTTAATTTCTAGCATCAATACATTACTCAATACCACGATTATATCTTCCAGATCACCCATAGAATCTACACTTTCAGAATTTGTTTTTGAAGGGCTGGTCTAGGTTCGGTCCAACCTTAGACTAGCCCTGGACCGGATAAGGTCGGCACGCCAAGCTTTGAATCACAAAATTTGATTCAAACCAAATTAGGTTTGAATAAAAATTTTGTCCAAAGGTCATCAGACCAAGCTTGGGCGAACTTGGGTTGCAATTTAGCAGAACAGTCTGATCCAACCTAGTCAGGTAATGACCCTAACTTAAAACAACGAATATAAATGGAAAAATAACAAATCAACCATCGTACTTTATAATTAATAATAAGTCAACTATTAAACTATTTTTTGTTAACAAATTAACCAATGAACTACAAAAAAAGGTCCCCGCAAACATCGCTGTTACGTTTGCCGTTAAATGTATTGATTTCGGTTTGCGGCGGATTGTGTACTATTCCACCACTGATCAATATTTTTAAAAATAATGTATTGATTTCTATCCGCAGAGGATCATCTACTATTTCACCGCGGATTGTTATTTTGAAAAGAAGGTTATTATATTGATGGTCCGCGGTAGATCGTCTACTGTGCAGCTGCAGATAGATATTTTTTAATGAAAATAATGTTATAATATTGATGGTCAGCCGTAGATCATCATACAATTCCCCGTGGATTGACTACGATCCACGGTAGATTGATAATGATCTGCCTTAGATCATCGTGTGTCGTTCTGCGTTTCTATTCCCTACTATATATGACTCTACTGACCGCTGCAGCAAGTTCACCATAAACCACGATATCCCCGGTGAACATTCGTACTCTCAAACTCAGACCTTCGTTCCACAATGTTTAATCGATACCAATGGATTCTCAAGCAAAGAAAATGCCGCTCAAGCAAAAAGGTGGTTCGTCTCAAGCTCAGTCGCGGCCACGACCAGAAACAACGAACTCCGACCGTGAATGAAGTTGGATTGCAACCGAGCTCGTCGGTCAGTTTCACGGCAATGTACCCACTGCGGTTGAAGGTGGAGCACCAACGGTTCAAGTTAGAGCAGCCGCGATTGACGTTGGAGGATCCGCGGTTGCCCTTGTTGAAGTCGAGGTTGAAGCACAACCTCAACCTCAACCTCAAAAATGACCAACATCAAATGCACTGGTTCGTTTCGAACCCGTTACAACAAGTTTCCACTCTACACTCTTCAGGACAGCCGAGGCGAAGAAACAGTATGAAGCTGATTTTCAAAACCATTCAATTATTGTTTCTAGAAGAGCAGACTTCGAGTCATTGGCCGAGTTGGAAATTGAAGAATTGTTTGAGGGGGCTGGCTTAGCCGGTTTGTGCCGATTGGGTGGAAGTTACTGTGAGCGGATTGTGAAACTGTTTTATGCAAATTTGGAACATTCCACCCAACCATTAGAGGTCCGGACGTACATGTTTGGACAAGAGTTGAGGTTGACTCTCAACGATATTCACGTGATGCTTGGATGTTTAGCGGAGGCCCCAAGCAAGCACTACTACTACGTGTCTCGGGAGCCAACTTTCATTAGACGAGGAGAAGGGTTGATAGTGCTTAAACAGTTGCACTGTAATCCTGAGATGGCAGCATACTAGAAGCTGAATTCCAAGGACTTGAATGTCATAGCTCAATGATCCACATCATCATGATGCACAGAAGGTGTTCAACAGGAAAAGTGGACATCAGCTTTGTCATTTTGAGTCACATGTATAAGGTGCTCAATAACTCGAGGCTCATTCAGAGGATTATTAAACAATGTGGGGTACTGATCTCGCAGGAGGAGCCAAGAACCAAAGAGAAGACCACAAACGTCCACAATAAATTGAAAGTGGACCGAATGGGGGTCAGCAAAATTGAAAGTGTATGGGTATGCAAGACTCCATCCAAGCCCGCCCCGAAGAATTGAGTTACAATGTCTCAGCCAACCCCCCCTAGTTGTACGGCCTCCACCCCCCTCAGCGGCTCAGCCTCCAGCCCCCTCGGAGGAACAACCTCTAGCATCGCCTCTGTAGCACATGGAGGATGATGCTCCGCAGCCAATGACTTCTCCTCCTCCTCATACATCTCATTTCACTTCAATGCCTGAGGAGATGTCCGGCTGGATGCGCATGATGAAGGACGGACTTGCTTGGATAGAGGAGCTCCATCAAATGGGGCTCCTCCAAATGCAAAAAATGTAAGAGCGAGCAGAGAAGCACCATCATGAGATGTTGGCAGCATTGCAAAGAATGGGGCAACGAGTAGTCCCTCCACCATCATCTCTAGCAGCCTCTCGAGCAACCCCTCTAGTAGCCTCTCCAATGGCATCTCCATCGTCTCTTCAGCAACAAAAGGCACAGACGGCTTGTAAGTTATTTACTTTTTACGCAAACTCTATTATTTACTTTATTTGTGTGCGACGTAATAACGTGGCTCAGATTTGTGACATCATTGCCCTTAG
The DNA here is from genome assembly GCA_022433065.1 of Begonia loranthoides. NCBI lineage: Eukaryota > Viridiplantae > Streptophyta > Magnoliopsida > Cucurbitales > Begoniaceae > Begonia > Begonia loranthoides. The sequence goes on from CM039469.1 coordinate 35,720,958, forward strand.
AGGCCAGCCTGCTTCTCTTGTGTCGAGTGGATCGCAACTTCCACCACTGAAAACTGTGTGCGTGGTACGTCTTCGATTTGGTTATCTACGTGTGTCTGCACTTATTCATGCCTTATTAGTCTGATAGTCTCTTGTCAATGTTTTTTGCTGTCAGGTGATCTGATGGATCTATTCAAGAAGCTTGTCACTGGAAATACTAGGGAGAACCTGGAGACACGTGCAATTCTTTCGTGAAAGCTGTTTCAGGATGAGTACCACATCACTGAGATCATCTTCTCTCAGAAAGAAGGGACAACAAACACGGTGAGAATTATATTCTGTTACATAAGTAGTTCAGAAGATGTTTTGTTAGTACTCATCATTGCATTGCGTTCTTTGTTTGTAGTACTATGCGTTGAACAACGAAGAATATTTCCAAGTTCAAATGGAAAAATTGCTACTAACATTAGGGTAGATTTCACGTAAGTAAATATCTCACTTTTTTGGGTTGTTGTTGATGATTTAATACTTCTAACGCGTGCTTCCTTTGCATTTCAGTTCCACCCAAAGCAATCGTGTTTTCTATTGTCCGTTGACCTGCACACTCACTGCCCTCACCAGTTGTTGCTGCATGAAGAAATTTTGATCGTCGTATCGCCAACTAACAAAGAGTGGTCTATCTTTTTGCTTGTGTAAATTCATATTGATTTTTGCTTATGTTCTGATTTTTTTCCTTTGCATTTCAGCCTGCACGGTATGTTTCAGTGTACGAGTGAGGAGTTGGTGGTGATTTGACATTGCAAGAAGAAGGAAAACTTCCACCATCACGATGATGTACCCACGAAGGGTCCGTTGTTTGCCAAACCATCCAACATATACTTGGACCCGCATTTGTCATTTGTGATCACCGATTTGTGGAGGAAATCTAGCAAGAAGACGGTGGCATAGATTAGTTGAGATGTGTAAGGATACTGAGATACTGAATTTGTTGTACATAATAAAAAATTCATTGTCTCTATATATGTTGATGTTTATTTTTTTTTTTTTTGGTATACTTTGATAATATCTATTTGGAATATATTGTTTTGGATAATATCTAGTTTTGATAATGTCACCAGGGAGATAGACTAAAAACAAGGGAAACTCTTGCAAAATTTCAATTTTTTGAAAGAGAAATTGACTCAAACCATTGCATTCATTATCAACAAACATCTAACATGTTCATTGCAACAATTTAAGCAACCTGTTCATAACACCAAGTTAGACAAGGCACGATGAACTGCTGTAGATCATCCTCAATCTGCGAGGATCATAGTCAATTCGCGGTGGAGCATTATCAATCCGCCGCAGATCATACTTAATCCACGGCTGTACATGTACTGTTCCGCCGTGGGTCGGTATTTTTAAATAATGTTATTATATTGATGATCCGGCTCGGATTGTAATACAACGCACTGCGGATTGTCCATGATCTGTGGCGGATTGATAATGCTCCACCGCGGATCATTGTGTGTGTCTGCCTTGGATAAATTCATACTGCACTCCTTGCGGAGAATTTTTCAGCCATTAGCGAACCCTAGAAATTTCTTAGAGCTAAATTCTACCGAATTTTTGTGAAGTTGAGGCATTTGTTGAGTACCAAATGGTGTCTTGGAGTGTCGAGTAATCTGTTATTAACTGCCAAGTTAATGTGGGGCCCACATCGACACATGTACTAAATGAGGTATGTGCAATTGGAGACAAATCTACAATAGTGGTTCTTTCCATCTTGGCAACTCTATATGAGGAGGAAGAGGAGGAGCTCCATTCATTATGCAAATCCAGTAGTGACGAAGACATAGACATGGCCGAGAGTAGGACTAGATGCTCACTACAAGCAGAATGCACGTTTACTGGTATGAGCCTTATCAAGAAGTATAGTTCATTGAAAAAAATTAGAGAAGAAATTATCGATCATGCGTTGAAGAATGGGTACGAGATAAAATTCAACCACAGTGACGCTCATCGGTTGAGGGCTACCTACTAGTAATGATGCACGTGGCAGATGCACGCCTAAAAAATGCAAGATGAAATAAAGTGCTACAACGACGTTCACACTTGCTCGAGAAAGATGGAAAGTCGTCACGCCTCTACCAAATGGGTGACAGCGCATTATTTGGACAGATTTAAAAGTCAGGCCGACTGAGACTTTTCTTCCATAATTGAGGCAGCCAGGAAGGACATTAACGTCAACATCACATCCAGCCTTGCTAGAAGGGCAAGAAATGCGGCCAAAAAAATTAAGGAATGGGATGTCATTGAGCAATACAAGTTCATATGGTCCTATACTGAGGAGATTTAGAGGTCTAATCTTGGAAGCTCGATGCGTGTTCACCTAGAGATGAGTGTATTTAAAAGAATGTACATGTATTTGGCTGCATGTAAGATGAGCCTGTTGAACTGTGGTAGACTGGTTATTTGCTTGGATGGTTGCCCCTTGAAGGGAGCGACTCCGGGCTTGTTGCTTACTGCTGTCACCATTGATGGGAATGATGGAATGTATATGATTGTTGTAGTAATGGTTGAAACAGAAAATAGGGATTCTTGGAGCTGGTTTCTAGAATTGTCACTTGACGATCTAAACACCTCATCCGGCAATGGGTGGATAATCATTTCTGACCTACAAAAGGTGCGGTTGATTGCTTTTGCCATCTTTGTTTATGATATGCATTGTGTACCAATGTTTGACTCATACTATTATTTTTTGTAGGGGCTAATGCCAGTTGTCAAAGAGATCACTAGGCAAGTGGATCATCCTTTTTTGCATCCAACACCTGTATGTAAATTATTAAAAATGATTTAAATGGAGGTTGTTCAAGGAGGCAATGCAGGCCGTTTCTAGAGCCATAACATAGAGGCACTTTGAGAGAGAGTTAGCGAAGCTATTTTGCTTAACCTAACAGCCCACAACTATCTGATGTGAGATGCTAAGCCAAACATGTCTTTTGCTCCATCCTAAAGTGAGACCTAAACCTCAACAACCTGAGTAAGTTCTTCAACGCCTGCATTCTTCCAGCCCAAGACAAACTGATTCTCAGTATGTTCGAGATCATACGAAAGGGCATCACGAGAAGGATTGTTAAAAAAACAAAAATATGGCGCGCTCAACGGACCTTTTGTGTCCACATGTCAAGAATTGGCGTGGCGAACTATAACTTGCATGTTGCAATTGGAGTCCCCAGTTTTCAAGCGCTGCCCAGTTTAAGGTCAGCAACGGTAACGAACAATACCTTATCAATTTGGATAGGTGTACTTATAACTATTATTGGTGGGAGTTGACTGGCATCCCGTATGTCCATGCAGTCCTGTGTATGTAATTCATGAACAGATCTCCCGAGGACTTTGTGCATGAGTGCTATCACCAGGAAATATACATCGCGATGTACTCCCACTTTGTCTGCCCCGTCAACAGACAAATAATGTGGCCTCCAGTGACGCATCTTGATTCAATTACGCCACCCCCATTTAAGAGATGTCCTGGGAAGGCCACGAAAACAAAGAATACGGAATGTGGATGAGGCCCCAAGCCGGACAGTGCTGCCCAGGAGACATCTGAACATGACGTGTGGCAGTGTAGGGGTGTGGGTCACAATTCCCATACATACGAAGGCCTCGAGTCCAATGCATGTGGCGGCTGTCGGTTCAGAGGCAAAGGTGACAGAGACTGGTTTCAGAGTCCCTGAAACAGCCCCCGAGGCAATTCCCGACATAGTCCCCAAGATAGCCCCCGAGACAGTTCCCGAGAAGCAGGTGAACACATTATTGCATTTACGTTTTCATGTGTTACGTTTTAAACTATGCTAATTTCATTTGCAATGTGTTATGCAAGAGTATGATGAGCAAGGTTCAAAAATAGAAACAAACTCGAATGTGGACCTTAACCTTCCTTAATTAAAGAAGACAACACACAATGAAGAATATAGGGTGGATATTTTGGTTTGCACCTGTAATGCACATATGCATGATATGGTTGTAATTGAATTGTAATTGATGATGAAATTTTGACTCTGTACTTCATTTTGCATATGTAACCGAAATTTTGAATCTGTATTTTATTTTGAAGTTGTGAACGAAATTTTGAATTTGTACTTTTTGATAGACCACGTTGACGTTCCGTCACGGAAAGTTGATATTCTGCCATGGAAAGTTGACTTTTCGCCATAGATTCTTGTCATTCCGCTGCGGAGCTGACTTGTTTCCACTATAGAATATCAACTTTTTTGCAGTAGAAAGACATAATTGCCCTGCCTTGTATATTTCGTTGTTATGTAAAAATAGCTTAAATTGTTGCAATGAACATGTTAGTTGTTTGTTAATGATGTATGAAATGGTTTAAGTCAATTTCTCTTTCAAAATTTTTAAAATTTTGCAAGAGTTTCCCTTGTTTTTAATCTATCTCTCCTGTGACATTATCAAAAACCATATATTATACAAGTCAGATATTTTCCAAACAGATATTATCCAAGTAAACACAACAAAACATAAATATCAACATAATTTTTTACAACCATATCGTGCATATGTGCATTACAAATGCAATTTGTCAATTCAATTACAATCATATTGTGCATATTTGCATTACAGATGCAATTTTTCAATTCAATTACAACCATATCCTGTATATGTGCATTACAGACACAAACCAAATTATCCATTCAATTACAAGCATATAATGTAATGTGCACTAAGAATCGGTGTGATTTACCCTCATCAAGCATTTGTATGGTTTCCTGAGGAACATCCAACTGTTTGCCTCAAATAAACTATTGTAGATGATGTATATCTAGTTTCAACGCACAGTTTATTTATTGATCCTTGCACGTTCACTCACTCAATCCAATTATCTAATGTTCCTTGCATATAGGTATCAGATGCAAAACCTGTAAAATTTGATATTTTAAAAATAATTTTTTAAATGCCACGTGTAAATTTTTGCGCTTTATTTTTTGTCAAATGTGAAAGAGTTGATCGATTTTATCACATAGCGGCGACGTGTACATTTTTCTCAAAAATACTCAAATTGGGTTTTCTGAGCAAAAATTTTGTTTTCGAAAATGTTTTTAGAAATTTACTTTGACTGAGAAATTATTTTCACGTTGGCCTTTTTTTTTAAATGGAGATAATGTAATAAATAATATATTTTTTTTATATAAATTATATAATATATACTATTAATAAATTGAATTTTTTTTTATAAAAAGGGGGTGAAGAAGACAGAATGTCTTCTTCTCCTCTGCGGTCGAGAGAGGAGAGGCTTCAGCTGACGACCCATTTTGAAAAGGTAGGGTTAGCGAGGTCGGGAATCGGCGATTCCGACCAGTGGTTGCTACTAGCGGTCCGGGATTTATGATTGTGGGCGAGCGTGCGATCCGTCAGAGGGTTCCGAGAGGGAGGCGACTCCTTGTGCCAACAGTAGCTGTGAACTTGTCCGGAAGTAGCTTAGAGGGGTAGGGTCGAGCTGAGCTTCCTCCATTCTTCAGTTAAGGTCAATTTTCTGTGTGTTTTGGTCTCTCTACCGGAATATGTCATGGTTAGGCCTTGGCTCTAGCGGGGGTTTTGCAAGGGGACCTGCAGTACCACATCGGAAATGGGAGAGTTGTGGGACTAGTGTATAAGTGTGTACCCATCCTTGCCTGTTGGACGCGTTTTGGCCAGGGTTATGGGACCTTGGTTCGAGAACAAACTCATACGGGTCGTATGGGGAGCCCAAAGCGGACAATATCTAGCGACGAGGTAGTGCCCATTTGTAATAGTGGTATTAGAGCTAGCCCAGGTCCGATTGTGGAATACCAATGCCGGGAGACCGGGTTGGGCCCCAAGGGGGGTGGACTATCGTGGTTGGGCCTTGGCCCCAATGAGGGGTTGCAAGGGGACCTGCGGTACCACATCAGAAATGGGAGAGTTGTGGGACTAGTGTATAAGTGTGTACCCATTCTTGCCTGTTGGACGCATTTTGGCCAAGGTTTTGGGGCCTTGGTTCGAGAATAAACCTGTGCAGGTCGTATGGGAGGCCCAAAGCGGACAATATCCAACGACGTGGTAGTGCCCACTTGTAACAGAATACCCTGAGCTAGTTTTGATTTTGGTGAAGGTTTATTTTTTTTCTTGATTGCTGGTTCTATTCTGACTCCGAGTGTGAGGATGACGAGGGCTAATAGTGAGGAATCCTTCCCTCGGCACACTCAAAGGTGAGTAATACCGATTATTCAATTGATTGAGTTTATTTGCTGTCTTTGATAAAACTTCTAAGGCGTGTCATTGTTTCTACTTACTGCCATTGATGATGAAATACTGTAGTTGATGATTATGGTTCTTGTATTAATATGGTTGTTGTTTTGCTTAACTTATGCTTTGAATTTCAACGATGGGTTGCGAGGACAATGATTTTGGTCACTACTGAGAGATTTTTCTGTTGATAAACTTTGTTGGAACTCATGTTCTATTGGTTGTGATTAGGGATAAGACTCACGGTTTTATTAATAGCTTCTAAGGACAATTGGTTGACTTGTTGTGCCCATTTTGTGTCTACTAAACCATGAGAGAAATGTTCAATGGGTGATGTAGATTTATCCTTATAGTTTTCTGTTTAAAAGGAAATTATCACCCGAGGGTCTGTCTAACTGTTCTGTGGATTGAATTGATACCTTCATTATGGTTATAGCTTGATGAATTTGATTGTCATTGTTTCCTCTTATTGTTTGTTGGCTTGTAAATATATATTAAGATGTTGACTTATTCCTGAAATGTTGGGTTGTAATCTATAGTAGCATAAAGATGAACGTTAGACTTAACCCAATGAATATGTTGTATTCTTAGATTTGGTTTCTGGTTTGGGACTCATGGTTGTCCCTAGACTGTCTTGGATTCTAGTCATGTTTAAGACTTGTCTGTTATCCCTGTTATGTTGTGGGATGTTGACACTGTGATATGCCCCAAATATCAAATCGGCCAAATTGTAACTTAGGGCACTTGGCAATATCAATCTAAGCACGAAATTTCAATAGAAGAGAACTTCACTTGTATACATGGTTTGGGGCTCAAATTTACAGAATCACCAAATCACAATCCAAATAATAACACTATCAAAAATCAGCATCAAAATCGTTACACAAACGAAGTTGTGTAAGAGAGAACTCAGAAATCGGAATTTGCGGAAAAACAGCTTTGCGCCTCTCTTAGCAAAACAGCCATAACTTTAAAAATACGAATCCAAATTAAGAAATTTCAATCACCAAATCACCATAACAGATAGGGCAAGCTTTTCGTATCATAAAACAATAGGATGCTTAAGAAAAATAGGACAGAAACAGATTACCAAGTTGTCCGCGCAACCTCAATCGGCCGAGATTGGCGAGTTGAATCGGGTCTTCTTCAAAAGAGCCCTTCCACCTTGGTTGTGATGCGTTCTTCTATCTCCTCACGTCAAAGGCCACCCTCAACTGAAAATGGTGGAGAAGATAGCGCCAACGCCTCCTCAAGAACGATCAAGAACGGATGAAGGAGTTGGTTGTGGTGTAGGATTTGCTTGGAGCTAGTCGAACACCAAAGGAAGAGAGAGCACAGCTCTTTCATGAAATTTGCATAGCAAAAATGGGGTTTCAAACTGAAATTAGGGTTCCATTAAGGGAGGCTAAATACTCCCCTAATGTCCATAAGAGAATATTACAAAAATACCCGTAAGTTGTCAATAATCGGACATGAGGGCTTGGTTTATAAGTCCACCCGAGCACCTCATTTCAACAATCCAATTCAACAAAATATAATTCTAAAAACAACCATAATTCAACCAATAAACGAAGTACTAATCACATGGGGAGTGTTGTTTGTCTCATTCAAAACAAACTCACCAAACTTGTGGGAATGCACTCCTAGTCGATTTGGAGTTGTAGGTTCCCAAGTGATGAAATGCAGAGGGGCTTCTTCGTCATCATGTAACGGTTCATCTTCAAGCTCCATCAATTTGGTGTTACCTGAAAAATAGTAGCTCATTAGATAAGCATTGAAATTTTTGGCCCTAGAATGGGTGAAGGGGCCTTGGGGTGCATCACACCAGCCTTGTTGTAGGTTATGGAGGTGTCAGATAATTCAAATTTTTGCTTACGACAGCGTGTAGAGCTGGTTTGTCCGTAAGTGTGTTGTGGTTGTCATCGAGGTAGGGATCTTTATACTTTCTGCACTACATTGCATCATGGTTTTCAAAAGTGCTATTTTGTGGGATACCACACCTGAAAACCCGACGGGAACTGTTCGATAGCACGTCAGTTTTTTTTACGTATACATATGTTTTCTCACATTTACATTCTGTACATGGTTTATTCTTGATAGTCTACCATATTAATGATGTGATATTTGTGCATGTGTTGGAAGGATGAATCCTCTTGATGTCATATCCGTATCTGTATCCGTTTTCGTACCCGTATCCATTCCCATTTTCATATATGTTTTCGTATCTATATCTGTATTCATATTCGTTTCTGTATCCATATCTGTTCCCGTACCAGTATCCATTTCCGTACTTATTTTCGTATCTGTATCTGTATCTGTATCTGTATCCATATCCATATCTATTTTCGTATTCGTTTCCGTTTCCGTTTCCATTCTCGTGTCCATTTCTGTTTCCGTTTCTATTTTTATATCTATTCCTGTTTCCGTATCTGTTTCTGTATCTGTATCTGTATCAGTATCAGTTTCAGTTTCAGTTTTTGTATCTGTTTCTATTTCGGTTTCTGTATCTGTATCTGTATTTGTTTCTGTTTCTATTTCTGTTTTTGTGTCTGTTTTTGTTTCTGTATCTGAAATTCATCAATTTTACAATAAGAAAATTGAAATCCAACTTAGAGAAAATAATTATCTCATTACACACGTAGACTTTCTAACATTTTTCTAAATCTCAACTTTCCTTCACATCTTACACCTCTATACATCTTTGTGTCAAGTTCTTATACAAATTAGTGTAACTCATGTTCATTACTGTTCACACGATCCGAGGCAACTGTGACAGTGCTCCAACTTACGCACATACCAGTACCGTTTCTTGTAGTCAAAATTGAGTAAATCCTACTAATTTATATATCCCCATTGTCATAAAAGATCTTCTTGATATCTATCCACATTATCGTAGTCACATCCTTAATTATCTTGGTTGGATCCCACCTGTGATAGAGAACTTAAACCAAATTCAACACAGACCCTACTGTTCATTTTAAATTTTCTTCTTAACTCAACCAATTGCCAAGATATTATTCCTAACATAACTTAGACTACAGCCCAAAACAGCAAACAATGAGTATCTCAACCATCTCGAAATCCATCCTAAATTTTAATCCAAACCAATTCTGCAAACAAATTATATTTCTAAATTCCTAGTTCATGACAAAAATCTAGCCTATGAAGGACACAAAAACAATTCAGTTCCTTGTTTTACTCTAAATAGATTTTTTATCCTAATTTAAGATAGATTCTTAGCTTAACCAAGTGGGTAGTAATCACGGTATCAAATACCTAATTTATCCACTACTAAAGGTCCAAAACACTCTTTCTACAACTTCTTAATAATCCTGACCAAGCGGATAAACACTTAACTAATTATCATCCTCATAATTCAAGTCACTAACTCTCAATATTCTTCCTTCTCATAATAAATCTACCATTTATCTAACTTCTCATAACATAGACAAACTTGTCAAAATGTTTACTTAACCTAATTTATGTAGAGTTTGCTTTCCACTTATCCCCTTTCCAATTTATAAAAATTTGAGCAGAGTCATCCATGTTTATTCACTCCACCAAAGCTAATTTCTGCACTCAAAACCCAAGCAGTTCCAGTATTGTCTATCTTTTATCATTTCCATCATTCAATTCTATGAAAAGAATCACTATTGCATGGATCAATTACAATCATCCAAATACCATACTTTTTAGTTTACAGTCATCCTCGTCACTCATAATTTATCTAGTCCAATATTTTAATGTACCCTGGCCTTGATACCCTTTCATCGCAAGACAAAACAAACATTTAATCAATTAGATAAAGAAAGGAAACTGATTACAATACTTACAGTCGATGGAGTCTTTCTACGGTGAAACTTGTGCTAGTAGGCAATCTACATAATCGTTTTTAAAACTCGGGCGCTCTAATATCAACTATAACGACCCAGTTTTTATTTACTGTAAAATCACATGAAATTTAAAACTTTTCTTTCGTAAAACCTGATCGTTAATTTCTTTACTTAAAACCCTTTTTATGAATTGCAACGGAAAACTTTAAAGAAATAAAACATATAATAAATACCATTATTTTCCTTTACGTTTAAATGCAAAACTCTTTACAAAACGTTTTTCTCTTTCTTACATCCTTTAGCCTAGCTAGCCACAAGATCCGTCATGCAAATCCTTTATCAACTGTCTTTGACCTGTTCTCCTGTTGCCCATACATATCTACATCATAAGACCTAACTAATGAGCCTAACGCTCAGTAAGTGATAGAATAAAATACAATGCAGATGTGATGCATGATCATACAATGCAGTACAGAAGAGAACCGTATCTCTTTTGGAAGTCAGGGTGGAATACTCCATATGATCATGTGGCCTAACCAGTCACTCCGACGAGGAGGTATATCCATTAGGGGTCTTCAACAAGCCAGTATCCTCACTTTTGTTGAAGACGTTGGGGATTTCAGAACAGGAGAAAGGTGAGCCCTAGATTCCACGTAGCTAACTCCTATCACACCGCTCCCTACTTGGGAGTATCCTACCGTATGGAATATCCCTGATCACCCGAACCCCCACACGCCTATTTACATATATTAATTGTGTCATGCAATATGTTCGTGAATACATAGAGTCGTATATGATGATATAAATGTCTAATAAACATATCATTAAAAGAACACACAACATGCAATCCTAACTCTTGTGAAATAGGGTCTAAAGACCAAAGCACAATAAGTATCAACTTACCTGGAGTCTTCAATGCGATAATGTCATTTGCCGTAGTACCTTTAAAACCATTAAATAAACTATCAAAATCTCAAATTACTAACTTCAATTTTACTGTTCCGTCCCATAATGATTTCTAACAAGGCAATAATTAGACCGATAACCATTTCCCCCAATTACAGAGTATGTTCCCCAATCCATCAAAGAAGAAATCCAAACACTTGTAATTATAGGAATCAATCAAACATCAATGTACTATCACAATAACCTATTCCAACAGCAGAGTAAATAACCATTTAACTCTTTCTTTAACATGGAATTATCGAGTGAATAATTTACAAAGTAACTTCAGATATCCTTAATCATCCAAACCTCACAGTCAAGCTTTAAATCCAACATATAGGACTCATATATCTTATTAAGAAAACAAGGTGCAGTCAATCAACAGGGAGCTTATGTCCAGTTACTATCCAATAATTTGTAATATGTCTTAAACAAAATAATTTCCCAAAACAATTGACTAAGTTGAAGTGAATTGCAAGGAGTATTATACAGCAAAACACTCATTCCAAAACAATGAACTAACATTTTATATTTTTCCCAGATAAATTTCATCTCTTAAGTGTGGAGCTTCAACAATTTAATCCCAACACAATTATCATTCA
>CM039469.1:35737568-35805639 GCA_022433065.1 Begonia loranthoides
CCAATGGTGATGCACCACAGCCAACAGGTCAGAATAGCTGATAATCCAAAACGTCGTCCGGGAGTACCTCCTCCACATTGTGACTGTTATCCAATGCATTACTACATCACAGGGGAAAACAATGAGCCTAATGCTCAGCAAGAATTTGAATGTAATGCAAAGAATGCAATGCATGTTCATACAATGCAATTTAATCCGAAGTACATACATGACAAACACCGTGGGGTCATGAGGAAGATGTGGCCAAGTAATTACATATAAACATTTCATGAGCTTCCTCATGCCATATGTACTTTTTGTTCCAAAAACGTTGGGGATTTCAGAACGGGAGACAATGAACACTCGATCCCATGTTTTTAATCTATTTTCTATCTCATTGTTTCATTATGTTTACATTTTCCACATTTCATTGTAACACATGGGATGTCATTGTTATTCCCGAACCCCCACACGCTCTTTTACATAGATTAAATATGTCATACAAAATGAACAATTTCTTAAATCCTATATATAATGCATGTATGTCAAGAAACTAATTGAAACAAAGCACAAGTATTATAAATAAAAGGTGAGAAAAAGTACAATACATGCTCATCACTTAGAGAATATGTATATATTCAGATCTCTAGACAATTACCAACTAACCATTTCACATTCCCTATAGATTTACTTTTAACATAATATGTTCTAAGTATCATATTGAACACAAAGTCTTCCATCAATACACTTTAACTTGCACAGGAGACAGATTATATTATGTTGTACAAAATGGGCAACCAGTACAGTCATAACTATGTGGGTTAAGCCTTATACAGTCATAAACAGTTTCTAGCACGTTGGCCTATTTTCTTCATAAACAAACGTCTACATGTTTCTTTCCTCAACTTTGAATTGAATTTCATCATTATTTCACCAAGTCATAACTTCACACCACAGCTCTAAATTTCATCATTATTTCAACAATTCATAACTTAACAGTTCTCAAAACTATAGTAAAATTTGTCTAGACATTCTGCATCTTTCACAAATAATATTTCGTAACTCATCATGTGCAGATTAATAATGCATCAAAAGTAATAGCAATCACACACAACCCCATGATGTAGGCCTCCACTGGCCACACATCATTCAAACTCCTACCTTTTTCAAATCTTTAGCTCACGTTTGGACAACAACACTTTCCCAACTGTGCACTACACTACTTGGAAATAGAGTAACCTAACTCAATAAGAGACAAGAAGACAATTAAACCTAGAAGAAAAGAACAAAATCATCCACTTAAAACAACTTACCCTTTTCCTGTAACTCTACACCTTTACTCAACCATACGCTGGATTCTTATAGCTTATTCCATACAGGAAGCGGTGAAGGAAACAGTGAAGACAAGTGGGTACGTGTTTGCACACCCAACACCAAACAAAAGGAGGTCCAATGGGTAAAAACCACACAGAAGCTTCTCCATCTTTGGCAGTTCGTGTCGCCAGCAGGAATTTCGAAGAAAACATGAAAATAAACGAAGGAAATCTCCTGATTTAAATGGGTCTTTCGGACAATTTTGTCCTACCGGACGCGGTGTGTCGTCCGCAGCCATCGTCCGCTTCGTCCGAATGTTCCCAAAAATATTACATATTCAATTCGGACGCCAAGTTTTATCGTCCGCAACCATCCGCTTCATCCTACTATTCCCAGAAATATTACAGATTCAATTCGGACACCAAGTTTTATCGTCCGTAACCGTCCGCTTCGTCCAAATTCTTCCAGAATTAGGACAGATTTATTTCGGACGACCCTGTTACCGTCCACTGCGTCCGCCCTTTGGCAGTTTAGCGTTCGCACTCTGACAGTTCAGAGATTAGGATGCCAAATACCATCCCCAAGCGTCCTAAACCCCAACTTTTCATTTTATTGAACTTTTTACACTATATTATCTTACCCACATAACATAACCATATTATTACATCATCAAAGGTTATTACAACGTAATAAATGGATTTACACGGTATTTTATAATGTTGGGTCATTACATCTAGCCCATATCATAACAAATGGTATCAGAGCAGCCACGATCAATGGTCGAGATTCCCTCATGGACGGATGGAATTGGTATCTTGGATTTAAATTTTGTCTAATCCAACAATTGGTATCATAAATTGCATATATTGAAAGATTGTTGGTATGTGTTTTTGATGTCTAGTGCTCCTCATTGATTTGAAATTGTTTATTGGAATAGGAGGAGAAAATAGTTTTCAACTTGAATATGTTCTTATTATCAAGAATAGTTTATTACAAATTGGTAAATTGATTTTTTATTCTTGGTATCAAATTAAATGTTTTTCCTAATAATTGTTTTTCTAAGGGGGAGAAATCTAAATTTTATGTTTTGATGGGTCTACCCCAACTCGTATATGGTTTTTAATGAAAAAGGGGGACAATAACTTTGAATAAATCATTTTGTTTTGATGTTTTGAACATTCTCTAATGACTTGATTTTTTTATTTTGATAAAGGGGAAGAGAAATTTTATTTCAATTGGTATTATTACAATTGATATCATATTCTTAAATTTTGTTCTCCTTTCAATGATTTTATGTCTTTAAATAATGAAAAAAGGGGGGAAATTAAGTCTATTTGAATGATTTGTATTGAGTAAGTTTCCCAATCTTTATATGTATTGTAATTGTCAAAGAGGGAAATAATGTTTTTGTTCGATTGAAATGTTTGAATTGATTTTCTGATCATCTTTGTGTTTACCTTCCTGTGATTTCTTTTTTTATTTTGACAAAGGGGGAGAGATTTATGTAAGTTGTCTATAGCATGTTTGCATGAAATTAAAAGTTGAAAATATTGCATAAATTAAGGGAGAAAAATCAAATTATGCAATAATATATGCACATTCATAGATTTAAAAATAAACAACTTATAATATGTTGCCATCATAAAAAAATGGGAAGATTGTTAGCCTAAGTGTTATTAGGCTAATTTGTTTTGATGATGTATGTTTTAATTGTAATTATAAATTGTTTATTAATTGATAATGCTTCATGTGTTTATCTTCATAATTATATAGTTCTTTATTGAAAATACCCTTGATGCGAGTATTGAGTTATTCTAACTTGTTTACCTAAGTCCATATACTTAACATGTAGCAGCAATAAGTCCAACTTTAAAACATATTTGACATTTTGGTTTATAATTGTTCTTGCTCTGAGAATGAGAGAGCCTCCACTGTCCTTGAGGAGCAGAAGGTCTTCCAAGAATACTTGGTTGGAAAGTACCAGATGGTGATAATGGTCGAGTAGTAGGGAGATTAGGAAAAGAAGGACGTCGCTTAATATTAAAAGATGCAAAGTTTGTCTGAACAGTACTTGCTGCCTTTCAAGACGAAAATCAAAATGTAAAAGAAGACTATGTACCTCCTTTACAGATGGTTCATCGATTCTGCTTGTAATAGAGGTAACAAATGCATTATATTCTACTCCAAGTCCATTAAAAAAATAGATGAGATGATCTTTCCTTTACACTTGCTAGCTAATAGCAGCAAATTGTTACATATGGAGACAAATTTCTGAATATATTATGAAGCAGTAAGACCATCCTTTGTAATTGAATGAAGTTTGCTCTTAAGTTCTGTCAGACGAGCAAGAGAGGTGGAGGAATAGAGTCGCGCAAGAGATGTCTAGATTTCTGAGGCAGAGGAATAGTGAACGATTTGAGGGGGAAGAGACTCACTCATAGAAGCATAAATCCAACTCTTGAGAAGGTGATTCAAACGTTGCCAAGTATGAAACTCCGGATTTGGTTCAAGAGAAGAATCAAGAAATTGAGGAGGAGGGGGAGAAGACCCATTAAGAATCGCCTCTAGACCATTCGCGATCACCACATTCAGAAGCTAATGTTTCCATATGAGATAGTTTTGAGAATCAAGCTTAATCGTAAGCGTCTGAGATAAGGAAGGAAGAATTAGAGCAGAATTAGAGGAAATGGGAAAAGAAGACAGAGGGATTAGAGTTTGTTGTGCTGCTTGAAGAAGAAGCCATTTGGCAGGAGCTCTGATACCAAGATACACTTGAGTTTGTAATCAACATTTGTTGTGTAAAACAAGTGCAGTAGCTACCTATTAAATAAGTATAAAAAAGAATAATATCCTAACTAATAGAGAGATTTACAAATGGTTATCAAGATTGACTGGAGTTAGATGTTCAATTTTTGATGATTTCGTATTTACTTTTTGTTCATCCTAAAATTTTTAGCCTATTTTAAGGTCTGATCCTTTTGTCAATGTGGCATTGTCTCAGGCACAAAGTAAGATGTAGCTTAATTATATGATAACTTAATCATATGTTAAAATTGAAGTTTTTAACCAGTCACATTTTATTCGGCTTTTATCAGCATGCTTTCATCGTGGCAACATTTCTTGGAGATGTACTGATTAAAACAATTTTGGACATTTTAATAGATACCCGTACTTTGAACTAAGGAGGCAGCAAATGAATGTTAACTTAATGTTGCGACGCAAAGTGCTGAAGGTCCTTGGAATGGTTTCGTTGAGGTTTTGTCCTTGGAATTATGTATTAGTTCTTTGACATGTGTTTTTTTATATGACAAGTAGAAGTAGAAGTAGAAGTAGTGTATATATTACTCCTTGATCATGGTTATAATAGATTAAGACTCCAATATTTTCTAGATCTACTCCAGAAGGTTCCCGCAGTTCAAGCAAATGCTTATGGTTTCTGGTTTTGCCAAATATGATCAGATAGCAAGGTATAATTTTACCAGATTGCATCCTTACGACTACACCAAGCAGACAAGATCTGCGTTATCAAACTCCATCCGGAGCAAGAGGGTTGGCCTTCCTGAAAATCTTAGATGATGGTACAATCTTTTTACTTTGTAAACTTTGTTATTAGTAGGATCTTCTTCTTGATCGGCTCAAAATATTCTCAGGTGGGGTTGCATCAAAATCAACCAAGCATTTCAAACATTCTATTCAGTAGATTGCTTCATATGTTATTAAGAGATTTAAATATATACATATTTTTAGATTATTGGTTTTTAAGAGTAATGATATATTTGTTAAAATAAGTCTTTAATTAATATTTGACATATTAAGAATTATTGATAAATTAAAATGTGAGAATTTGTTCCTCTTTTTTAGTTAAAAGAGTAAGTAGTGCGTTAATTGCTGACTAAATTAATTAAAATTCCAACCATGGTCATAATAATCACGATCCAACTTTTATCAGCAATTTCTCATGCATTCATTTCATTTTGTTAACCCAGCTATGATGAACAACTAAGAAGTTGATAATCTTAATTAGTAACAATAATGCTCCTTAATTCCTGAGTACTGTTTATGTATTCACTTCTCCCTTTAATCTCTCTCGCACAGACAAGTATAGAAAGAAACGGAATAACAATGATTATGGTTAATCAACATAATCATAATTAAGAGTGATTAAATAATTGCTTATGCAGAATCGGAATAGTGAATACATTAATGCCGAGCAATAGTTGGCCAAGTTGAAACTGCTATAATAATTATGTATTAACAAGTCATGATTTCATAGTAACTTCCAAATCTAAATTAAAAACAAATGCAGAGTTAATATCCAACCAGACAATTATTAAATGCCCACTGAATACACTTCATCCTATAAATATATGTACTTCCCACTTGATTATCAAGTGCAAGAACACAGAAAAATCAATCCTTTTTTCCTCCATTGCAGTCCCTTTGAAGGTTCTTCCACCACCCAACAATGGCGGTGAAGAGACAAAGCCTGGGTCGCCAGAAGATCGCCATGGCTAAGATAGCCAAGAAAGATAACTTACAGGTGACGTTTTCTAAACGAAGATCAGGAATTTTCAAGAAAGCCAGCGAGCTTTGCACTCTTTGCGGCGTTGAAATTGGAATGATTGTGTTTTCCCCAGCAAACAGAGCTTTCTCTTTCGGCCATCCTGATGTGGAATCCATTTTCCATCGTTTTCTAAGCCAAAAATCTCCCGAGAGATCTCTTCCAAGCCATCTTCTTTTTGAGACTCACAGAAATGCTCGAGTCCACGCGATGAACATGGAGTTATCTCAGATTCTGACGTGTTTGGAAGCCGAGAAAATGCGTGGGAAAATACTTGATCAACCGAGAGAGCTCGGACAGGGACAGAACTGGTGGGAAAATCCAGTCGATGAGCTCGGGTTGCATGAGCTGGAGCAGCTGAAATTTTGCGTGGAGGAGTTAAAAATTAATGTTGGGAAACACTCGAAAAAGATTTTGATGGAGCCCACTGCTTCTTCTCCGCCATTTTTGGACACAAACATGATTTTTTTCTGCAACAACAATCTTCTGGAAATGTAATTCCATCTGGATGTCATTTTATGACGTAAAACTATCAAATTAAGAGTCAATAATTCAATATAATTCTCCCTTTCTATTTTCCATTCGAATTAGTGTTGATTTTTCTGCACAAGGAACAATTATGGTAACAATGGCTACAACAGTAATTGACAGCCAAGAGGGAAGAACAAGCCCAAAAAATAGAGCTAAACAAGAAAACTTCAAACAAGCAACGATCCCAATATTCTTACAAAATTTTCACTCTGCTGCAGTTTCATCACTAGTATCAATCTCTGTTCTTATGTCCGGTAAAGTGTCGAGGTCCATACGAGTCTCATGCATTTCGTGAGCGATGTGGGAATCAGAAGAATCAACGTGGTCATCCTGAGGTGGATTTTCAGACCCATTTTTCAAATCAGCACCTTCTTCACCCGGTTCTGTCCCAACATTCTCCTTGCTTCCCGAAGGTCCTGAACCGACTTCGCTGGATTGATTTGATTTGGTCTCATTGGAAGAATTTGAGAGTACTACTTTAGTACCATTTCCAGTTTCATCTTTTGAAGAAATAGTCGGATTTGAATCAGAGTGCGTGTTATCTGAAACTGGGTCATTGTCTGTCGTTCCATCCATCGATATGTTTGTCATAAGATTTTGAATATCAGCTGAGTTGTGAGTAGGTTCTGTTTCAGTCTGCTGAGATTTAGAAGAAACAGGGTTTTCTGTTGAGTCATTGCCTGCTTCTGTTCTCACCTGATCTGGGTCATTTGCCTCTGGATGGTGTCCATTTAAATCGGTAGCCAAGATTGAATTTTGAGGCGATCCTTCCTTGATTTTCATTTTATCCAAATCATCAACATTCGTGGAATTTCCATTTTCCGTCTTTCTATCCCGAACCCCATTACTATCCTCAGAGTCACTTGATTTCACCTCATGTTTTAAATTATTCAAATCTGAAATCACTTCCTCAGTTTGGGAGTCGATAGAATGGGTATCGTGGGCGACTGCACTGGAGGCGTCATCTCCCTTGTAATGTTCCTCTCTTGCCCCATGAGTATTTTCATCACTACCATCACGCTCTTCTGATGAATTCTCTTCTTCCACTTGCTTTTCATCTCTCTCAGTCTCTCTTTCCCCATCGTCTTTTTCTTTATCGTCGTTTATAAAATCCGCATCGCCATCGGCTTCATTGTCTGCCTTCTCTCGATCATTTTCATCAATTTCATTGTCTCTGCCACCTCTTCCCTCATTTTCAGTCTCTTCATGTTTTCTTTCTTCCCGATCATTACTTTCCTCCTCTTTATCGTGTTCTCTAGTTTTATCTTCGTCTTCTTCTTCGTGTTTTTCAGCCGTATCAATTTTCTCTACCTTGGGATCCAGATCTTTTCTCCCAAGCTTCAGTAATTCCGGGTCATTCTTCATTTTTCCAGAAAATCTTTCCTCCTCATCGTTGAACTCTTTCTTCTTATCCCGAGAGTGCTTCACCTGGAAAATTAGCCAAAGACAAATACCGAGCAATACAAGAATCTGCAGAACATGTTTCACCTTGATGCCTTTGGTCCTCGTGTTTCTACTTAACGACCTCTTGAACATGATGGATTCTCCCCACAAAAATGTTCCTTATTTTCAACTCCTTCCTATGTCAAAAACTATTAAAGATTAACTTCCGAATTGGCAAAAAGGAAGCAAATCACGATGAAATTATAAGTTTAATTCAAATAATATGATTTGAGTAATGTATATTTTTAATACAGTTTTAGTTAAATCCAAAGCATTTGTGAAGAGTCATCTGGAAAATTCTCGTTCATGTATGTGCAGATACATTGATTCATATCCTCGTACGGTTCATTGATGAACATTTCAGGCAATTAAGTGATTCATTATATACTAGCACATGTATTAGATTAAATAGGTGGTTCATATATTGTTTTATACATATACCAAATAATCCAATAAATAGAATATGAGTTTAGACATTTTGTATCAAGCAATAGCAAAAAACAAATTGAAGAAAAAATTTCCTATGTTCTCTCGTCTCCTTATTTTTCTTTCTCTAAAATCCCTCCTTCATTCCAACAAATCACACCTAGTTTGCAAGTCTTTTTCTGCAGTGTCGAGATTGATTCAAGGGATTCAAATTCAGTTTTCTTATCTCATTATAATCTCAATAAACAACTGCATGTTTGGTCAAATACATAAAACCTCAAGAAAAGCAACATAAATGGAGATGGATCGAGACGTTAACCTAAGAAACAGTGATAGGCAAAGATCAAAAGTGGAAGTCGCAAGATTATCCTCCCTACTTCTACAACACTAGGAGAGAATTAAATAAACCCCAAAAAAGAAATTCAATCAGAGCCAACCCATATTCAACTTCACAAAAGTATCGTAATATCGAGAACTGAAACTACGATTTAGCTACTCAGAAAATATACTAAAAACGAATCGAAAACAGAGAACAACTCTAGATCAAGAAAACTGAATCGAATTGAATCAAATCAAATCAAATCACACACTTCTCCCAAATTATAAAACCGATGCAAAAATCTCCAACCAAGCCCAGAATCGATATTAAAAATCCATTTCAATTCCGTCCACACACAACAAAACAATAAAATATCAGAAAAATCAGAGGAGGAACTTACAGAAGTTGAAGTGAAGTAGATTATGACCCCCAGCACCAAAAAAATCGAGGGTTTTGAAAGGGCGTTCCTTCGTTCTTCCAGCGAGAGAGAGACCGCGTTTAGTGAAGCGGAGAACGGGAGAAGACGATCGGATCAATAGAAAATCTGGCCCACCCACCAGTTTTTGAGTTCTATTTAATTCCATCAGCAACACAACTAGAACTAAAAAATAATAAACTAAACAAGAACATTTATAGTGATAATGATGACGTCAAAATTAAAAATATAAAAATTTATTTATTTTTGAAAATCTTTTACAGTTTTGAGTTAAACGGACTCGGGCAGGGTAACCTGAATCACAGGAGTAATGTTGTAAGTACTCTATAATTCACTTTAGCTTTATATTAGCAAGTAGAATAATTATACTTACTTACAATTATAGACTATTTACAATACATGTAGCCTCTCCAACAACTCATTCCATTGAAATCTTGGGCCTACCTTTTGAATAAAGAGGCAAACTTAAAATGAATGGATGATGCATCCATCAAAGACATGATAAAATCAAATTATAAAATTAAAATTTGGGTAAAACACAATTTAGATGTCCCTAAACTGCTTTTTTACCAACATAATCTTCATCTTTCAGCTACCTAACTTTCTTAAATGAAGTATTTTAATTTAATTTTTTCAAATTAATCTTGAATTTAGAAATTGAGTTCAAATAGTTCAACAAATAATAAAATATTAATATATACGTGCTAAATTTAACAGATAAATGACCACTAGGGTAGAATAGATCTGTAAATCTTTATAAAACAAGATATTCTCTTAGAAATTAAAATTAAGATATTTTTTTTTCACTTACAATTAATGAATTATTATTATTCAAAATTGCAATTAAATGTCATTATTTTCTCCTGCCTTTTTCCTCTTCTTCCCGCGGGGTTGCCGACAACTCTTTCCGGTGACGACTAGTGTTACTAAAACCGGTGGGGCATGCGACAGTCTCTTTTCATCTCTCCCCTCTCTTTGACTTCTGCCACACCTTATTTTTCATATGCTTTTCTCTCCTCTGATTATCTTTCAGTTTCTTTTTTTTTTCTCCGTTCTAACTCCCTCAGTTGGTAGTATCTGTGGGTTATTTCTCTTTCCCTGTAGTTCCAAATTCTCTCTCTTCTTTTGGAGTAATTATGGGATGCTTCGCTGCCTACTTCCACATTTCTACAGTTCTGTCTCGTGTTTATGTCCTCTCTGATTTTTTTCTTTTCGCACTTCCACTCTGAAAGTTTACTACTTAAGTTCCGAATTCCAATTCAAATTTTCAAAGGGAAATGTTTGTATTTTATCTTACCTCGGAACTCTAATCCCTTCACTCTTTTTTCTATGCTAATTTCTTAGATTAGGAAGAGAAATATGGAACTCACTAGGAAAGATCTTATGCTACTGGAGCACAAGAATAATCCATCATTCTTAGGTCTCTTCCTCTCCCTCTCTCTAATTGTACCTAAAATATTTGTTGATCCTTCCATGTGTTGTATCATTACAAAAAGAAGCTGAAAAAATTTTGGAGAGGAAAAATAAGGAGAGGAGAGAACTAGACAAATTTTTTTGTTCAATTGCTTTGCCTATTTTTTTGATACAAAATGTCTAAATTCATATTCTATTTATAAGATTATTTGGTACATGTATAAAACAATACATAAACCACCTATTTAATTTAATACATATACTATAATATAATGAATCACCTAGTTACATAAACTACTCATCAATGAACTATACAAGTACATGAAATAATGTACCTATACATACATGAATCTCAACTCTCTAGTGACTCTTCACAAATAAATGAACTTTTATCAAAACCATATTAAAAACATACACTAACAAAGACATTTTATTTAAAGATACATTAACCCAATGAAGATTAACAGAATTAAGTTAATATTTTTAACATTCCCCTTAAACTTAATTCTTTGTAACCCAAAACAACATCCCCAACTTGATAAAAACATTATACTTGAGAGGCTTTGTAAAATTATCAATAACTTGATCATTTATCTTTACATATTTCAGTTGCACTTTATTCTTCGTAATACAATTACAAAGAAAATGATACCTTGTATCTTTATGTTTGCTTTTATCATAAAACATAGGATCTTTTGCTAATGCAATAGTAGATTCATTGTTAACAAGAATTTTCGTAGTTTCCTCTTATGGCATTTGTAACTCCTTCAATAGTCTTCTCAACAATATGACATGACATGTAAAAGATGTAGCAGTAACATACTCAGCTTCACAAGTGGATAGTATCCTAATTTGTTAGCATGCATCCTGAAATCCTTATAAGAAGGAAAGGCAGAAGTGCCACAGCTTCTGATTCATGTAAACCCGTTGTGCTCTTTTAGTCATCCATATCTGCACCCCAGTCGCTGTCACAATATTCGACTAGCTTAAATTCACCAGAAAATGAATAAAACAAGCTAAAATCAATTGTACCTTTGATATATTAAATAATCCGCGTTGCCATCTTGAAATGAATCAGAGTTTGTGATTTCATGAATTGACTGAACAATCCAACTACAATTAAAATATCTGGTCTTGTGCAAATTAATTAACTCAAGCTTCCAACAAGGTTTTTAAAAGTTGTAGAATCAACTTTCTCTCATTCCTCATTCTTTGATAATTTCACTCCACATGTCATGAGAATGTTCACTGGATCACAATTCCCTATCTTGAACTTTTTTAGAATCTCTTCAGAGAAACGTTTTTGAGATATAACAATACAATCATTTCTTTGATCGATCTTGTAATACCTGAAGTTTCCGTTCTTTAATGGAATGAATACTCGGTGTCACATGGTATATTTTATACTTAGAATATATATATATATTATTTGAGTGAGTGATGATTAAATTATAAATTTAATAAGGAAATTGAATTTTTTAATCGAGATGGGAAAATTTGGGTTTAAATCGGAGACTTTGTGAAATGTCATCGGTTTGCTTTGGTAACACCCCGACATTTTTTTAAAGTGGGTAATTATTTTTATTATGGTATTACGAAGGACGTATTCGTAAGAATTCCATTTATTAAGATTTAATGGAATTAATAAATTTAAATTATAATAAAATTAAATTAATTTAATGAAGTTAATGAATTTTAAATTACATTAAGAATTAATTAAAGAAGAAATTTTAAGAGGTGGATGAACCGATCCACTCTTTGTGAACCGGTTTGGGCGAATTTATGAATGGCCTTTAGCCATTTGCTGGGAGAGAACAGGCAAGAGAAAAAGAGAATAAACGAGAGAGAGAGAGAGAGAGAGAGAGAGAGAGAGAGAGAGAGAGAGAGAGAGAGAGAGAGAGAGAGAGAGAGATCGGGATCGAGCGAGAGAGTAATCGGGCGATAGGTTTCAGCGGGCGTTCGCGGTGATGACCAACATTGCGAGCAACTATCGGCAGTGAGCTCGGGCTCCCTCGCGGTGTGCGCGATGTCTGGCTTCTGGCGAGGTAGGGCTCAAAATGGCTGAGCTGTTGGCGAGGCAAGCAAATTGCGAGGCTGCAATTTTCTCTATGGTTAACCAAGGTATGCATCTTGATTGTTTGTGTTGTTTGATTCTATGATTGGAAATTCGGTGGGTGAAATGTCAGCGAGCTGCGCCATGAATGGCTCGAGCTGGGGATGGCGGTCCAGTTGGAGGCTTGCGGTCTAGCTCGTGGTTTGGTCCAATCCAGTCCATTTCTCTGATTCTTGCATAGCGGTTTAGATGGGAGTTGAGAGGCAGAGGTGAAGGAGAGCTCAATCCGAAAATTCTGCATCTGTAGCTGAAATTGTGGGATAGGTTGTTATTCATTTCAAATTGCCTTCTGTGTATAAATATAGAGAAGGGTGATGGCCGAGGGATGAGGATGCAGAGGTGTGATGGAGCTGGAGCTCTCTACCATGAGCTGGGTGCCGTCGAGTCAACTGTTTGTGAATGGTTTTCTTCAAATGGTAAGACTTGGGTGTGTCTTGGCCAGGTGGAGGCCCTACACCGTAAGTGTGTGCATGAGTGAGTCTTTGGTGGTTGATTGCTGTTGTTAGTTTTCTCTGTATCGTTGATACTTGCCTGGAATGTTCACTGTTGATGCTGATAGTGTAGAATGCATATTATGTTGCTCTGTGATATTTTCCATGATTGCTTGTTGTATGTTTAGATGCTTGTATGATTTGTTCTCTGCATGTTTTCTAGACTTGAATATTGTTTATATTAGTTCTCTAATTTTTCCTTGTTGTAGTGTGTTGTCCTGCAGGTGTGAGTTGGTTGATGTTTCATTCTAATTCCTTATTATTGTTGCTGTTTGTTGATATCACTTGGTTGATAATATAAGCTGTTAAGTACTTTGTTGTAACGTAATATAAAGAATATCTAATGTCTAATTTCTTGTTGTTGTGATATATTCCCATATTCCTGGTACGCACGTTGCTATATTGTTGGTTGTGTTCTCATTAATTAGTCAAATAGCTCTGTGTAACTTGTAATTGTTATGTTCAAACAATTAGTTTAATAATTGAAACCAAAGCATGTGTAACCAATTAGCATGTTTAATAATTAGTTAATCATGGAATCCTACTAATAATTAACTAACGACTAATTAACTAGCATAACTAATTAACTAGTTGTTAAATAACCTAATTAGCATAACAAACTAACGAGTTTTTAAATAAATGAATCCAAGCATGTAATCAATTTCATGTGTCCCTTTATTGTTAGTTGGTGTTAGCCTATATAATTTTCTATATGTTCTCTGTTGATATGTTGCCTTGCATAATTCCTGTTGTGAATAAATCCTCTGAGCATGTTGTTTAATTCGAGTGATTATAACTAGAGTAATTAACTAGCATTCCAAGTATGTTAATCCATTGAACACGGTAATCCAATTTAGCTAACCTAAGCATGTAAGTAAGCTAATTAATACAAGCATGTTAATAAATAGGTTATAAATTCTCAAGTATGTTATTGTTCTTTAATGTGTTGTCGTGCACTTTTATGTCCGTTATAGTTGTTATATGAACTCTCTTATATGTTGTATGTACGTTTAAGGTAGTTTTATGACTATAGAAACAATTAGGAACACCACCACGGGGCGGTCACACGCTTTGAGTGAGAAAAAGAATTAATCCTTCCCATATCGGGATCACAAGACTAATTAATATAATTAATTAGAAATTGTAGGATTCCCCAAACTCCACGCTCCATATAAGAGCTATTCCTAAAACACATAACTATTCCTAATATATGTAAATAAAAAATTGGCTTGGGGCAGACCCATTCCAAAGAATTAAAGAGTGACATCTCATATGCATAAACTCATTCTCTTACTGGGCCTTTAGGCTCACGTCTTACTTGCGGTGTAGATTGGTGAAGATTGGTCGTTACGTGCGAAATGGCAATGGGGTATTCATGACATGTCCTCAGTTTTCGAACCCTATAAGTGGAAAAAGATGATGAGGCATTGATGACATGTCCTCATATTGCATGTCCTGAAAGTTGGAAATAGGATGGGAGGATGATGACGCCTCCTTAGGTTGCAAGTCCCGAAACCTGGCTAGGGTATTTGTCACATGGAGTTGGCAAGGTTGTCAGTTGCGAAGATAAGTCGATTCTAGTACCGTTCCAAGGTGATGGGTGGCGTGACGGCTTGAGTTTGCTTGTTAGCAAACCTCGTCAATTTAGAACACAGAGGTATTCTAGGAGAGTGGCAGTCTATCATGAATAACCTCATCCGTTACTATGATTTTACGAGTTGTGTTGTCGTTGAGCTACTCACCGACAACTCGGGTGACGTGTTGGATCTGCGGATGGCCGTCAATGGTATTCTTTCCTGCCTCATGAGGTGTTGCTATTGCGGATAGCCACCTTTTCTGTAACATGTGCTGGGTGGGTCCATACATGACCATCCATTCATTGAGAATAGATTGAAGGTTGTTAGTCGCTGAGATTGGCCTATAATGGTATTGTTCCATTTGACGGATGGTGTGACGGCTTGAGCTTGTTCGTCGGCAACCTTCATGAATTTGGAACATAGAGGTATTTAGTGAGAAGCAATCTATCGCAATCAACCTTATCTGTTACTCCGATTACACGGATCGTATTGGCGCTGGTTACGGCCCGTCGACACATCTGAGTGATTATACCACCTTTCTACGATGAGTGACGGATGGGTCCTCGTGTGACCATCCCTTTTCATTATTGACGTTTTCATACGGAAAACAATGTTGACATATTTTGCGATTATAGTTGTCTATATATACAACGAGTTTTAATAAAGCGACATTGAGGGCCATGGGCCTAATTTATAAAATGATAAAGAGGTTTTAGTAATTTTAAAAATCCATATATGGTAAACGAGAAGCATAAAATTGTTTTAAAAGATAAGAAAAACGGTTTTAGCATGCATTGCATTTAGTATAGATTTTCCTACTGAGTTTGTCTCTCACCCCTTAGACTATATTTTTCCCCAGGTTAGGGTGTAGGTTCGGTGCACTAGTCTTGTGTGTATGGAAGCTAGGCGATGTTGGTGTTCCTTTTGTGTGTCTTGATCTCCCCGTGGATGGGTGGAGGTTCGTTGGTTCAATCTTTCTGTTCCTGGTATGTTGGGATTTTAGTTTTGGTGTTGTTTGATTTAATTCATGCACATTACTTTCTTTTATTATGTTATCATGTCTCTGGTTGATCACTCTATAGACCCCAATTCATGTGATTTGGGTTTGGGCTTGATATTTTCCCGTTAAGTCTTTCGCAAAATAATTCACGTCTTTGGCTAGGTAACTTGGTTCTCTCCAGGAATCAGGTCACATAACCTAGCAGTTCTGTCCAGCCCGCCTCTAGGTCATGACATAAGCCATGTAAAAGGACAAGAATTTCCTTCAATAATGACAAGGAAATAATGGAAGGGTTCTATACCAAGTCTAGGAACCCAACCGGCGTGCAAACAACCCAAAACATGATAAAATACACTATGTGGTCAATCTGGGACCTCATTATTGGTTTTTAGGTTCCCTCACATGGTGAAATTACTGTTGTTCATAACAATGGAAACGTGTGTAACCTATGTATCATGAAAAAAAATATAAAATGGACTGTTGTTATAATATATCAATAATCATATGTATACAAATATTTTATTTTTGAACTAATTTAAGGAATTAAGAAATTACATCATTATAGCATACTTCACATGAGTACAAAATCAATCTTCGATCTTTTTCGTCAATCCTCCTCACCTCGAATAAGCACGTGTGGGCATGATTAACATAGCAAGATCACACTCAATTTATGATAGATCGTATTCTCAACACATGAGATGATTTATTTGGATTTAGAGAATGCTTATCTAAAGTCAACATGGAAGACACAAATTTACTCTCAAAATGGATTCTTCAATCTCAATATTTCAACCACTCATGCTAATGAGGTTGAACATCTATTTATAGTGGAATAACTCCATAATAGTCATTATGAAATTTAGAGAAAACCACTACAAATATTATTCTCCCATTTAAGTTAGAATACATTTATAACAAAAATATTATGGAAATCAAAAGGTCTTGTCACCATAGCTCAACACTTGGCACTATGACATTAACTCAAATTTGACATAATCCATTTTAAAAACTATTTTCAAAAGTTACTTTATATTTGTTAATTAATTGAATAATCAATAATTCAATTATCTCATTTAATGAAATATAACAAATATATTAACTATGACAACTTTTGTTATTGTGTCTTAATTAATTGAATAATCAATAATTCAGTTATTCCATCTAATGAAAAATAATAAACTTATTATTGAATGTATAAAATAATTAATTATTTAATCTTCTTTGTTCATTTTTCGGTTATTTGAATAATGATAGAAGGTGACGAATGGACCGATGAACCTATAGTTTTAAATTCCAATAATATTTCGTTAATTAATATAAATTCTTTATATTAATTAACATAATTATTAACTCTAAAGTAATTCTACTAAATACTTAGAGTTACACTCTTTAAAACTATAGAGTATATTTACTCAAAGTAATGTCCATTGATATAGTCATTTCATATATATTAACCCTCCATTTAGATTCATAATAAAGATAGGTTTATAATCCGTTAACCTCTTATATTACGTTTTTATCATTGACTACCACTAGTTATTGATTAAATAAATAATTCATAACGATTATGAATTGCGCATTAATTATTTGATCTCTGAACTAACAAACAAAGGAATCCATAGAAATGGATTTCATTGTATCGATATTAACATTCTCAACTATTCATTTTAATTCACTCCCAATATACAAGGTATACGAATCGTAGCTTGTATAAGACTTTACCAAGTAAATGAAAAAATAAATTAAAATGAAATAGAAGTTTGTTAAATACAACGAATTAAGATCATACATATATGACAATCATTATGATAAAATTAATTGTTCTATATTTAACGAAAATTATCAGAACAATATAATTTTATTTGGTCTAATCCTATATAATCGTATTATATAAAACATATTTTTCTTATGTCACCACATATATAATCGAGCTATGACTATACATTCTTAATTAGATAAAGTATGTTTATGACTATAAACTATTTGAAGTTTCCATACTCCAAATATAAGTCATGGACTTCTTTTGGTTATTACTTTTTATATTTTATCCCACATATATACAATATATATGTTAATATAAAGTTATCATAAATAACAAATTAATTTTCTATGAAATTGCTAAAACCATATTCTAAAATATTAACATAATATCAATCAATATAAATTTATTCATATATTAAAAATTTTTCTATTACCTTTGCTTGTTGGACACATTATTAGCCTTTTTGTTAAAGCTAAGTTTTATTTTGATAATGACTAAAATGTTATATTATTTAATAATTCAATAAGTTGTATTGTGTATTTTCTTGATATTATTTTTAACATTTTTATAATAATAATTATATCCATGTTTATTGAAAATGCCCTCAAAATGGGTATTATTAATGTGATAGGAAAGTTTATCTAAGTCTATGTAGTGTGATATATCATTTTGGGACGAAGTATAGTTTAGGGTTTATTTTAGAGTTAGCTTATGGACGACTGTTGACGGGCCAAAATTAGTCTTTGCCATTTTCGGACGCATGCAATCAAGATCGAACGAGCAGCATTTGAATATGTAATATTTTTGGGCATTTTCAGGACTTTTCAGACGCATGCGGAAGATCCCGATCGAACCCGGTCGAGGAAGATTTGAATCTATCATTTTCTGGAGACTTTTCAAATGACTAGCGAACCAGCGCATACGAGGAGAGTAAACCAAAAAGTGTCAAACTCATTAGAAAAGTTCAGGGTTAAATCTGTCATTAAAAGTTTAGGGTTAAATCTGTCATTAAAAGTTCAGGGTTAAATCTGTCATTAAAAGTTCAGGGTCAATTTTGTCACTAAACTTTCAGAGTCAATTTTGTCATAAAAAATACACTGTCAAATTTTGTCATTGAAAGTTTAGGGTAAATTTTGTTATCAAAAGTTCAGGGTCAAATTTGTCATTGAAAAGTTTGGGGTAAAATTTGTAAAGACTTTTCGGACGATAGCGGAGGAGGGTCTGCGTCTGAAAAATTCAGATTTTGCCAACAGACGAATTTCAACGGCTATATTCTTCAAAGGTTAGATGTGGACTACCGAATACTTTTAGGATGATCCAAAAAGTCCGTGTCGTATATATAGAGATGCATTCCAAGCTCAACGAAACGAACGGAGAATCGAAGTGAAGCCTTGCTAAATTCAAGATTCGATTTTATATCACTGTGAGCGCTGTAAATCCAACTCTTCCCATGTAACGACCCGCCTTTTTATAACTTTTTTTTTTAAAATGAGTTAAATTTAAAACTTTTCATTGATAAACAGCAGAAAACCTTTTGTTAGAAATATAATCAGAGTGGCCTTCGAAAGCCGGACCGTTAAAACTCTTTCATTCTACCTGCTATGAAAATCGTTATAAAATATTTTACCAAAATACAGCGGAAGTCAAATCAAAAAACATAGCAGGTTTATCAAAATATAACGGAAGCGTAAATAATTCGTTTAAGGAAGAAATACTAAGCAAAGTATTACACGTTAATTACAAGCCACTTTATCTTTTTCTTCTATTAGCTTGACCAGCCACAAATTCTCGTGCATGCAAATTATTCATCCTTGCTTTTTGATCTGTTCAACGTTTCCTCGTATATGTACCTACACAACAAGTAAGACATGAGCCTAATGGCTTAGTAAGGACAATGGTTATACAGTATGATATGCCTCTCTTTAGTTCTTTTGGAATGGGAGCCACCCAAACCAATCTTTTCATTACGTTCGTTTGTTCTTTACTCGTACGTCGAGCAAAAGATTGAAGGACCCATATAGAATGGTATAGTTGGTCAGATCTAACCTCCTATAGGCAACTAAGTTCCCATTTCCGACAAGGTATGCTTCGCCTAGTTGCCATAGATCCGCTACCCCCCCCTATTTCTTTTCTTTTCTTTTCCTTCATTTTCTTAATGTCTTCCTCACATAATGCATATGAGACCAACCCCGAAGGTGGTACTTCCTATTTGTTTCTATTATCATGATACATGTATGACATAACAATAACCATAGTTGAAGGAATTGAGTTTATACAATATACTATGTCTCTATTTAGTTCTGTTTGGAATTGGTACCGTCCCAAACTAATCTTTTTATTTCGTTAGTTCTTTCATTCTTTACTCATACATCGAGCTGGAGATTAGAGGACCTATATGGAATGATATAGTTGATCGGACTAACCTCTTGTGGGCAACTAAGTTCCCGTTCCCGACAAGGTAGGGGCTTTGCCTAGTTGCCAGACTAGATCCGACTACCCATCCGCCCCCCAACTCCCTTTTCTTCTTTTCCTTCATTTTCTTAAGTTTTTCCCTCACATAATGCATGTGAGTACCACCACTAAGGTGTCACTCCCTATTGGTTTCTATTAGCATGATGCATGATGATACATTCTCCAAATAAGATGATGCATGAGATAGTATAATGTAACAATTGAATTGCGCTTATGAAAGAAGGTAAATGACAATAATTGAATAACGCATATAATGGAAGTAATTAACCACAATTGAATATCGCATATAAGGGAAGATAATAATAATTAAACACTCAATAATTGAATGACAGAATTTAAAAGCAGACCACATAAAGAGAAGAATTATAGGAATGATTAAACAGCAAGGGACATGCTTGTACATATAGATCACACTGAACATATTGATCACAAAAATAAAAGAAACGTAAAAGGAACAATGATTGGGCATGCAATTAGACTGCAATCACTACTCAAACAAATATTGCATGCTTCACTAGAGTATGGTGACAGTAAATAGACATGGGTAACCCCATGAATCAAGTATAAGAAATTAGAACTAAAGGCAACGTGNTATTTCTCCATTGATTTTATTTCAATCATTGATTTAGGGGGAGAAATTAAATTTGGTTGAGTTAACCTGTAATTCCTCAACCATTTAATTTTGTACATAATGATAGGGGGAGAAAACTTTGTTTTGGTTTTAACTTGAATTCATAGATGAAGTATTCAATTGGTATATTATTTGCTCTAGTAAATGGATGGTTTTTTCCTTAATTTGTTTTATTATTGCTCTAAAGGTAAGAGCAAAGTTTTCAAATTGGAATCCCCCAATCGATTGTTTTTTGTGATTAACATAGGGTGAGAGATAACCTTATTGATAATTTGATTTTAAAATTGGTATCTCTCATAGATATTTGTTTTGGATTCTTTTTGAATTTACAATTGGTATCAATACTTTGTAAAATTGATTTGATTTTAACTTTGAATTTACAATTGGTATCAATTTTATTGAAAAATGATTTTGTCTTTTAATTATGAATCTTCTGTTGGTATCATTTGTTAAATTTCTTATTTCTTCATTTGGTATCATTTTTTTCAAATGAAAATTGGTTTATCAAATTGGGACTTAATCTTAAATTGATATCTATTTCTTGAATCTCATTTTGGTGTATATTTCCTTCAATTGGTATCTCTTTCTTTGATTTTAAATGATTAGTTCCTCAAATGAGTTTATTAGGCGTAATGACAAAAAGGGGGAGATTATTTTTTATTAGATGAACTTAGCATGTGGTTGTATTAATTTGGAATTCTATTTTGATCACAAATTAGTTTTGTATGTTTTGTAATCCCTCTAATGAATTTATATTATTAATGACAAAAAGGTGACAATATTTTTTGATTGAAGTTGCTTTGAATGTTGTATATTATCTCGGTGTCTCTATTTATAACCATAAATTGGATTTGGATGATTCCCTTCATTGTTTGTTTTTGGATTGATTCTTTGAAAAATGGAGAGAAATTTTTTTTATAAGAGGTAGAATTATTTGTTGTTGAATTTTTATGAGGTTGTTTAGTACTCCCCTTCCCATAGATTTCTTTTTTATTATAACAAAAATGAGGAGAGATATGTATAAGTTGATTATGGGGGAGTGACAATATTTATGGAATAATAATAGGTATAGCATGTTTGCATGAATTTATTTTTAACATTTTTATAATAATAATTATATCCGTGTTTATTGAAAATACCCTCAAAATGAGTATTATTAATGTGTTAACAAGTTTATCTGAGTCTATATAGTATGACATATCATTTTGGGACTTAGTATAGTTTAAGGTTTATTTTGGGGTGAGCTTATGGACGACTGCAGACGGGCCAAAACTAGTCTTTGGCGTTTTCGAACGCATTCAGTTGAGCTCGAACAAGCAGCGTTTGAATCTGTTATATTTCTGGGAATTTTTAGGACTTTTAGGACACACGCGGACGAGCTCGGTCGAACCCAGTCGAGGAAGATTTGAATCTGTCATTTTTTGGGGACTTTTCGGATGACTAGCAAACCAACACGGACAAGGAGAGTTGTCCAAAAAGTGTCAAACTCATTAAAAAAGTTCAGGGGCAAATCTATCATTGAAAGTTTAGGGTCAATTTTGTCACTAAAACTTTAGGGTTAATTTTGTCACCAAAAATTCACGGTCAAATTTTGTCATTGAAAGTTAAGGGTCAATTTTTCATCAAAAATTCAGGGTCAAATTTGTCACTACAAAGTTCGGGTTAAAATTTGTAAAGACTTTTCAGACGATAGCAAGGGTCTGTGTCCGAAAAATCCAGATTTTGCCAACAGATAGTTTTCCAACGGACGAATTTCAACCGCTATATTCTTCAATGGTTGGACGCAGACGACCGAATACTTTTAGGATGATCCAAAAAGTCTGTGACCTATATATAGAGATGCACTCCAAGCTCAATGAAACGAACGGAGAATCGAGGCGAATCCCTGCCAAATTCAAAATTCGATTCTATATCACTGTGAGCGTTGTAAATTCAACTCTCTCCACCCATAAACTTGCGAGTTATTATTGGGGGTGTTCAGATTAATTTTTAGAGCTTTAATTTCTGATTCTTTATTATGCTAAATTGTAAAGGGTGATTACCTAAGAATTCATCACATTTGGGTAACGCCCCGAAATAGTCATAGGTTCGATTGAACGCTCGTAAGTTCAATCAAAGAATGACTCTCCATTATCGTCAAATTTAGTGTGACGCCCCGCAATAGTCAAATCTAGGGTGATGCCCCGCATTAGTCAAAGGTTGACGACTTTAGAATTAGTCAATGGTGACACCCCATTAATGGCAATTTATAAACGGTTTTATTGGCACCCGTAACCCAATTATTTAGTGGACCTCCAAGTCGAATTTGGGGTGCGGCCGTTGGTGAGTTTGCCAAACCGCATAAACCATATTGTGTGCACTCTCTCTATCTCTTACTCTTTAATTAACACATTTATTGTGATTGCTTATTTAATTGTATTCGATAAATCACTTAGCGATTTAGAGAATTTATATATCGCATGAAAAAAATTAGAAACGCTATTTTCCCCCCCCCCCCCCCCCCTCTCTACAGGCTTACATCAACTCAACTCTACACACATTACTCCGAACACTTATGTGGACGATCAGGGACCTCCTCTGGTCGACCAAGGACCACGAACAGTCGATCTAGGACCTCCACGGTCAACCAGAGACCTTTAGTGTCCAATCTGTCTATTTTGCGATCGACCAACTCACTGTTGCAGTCGATCATAAATAGTCGGTGCCCAAACTGGCCAGACTGCGGACGACCGGCCTGCTGGTGTGGTTGACCGTTGAGGTTGACCCTTCCAGGCCCGGAAGACTATTGTGGTCGACCGGTCACCAACCGTGGTAGACCGCAAATCAACCTAAGGCATGTCAAAATGCATGGCCTCGTCCGCGGTCGACTGGGGACGATCAATGGTCGACCATAACTAGTTTCCTGCCCGGTTTCACCAATGAAATCACAATGTTTCCACCAATTTTGGCCTCCAAACGGCCAATTCTCCTATATTAACTCTAAATCTACCAACATAAACCCGAAATTTCCCCCGGATTCGAGTTTTCCAAGCTCAAATTTGAAGCAAGCCAAAAACACAAACTTTAAACCTAAAATCAGAAGTGAGAAAACACATATCCATGAAACATCTTCATGAAAGACAGATATCGAGATGACATGAACACTAATTAGGTAGAGAAACAACGAGAATCGCTAGCCCATTCCTCCCCCTTCTCTCTCCTCTTTTCTTTCTCGGCCAAGAGCTTCCTTCCCAGCAAAAGGGAAGAAGCTCTCTTGTATATATATATATATATATCATTTTTTTAAATAATTAAATTTAATTATATATTTAATAAATATAATATTAATCAATATATTATAAATATTAAACAAAATCCTTAAATCCTAATCCAAACAAACACGAAACTCGATCTAAGGAAATGAGAATTTACCGAACACAAAATTTTGTAGCTTTGGGCTATAGGGGAGCACAGAACACACTCGTTGACCATTTACTATACTCCTTTCACACATGGCCGAAAAGCCACAACACGTGGCAAGGACCTAGTCAACAAAAAAAAATATAAAATATAAAATTTGTCGATTTTACAGTTATACTATCTAGATATCACTTGTTGAACCTGTTTTGCCTATGTTTTATTAGGCCATGGCTTTTAAATAAATGTATTAAGACTTCCGCTACTAATTATTAAAAATTAAAGAAATGGGTTGGACGATTCTATGTTTTGGGCTGAATATTCCCTGTTTTGGCTCTGGTCCCTTACGACTCGTGGTAGAATTTTTGACATCAGAGCCACATTACCATCTTGAAAAGTGATATAAAAAAGATAGATAGTGTAGTAATATACAAGGATTTACAAATACTGTGCCCAAGAACGTATTTTAACATACTTTGTAAAATTTTTATATTTTCAAAAAAAATGTCTCCAAGAAAAGTTCATAGAAACTGTGCTCTTGCAGCACCTACTATGCAAACGGCTGAGTCGCAGCCTACTGATAATCTTGTAGCCTTAAGGGATGTACTGCAAAATTTGTCCAGAGATAATAGAAATCAAGACCATGAGATACGTTGCATGAACGTTTTTATGCAGTTGGGACATATGAACCTGCTTATGTTTGTGGGCGGAGCTTTCCCTTAGAATGCTGAAAATTGGTTAAGGGTGATGCAGAAGAATCTGAATGCTATTGGAATCTCGACGAAATATTGGGTTGGATTTGCGACCTTCTATTTTAAAAAGATGGCTGAAGTCTGATGGAAGTCTCTAAAATTGGATTACCCTTTAGACATGTTGATATGGACTCAGTTTGAAGCAATCTTTAGAGACAACTAATTCAACGATGGTCACCGTTAGAATATGATCAGCTCTTATCATGACTTGGAGCAGAAAAGTCTTACTATGTTGGATTACTATGCCAAGTTTATAGAGCTGTCACAATATATCAGAGAGATGGACCCATTTAATAAAATGGTAAAGTTTAGGAAATATCTTAGGCCTAAGATCCGATATCAGTTATCAGTTATGGAGTATAGTTCTATTTTAGATGTGGTTGCTGCTGCTCAGCGAGTGGAAGCTGATTTGGTTGAACAGATGATGGACCACAAGGCCCAATCAAAAGAGCTAGGACCCAAAGACTCATCAACACTTACCTTTCTACTTATTTGAAAGGTAACTCAATAGTGGACCTAGTGGAGGAGTCACATCCAGTGAAGACCAAGGAAAGTCAATGCATGCTTTATTATGGAAACCATCCCAAGTGGCCGAGTATGAAGATCAAAGAAAGTCAACACATGTTGTGATATGGAAACCTTCCCAAGTGGCCGAGCATGAAGAAGGAAGAGTTGCCAAAATCAATCAAGACTTGGAAAAGAAGGATCAAGAGTTAATTTAAGTAATTTACTTTAAGTTAAGTTACTAAAAACGTGGTAGCTATTAATATAGTAATCGACCGAGTGTGTGTGTATATGTAGCCAATTTAGTATTATTATTTAGTTATTTCCTATTTCTTAATTTATGAATGGCTATTTAAGCTAGCATGCATGGTTGTTTTTAGACAATTGAATTTAAATATTAAAGTTTTGCTTTGTTTATCTTTGAATTAGGAGTGATTCTTTTTTCAACCCTTTGGTGTGTTCATACAAAGTTTGTGGTGTGATATCACATTAAGATTACTTTGTGAGTTGAGTAATTTTTCTTATTGGCATCTGTGTTCTTTTTCTTTGAGGAAGGACGTGTGAAGTGGTGTTCAACTTTTCAAGAAGAATTGAATTGGTGGAGGTTTCCAAATCAAAGACTAAAGTTGTGATTTCTTCACATCTTCGGCCAATCTAATTCAATCGAGCATATTTCCTTATTTGTGGTGGATTTTCAACATTATTTTTGGAAGGAGTTATTCATCATTTATTTGTGGTGGATTTTCAACATTATTTTTGGAAGAA
The DNA here is from genome assembly GCA_022433065.1 of Begonia loranthoides. Taxonomy (NCBI): domain Eukaryota; kingdom Viridiplantae; phylum Streptophyta; class Magnoliopsida; order Cucurbitales; family Begoniaceae; genus Begonia; species Begonia loranthoides. The sequence goes on from CM039469.1 coordinate 35,763,457, forward strand.
GTTATTCATGATTCATTGAAGTAGTTGCTGTCCAAAATTTGTGAGAAAAGCTTCCATATCCATCAAGTTGTGGATTTCTGAAGTTTGATATTTCTTAAGTGGTTGCAACAAGATAAGGAAACCGCCAAGACTTTCCTAATCTACAAAGTCTTCATAACCGCCACTCTCCTATTCTATTGCAAGCTACACTTCCGTGGTGCATCAACAATTTGGTGAGTATAAGGGAAATATAAACAAAGAGCAGCAAGTGGATGGCAAGAAGACCAAGAAGGATCAGAAAAAGGGTCAGAACAAGGGTGGAGACACTCAGAGTTGAGCTAGCGGACAATCCAGTGATATTTATTATGTTGCTAGACGTTCAAGCTCTTATATTTGTCATACCTGTGGACAGCCTAGACATTTGATAAGGAATTGCCCAGCAAATCCTAAACCTTCATAGACTAATTCAGGCCTACTCAGTTAACTTTTGTTAGATCTAGTTTTAGAGCTGGTAGAGGATTTTCTAGACGTAATCAGTGTAGTTATTCTATACCATAAAGCTTTACTTCACCGCAGCCAATTGATTATAGATCACCATTTCAGCAGCAGTATCAGCCTACTAGTACCAACTTTCAGAGATCTACTAGGTATCAACATAGTTATGCATCTAGTGCTACTCTTGTAGGATCTAGTAGTTAGATGGCTAGAGTTGCTCCCAGTTTATCAAAGAGTGGATTTGGTGGCAATAAGAAGGGCAAATAGAAGATGACTTACCAAGCTTATGCAATTTTAGGATATGAGCCTATTGATCAGTCTGGCCAGGGTATCATTGATAGTAGCTCCCTCTATTTAATACTTTGGTGCATGTATTGTTTGATATTGGTGCTACACATTCATTTGTTTTCGCATATCTTGTTCGTGTTATGGGTGTGGTTGTAGAGAAGCTAGAAAATTCTCTGATTTTGAGTACTCCCATAAATAAGAGATACAGAATGTATCTTATTATCTGATCTGCTACTCTTATTATTGGCGGGCACGAACTATAGGTTGCTCTGATAATTATACCTATGGATCAGATTGATATAATCCTAGGTATGGATTGGTTATCTATATAAAGCTATAATCGATTGTGATTAGAGTGTTACCCTTGTGTTGGAAGATAGAAAAATTCAGGTGCATCCATGCAATACCCACATATTTTCTATTGATCATGTACTACGAGCCTGTTTGGGTGGTCGGTCGAAGGAGATTGGAGCTGTATGAGAGTGTTTTTGCTATTAGCGGTGACCTTATTATGGTCAGGTAGGATTCTAATTTGTTAGTCGTTTATGACTACCCTTATGTTTTCCTGAGAATTTGCCTAGGTTGCCACCGACCAAGCGATTGAGTTTTGTATTGATTTGTTGTCTAACGCTACTCCAATTTCGATTGCTCCATTCCACATGGCTCTTACTAAATTGGATGAATTAAGAACAAAGTTGAATGATTTACTACAAAAAGTGTTTACTCGGAATAGTATTTTACTATGGCGTACACTAGTCTTATTTGCAAAGAGCAAGATGGTTCACTTTCCATTTGCATTGATTATTGGAAATTGAATCATATGATAGTGAAGAACAAATATTCATTGCCAAGGATTGACGAATTGTTTGACCAGTGGGGGGATCAATGTACTTCTCAAATATTGATTTGAGATCCGATTACCATCAATTGAAGATTCATGAAGAAGCCATTTCTAAGATGACCTTTTAGACTCGATATGGACTTGAATTTATGGTGCTTCCATTTGGATTAACTAATGCACCAGCTGCTTTTATGGATCTTATGAACCGAGTCTTTCAACCTTATCTTGACCAGCTTGTCGTAGTCTTCATCGATGATATTCTGATAAATTCTAAGACTCTAAGCACATGGACCATTTAAGAATTGTTCTACAGATGCTGAGAGAGCATCAGTTGTATGCAAAGCAAGAAAAGTACAATTTTTTAATGACTGAAGTGAAATTTCTAGGCCATGTTGTTTCTCAAAAAGACATTTTTATAGATCTAGCTAAGATTGAGACCATGTTGGATTGGAAGATGCCTAAAAATGTTACTATGAGGCGTAGCTTCTTAGGTTTGACTGGTTATTATCATCGATTTGTGTAAAATTTTTCTTCTATTGCTATGCCACTAACGCAGTTGACCAGTGATGCACCACGGGATGCAAGCTTTGAATCCCCCTTGGAGGTTAGCAGTTATCACGATTAAAACAGAACACAAAATTTCTGAATGTACAACTCACTCGTTTGTTATCCAATCAACTTGAAGATTAGACCAAGCTAAATTCAATGAGCGTTGAGAACACCCTCCAAAAATCACAAGAAAATAACCACAGGAGACGAAGTTATGCGAACACAATTGAGACTACCCGGAAAGACACCAAAATGGCAATTTCGGGCTCGAAATGGAAACATCCACAAGTCACTCAATATTTGTCCAAAATGCGCAAAATTTGGACCACGTACCTCTATATATGTAAACAAGGCATACTACAAAAATCAAAGGGAGAATCGTTCAGAAATAGGAGTTATACATGGAGAAATTCTATTGACCCGAATAGGTGCAAAGGGGATGAATCAAAGCCCAAATAGAGTATCTCGTAACTTTATCAAATGACATTCAAATAATGTGAAATTTTGACTACAAGCCACTCTATAAGTGAAGAGGTTCTCCTAAAAAATTCAGACTAGAACAAGAACTATACACGAAAAGAAACAAGCTGGTTTTAATGGGTGCCAAAATTGCACCTATCGACTTCAATGGACTCCTCCAAGGAAGACACTCCAACTTGGGTCTTAGTAGACCTTTTAAACCTTCACTAGAGATTTCCAATTCTGGAGGGAAGTGGATGAAGGATTAGTATAAGAGAAATCACTGCAATGCTTGCAAGGAACAATGGTGATTCAATTCTTTGACACAAAATCCACTTGGATAACACCACCAAGTGAGACGGCCATTTTGGAGGGAGCTCCAACCTTTCAAAATGTTTCTTTTCTGATTCAAAACTAATTAGGACAAGCCTAAAGAGGGAATATATACCCCAACTCAAATTAAGGTTACCCTAATATCAAAATTACAAAATTGCCCTTCAAAACAAACAAACAAAACCTCTCGGCTATTTTAAGCATAACCGAGAGGAACCAAAACCAACGTTATCATTTACATCTAATAATTCCAAAATAATTCATAAATTGATTCTATGCTACCTTCTTGGAATGTTGGAGTACCTTGAAGTATCTTCTCATTGTTGTTGTCCTCAAGTATTCCCACAAGTGGCAATGTAAGTGTTGGTTGAATGGGAGGCCTGAGGTGCTTTGTTGAATTTCCCTCTTAGAAGGTGTTTTGATTTGTCCACTTCACTTGTAGATGGAGCTTCTCCCAATTGATCATCACATGCTTCACCTACAAAATAAAAGGAAATATAAAGGTTAATGATCCCCTTGGCTTGGGGCCTTGTTATTGGACCTTGTAGCACATCAACCAGAAAGGACATGAAGTTTATTTGGGATGAAAAGTGTCTGGCAGTTTTTGATGAACTCAAGCAAATATTGACTATTGCTTTAGTTTTGGCAATACCTGATAAGAGTTTTCCTTATGCAATGTACATGCATGCATCAAGAGTTGGTTTGGGTTGTATTCTTATGCAACAGAATAAAGTGATAGCTTATGCACCTCGACAGTTAAAGATGCATGAGCAGAATTATCTAATCTATGATCAAGAGCTTGCGGCTATTATTTTCACAAGAGTTTAAAGTACCTCTTCTCACATTGTGATTTGAATCTTTGACAACGTCAAGAGGTGGTGTCACGACCGGCCCCCGATCCCATCAGAAATTCCGCTGCGAACCAGATTTCTCCTCCTGGAGAACGATCGCACAACTTTCAGATCTTGCAGCAGAAGCTCACAACTCACACACAAAACTATGGACTCGCACAATTGGGACACATAAAAATAAAAATTCACCCAAACAAGATAGTTGTACACCATTATTTATTACAAAAATGTATCCAAATTTCTTTTACAAACATAGGCCGAATTAAAACTAAATACATCAAAATATAAACCAAAACTCACACTCTGATTTATGTTGTACAAACTATCAATCCAACTGATCTTTACCTTTCTGACCTTGAGCTGTAACCAATTGTTCCTAAAAAATATCAACATATAGAATTTTGAGCTTTATGAGCTCAATAAAAATCATAATCTAAAGATCAATAAACTATACCAATATCACAACTAACCATGTACTAAGCCCAAACATGATTAGTCCTCACATCCATAACTTCCAACATATAACTTTTGATCATCTCTCTTGATCACACATCTCAGAATCTATATTTTATCTAGGTCTTTAGATATTTCTAATTAATATTTCAACTATGTGTTACACTTCTTTATGTAAGAAGTATTAGTGCATATGTAATAATACTTAGGCCTATGATTTATATAAACAAAGCCTACCTTTTTCCATTTCTCATGTGCAACTTCTTTTTATGCACATACAACCTTCATCTGTATTTATATGTAATTATTTTCATCATTAAACTCATGTGCTATTCCAAATAAGTAATATCATTCCATAGATTATATACTCCATATAATTTCTTTTTATGTATTATTCCTTTTTAGCACCTTTAAACTTAATAGAATATTTAATTCTATAATTTCTTTCTATTTTCCCATTTGATTACTCATGTTATGGATAAATTTCTATTTTTGTCTATCTATCACCATTCTCAGTTAGACATTCCATTTAATATCCAATTCCCCAAACCATTTCTCATATACTTCTATGGTTTCTTTATTACTATCACCAGACACTCCTAATGTGCCTATTCTCAAGCTATCTAGATATTTATAACATATGTCTGTCATAATCTATGTCTCAACCACTTAATCCTCTATATGAAGGACTTTCTTATATCTAGACATTTCTAATTAATGTCAAACGCAATGGATCCTTGTATATGAAGGAATTTTTCAACATCAATTATCTAGTCATTCACAATTTATCACCAATGTCCCTCTATATGAAGGAACTCCTCAACATAATGCACAGATCAATGCCTAGGCTTATGGTTTAACAAATCATAATTTAGATACTATGACAATCTGTGTAACTACATCATCCCATGATCCATAATTATGTAATAAATGTGAAATGCATACCACAACTCCATATTCTCAATGATGCAATGATAATGTGAATCAGTGCAATGCTCCATTTATTATTAAATGACAATATATTTAATAAGTACCATTTTATTAACATGTATGTAAATGCAAACATATCTATGAATGTCAACATTTATGTGACTACTAACATGAATGATCATACACCATTGTAAGTAAAGTCGCACACAACCATGAAACACTACCATACTGCCCACTGTATCCAATAGGTTTGTCCATGAATAAAATAAACCTTCGGAGGGCCAAAGACTCTCAACCCAAGGGGGACTCACAGTCGCTCTCCTTCTATTTTTTCACTTTACATACGTCACACAATACGTAGTTTGGCGAGGCATATTGGGTTCCTCTATGACTAATAATACCACCCAGCTAATATGTCTTGTACATATAAATATATCATGATGCATGATTTGGCATCCTTACTATGCATACATTGAATGCATATAATACATATTAATAATGTATGTAAAATGAACCATGTAAATCTTTTTATTAAACACACATAAATGATGCATGATTTGATCTCATACATCTACATAGACATGTTCTATCTATGTCTCAAATCATCTCCCAAAATGATTTAGGCATTAGGTAAACAATTGGTTTAAAAATCGAAGGAAAATATCCAAAACACAAGTTTTGGTCGACCACCTCCTTAGTATTGGTTGACTGAAAATCTCACAGATTCAACTTTTCACAGAAGTGGTCGACCAAAATCAAAATGGTCAACCATAATTCTTACAGATTCGATTTATATATTAACAATTCGGTCGACCACAACTCAACTAGTCGACCACTTTTCAATACAGATTCATTTTATACATTGAAAATTTGGTTGACCACAACCCAACTGATCAACCACTTGGAGACAGATTGTGAATTTCTTCGAAAATCTTCCTCTTCCCTTAACCAAACACCAATATAATTACACCAATTCATTATATAGACATTTCTATTTATTTAAACCCTCAATTTACTGTTTTTCCTCAACAATTTCCCACTACCAATTTCAATATCAATAATGAATATCCATGTCTTCCAAATCATACAATATGTAGACAAGTTCTTATATTTCTATGCAATTCCATCAACTACAATTAAGCATTATCAATCATACCTCTCAACACATTTAGTCAATAATTTAACTAAATCAACCAACATATACCATAATTATGCAACTTCCTTTACTTAAACAATGTACAATTACTTAATTCAATCAAATATCAATATTAACCATTTGGTTAACCAATTTAACCAAATCAAATCTATTTATTCATAAATTCTCTAAACATCAATTTACACTTCTCAAACCCACCATTTATTTTTACCAATATAAGAGTACCAAATTCATCAACTAGTAACTATTAATTCTTATTCATAATGCAGGTCATAATTAACTTTATTAACCCTATTTATCCATCTATGTTTCAACCAAACAATATCATCCACAATGCTATTATTGGTTGTTAACTTTTAACCCAAAAAGCCTATATTTTCATCTCCAAATGATCAAACTCATAGCCAATGGTTCAACAAAAATAAATATCATTCTTTATTTAACCAACTTAACCAATATTCATATACATCCACTATCCACATCCATATCACAAGATATACCACTATATCTCTCAAGTATACAACTTCTTCCACCAAAATCTATGCAATATTAAGCATAATTTATAAAATACCAAGATTAAGGTTCTTACCTCTTGAAGACAACTTATTCTTTAATTCCTCCTCTTGATTTTAGGCTCAAAAGATTTATTTTGGTGAGAGGAACACTTTTCCCTAACAGATGGAAGGTCAATTTCTTCTTTTTCCTCACCTCCTTCTCCCTTCTTCTCTTCTCTCTTCTTCTCCTTTCTTCCCCTTTTCTTCTATGTTCCTCCACTGTCCAACACGAAATGGAAGCTCATCTTTGGCCTCCCTTATGTTTCTAGAGACTTCAAGGGGTGAAATGTCCATTTTGTCTATTTTGTCCTTCAAACTTTACCATTTTACCCTTAATTCTATGGAAATTCACCAAAATACCATGGTTAATTATCTTTAACCATTCTTAACTTACAATAATCACCTTAGCTTAGTTATAAGCTAATCTCCATGATTATCATAATTAATCACAATTAATCACAATTAATTAACCTTAATCCTTCACTAATTACACCTTAATCACACACTTAGTCACTAATCCACAAGTGACAAGTGTTCATACCTCATTGGATGTCCAATTTTATTACATGGCTACCTACTTCAATGTATTAGAAACATTTCTTTCATTGCATAACTTCAAATATGCATAACTTTCATTGCATTTATCCAAATTGCTTCAATCCAAATCCTAACACTTCATTTATGTGTCTAATTTATAACCTCAAAATACTTGGAATTAATAATCACCAAAACCTGTCCAATTAATCCCAAATAGGAACTATGCTCATTTATAGCACATTTACCACTTTCGTGCAAAAATTCATATCTTAATGAGCATACATCCAATTAATCTAATCACATCATCTTCCATAATCTAAGGTATCTACTATCATACCTATTTTTAGTTTGAAAAATTACCTTCAATTGGTTAGTCAATTTATTTTCTCAAAGTCATCTCTTGACTTATTATTACTTAATCACGTATAATTACACTAAGTATGACTATTAGTATTAATCCTTATCCCGGATCATCACAAGTGGAGTATATGGAGGACTATGGCTTTACTTTGGAATATCATCTTGGAAAGACCAATGTTGTAGTCGATGTCTTGAGTCGCTATCCTCATGGGTCTCTTTTTTATTTTGTGTTGGATGATTGGAAGACATGATTTTACTATTGGAGATTAAGAGTTATAAAACCAAGAGGATGGTCAAAAAGTTCAAGTTTTTAATTTAGTAGCAACCCTTACACTTTTGCAACGTGTGAAAGACTTTCAAAAGTTTGATGATGAGTTAAAAGAAAGACTAGAGAAGATTCAAGCTGGTGAACAGTTTGACGGTTGGGAGATCAGTTCTAACGGATTTCTATTTTTCAAAAATCGAGTTGTGGTCTCTAGTGATTTTGATTTGAGACAAGCAGTCATAGTAGAAGGCCATAAGTTCATATTTACTATTTCTACTGATAGCACAAAAATGTATCATGACTTGAAGTATCAATACTAGTGGATTGAAATGAAACATGATGTAGCTGAATATGTATCGAGATGTTTGACTTATCAGCAGACTAAGGCTGAACATTAGAGTCCAGCTCGGTTGTTGCAACATCTACCTATCCCTGAATGGAAATGGGATAAAACTTTCTATGGATTTCATGACCGGCTTGCTTAGGATGGTGCAAAAATGATGTTGTATGGGTGATTGTTGATAGATTGATGAAATCTACACATTTTATTCTGGTCAGAATGGATTTCTCTTTGATGAAACTAAGTAAGTTGTATATCGAGAGAATCATTCGTCTTCACGGAGTTCACTTGAGTATTGTTTCTGATAGAGATCCGAGATTCATGCCAAAATTTTAGAGATTCCTTCAGATAGCTTTGAGCACATAATTAAATTTGAGTACAGTACATCATCTTAAGACTGACAGATAGTTTGAGCATACGAACAAGATTCTAGAGTATATGTTGAGGTCTTGTATTCTGGATTTCGGTGATAGTTAGGTGAATCACTCGCCTTTAGTGGAGTTTGTTTATAACAACAACTATCAAATCTGTATCGGTGTTTTGTCATATGAAGCTTTATATGGAAGGCCGTGTAGATAACTTTTATGTTGGGCGGAGATCGAGGTGTGTGTCATTCTCGAGCCTGATCTGATTCAAGAGACAACTTAGAATGTCCAAGTGATTAAAGAGCAACTGAGTACAGTTCAAAGTTGATAGAAGAGTTATGCATATCTCTAGAGGAGGGAAGTAGAGTTTGAAGCTGATGATTTTGTATTTTTAAAGGTGCGACCCTGTCGTGGTATGAGTCATTTTGGTGTAAAAAGAAAGTTAGCCCCAAGATATATGGGACATTTTCAGATTATTGAGCAGATTGGTTCAGTGGCTTATCAATTAGAACTACTGCCACTGCTGAATTATGTTCATAATGTCTTCCATGTCTTTATGTTAAGGAATTACATTCTTGATCTTTTACATGTTATTTCTTGGATGAAAATATCTATTCAGGAGGAAGTTTCTTATGAAGAATAACCAAAGAGAATTCTGAGCTGTTAGATCATAGTTCTTCATCATCGTGAAATATCTCTTGTTCGAGTTCAGTGGAAGAACCATAGTGAAAGAGAAACAACTTGGGAAATTGAATTTGAAATGATGGCTAAGTACTCCCATTTGTTCAATGGTACTCTTCAGATCATTTTAAATTTCAGGGACAAAATTTCTTAAGTGGGGAAGAATGTAATATCTACTCAATTAAAAAAAATTAAAAGGAAAGGATTTCCTTCCCAATTCAGTAGGAGCGTTTCAAACCGGGAAGGAAACTCCTTTCCTTCTCCTCCACTCCTCCATTTTAAGAGAGGGCATACCCCCTTCTCTTCCTCACTAACACTCTCTATCTCTCTCTGCTTCTCCACCTGTTTTTGCACTCTCCCTCAGCAAAATTGCAGAGGATTTTGAGAAGTCTCTATGACAGATACATCGTTCAAGGTAAATCAATTTTCTCCTCTTATGTAATATCAATTTCTGACAAAAATATTGGATTTTTATGCAAACCTTCTCAGTGATTGAAGGGAAATCATCCAACTCTAAGTTGTTTCAATAGGAGGTTGCAGAAGTCGGATTTCAATGGCAGAGGTAGTCTGGAAACTCAATTTTTGTTTCTCTCATTTCTATTTTGGCATTTGGTTGGATTTTTGGAATTATGGATGTCACGTCCCAAAGGGAACCTGAGACAGAATAAGGAACGATCCGAACCAAAATGAATCGAATCGTCGGACCCATTTCTCAATCCAAAAATTTGTAAGCAGCAAAAATTTAAAGAAATTTAAACTTACAAGTCAAGCTCCATAAGAAGTCCAATAGTGACTTACAAATAACGTGAAATTATAAAGTCTAAATTATAAAAAAAAAAATGACTAAAAACAAACATAAGTACGAACCTTACTGAAAATACTAAATCTTTCTAAAAAGAAAATAAATTTTATTGTTTAGGATAAAACTTCCAATTTCTACTCTTGTGATGGCAATTGAGGATTATTCTAGTTATTTCTTGAAAAGGGAAAATCAATGTGAGGTGAGGCAACTAACTAACTATGGATTTAACTTTATATTTAACACTTATATCGTATGAATTATGCATGTTTTTCAATTATTTATTTTAAATAGATTGATATGTGAAGAAGTAAAGACGAACAATAAATTAAATAATAAAATTTAAATAATGGCAATACTCAGGCTATCATAACAATCAAACAGACCATGATCAGGTTTAAAGTTTTGCACCCAGGGACACGGCACATACAGTTGTCTCATTACTCTAGTGAACAATAAAAGTAAGTAAGAGTGAAAATATATGTAACTGAACTGAACGATAAATTTAACATATTCAATTTAAAGTAATGTTATACATTTAGAAATTTAAAGTACGTTAAATATAAAATAACTCCTCCCTCTAATTTGGATCGATCAATACCAAGGGCCAACAAAAAAAATAGTCCCCTGAAGCCCAACTACAGACAAATCTAATAATTTCCTAAAATTTGGGACCTAGTAAATTTTTTTTTTATTAAAATTAGAGTTTGAACTTTAAAATTTAATATTTGAATTTATAGGCTAACGATAACGGCCCAAGAATGAGAGGGTCGAGAGCACCACATGGTCCAATACAGACCTGGAACGACCCAATAATGATTGGGTCAAAATTTTGGATAAAAACAAATTTCACGGCCCAAAACATGGTATGGGTTTTGGCTGAAACAAAATAGGTCGAAGCCCAAATAAATTTAAGGACCATTTAATTTCCTAGTCTGTGGGCCAAAGGAATCTGGTCCATAGACCAGCACACTTCTGGCCATAGCTTGGATAATCCAAGCTGCGACCCGCAATTCCTCTCCACTGAGTCTACAGAGTTGTTAGTCGGCTGAGACATGGGTTAGAATATAATTTTTGACCTCTGGCTTCCCTTCCAATCATGAAAATCCAACAAACCATTTAACTTCTACAATTAACTTTCTACATACAAAATCCAAGTCTTCCTTTCGTACATGTTGAAGTTCTCTCGTCGTGAGGTTCGCCGGCTGGCGTCGAATCCTATCATCGACACTTAAGTCTCGACCTTGAGAAAAAAATTTTCATTTATCAACACTGATTGCCAAGGAAAATAGCCAGAAAAATTCAATCCCAATTCTTACCTCGGACGAGAACGAAAACGGAACCTGCCGAAGAATAGATCCTCTCTGCGCTGGTCGTTTACTGGAGGAAGATGAAAACATAGAGTGAGGGAGAGGATTGGGGGAATTTTCCTTCCTCACTAGCTCAGAAAAATAGTGGATAGTCGGAAGTTGGGACAAAATTTGCGATTATGTCGCACATTTTTGCTTCGGCTATGGAACACCGAAACGCAACTCAGCAAACACTAAACCACGACGTATGTCCCTTTCAGTTTTTGCCTATTGGGTGACTGGCCAAGACTAGATTCACCTGCGTGAAACGAAGAGATGACATTCGCCGCCTTCTTCGCGACTCGACCCATTGAATAGGTTGCAGTCCAAGGCTCTATGTGGGTTACTGACCAAATGGTTATAGGCCATGGTCTGGGCCTGTATGGGCCATAAATCAAGCCTCATTTTGGGTCGCGGTCCAACCCTGTTCGGGTCTATTTCTGGGCTTGTTTTGGGCTCAATTTAATAAATTTCTACCCAATAAAATTGTGGATTATATTAAGAATAAATTTGGGATTTTAAATTATAAATTTAACCTAAAACTTTGACAACTTTATTTTCTATAGGTATCTAAAAATTAATTTAAATCGTGGACTCTAAAAAAAATCAAACTTCTGGGATAATTGGGCTTAGGCTGGTGGTAAGCCCATTTCGAGGAAAGAATTTAATTTTATGCACGTCATTGTATAATTTTTCTAAAGAAAATAATATTTTAATGTGTGTCTCATATAAAATGACGTTTCCATTTTATGATTCGTCAGATTTTTATATTATATGTAGTATTTCACTGTACACGTTTTATTAAAGCATACCTATAAAAATTATTGGATCAACTTGGTCATGTTAACTGAGTTCGATCAACCCAATTTGGGGTATGTTTTACTTTACGTACTTTCAACCATGGGAGGATGTGTTTGTTTGTTGTTAACTAGAGTAATGAAATAGTTGTATTTGTCGTGTCCTTAGGCGTAAAACCTTAAACATGATCAGGGTATTTATGTGGCTTTTGCTATCGTCGAACGTTACTTTTATTATGAGATATGCCTATGACATGGTGTACCCGGATTCCATGAGTGATTCCATTTTCACTGGAATTTTATTTTGTTGCAGCAAGGATATATTTTAATTACGTATCACATTACATTAAGTTGTTTTAAATAAGTACCCTTCTGTAGAAGATTTTCTAAAATGAATTTATAAAATACCAGTTTTAAGATAATGCATGCTTATTCATTTTTCTAAATGTTAAATATAAAAAATTTGATCCCTATTGAGCTTAGTCAACTCATCCCAATGACATCCTTTTAGGACTTTATCAGCAAGACTTCTAGTTGCTGAATACAGACTAAATTCGGGTGAGTTTATTTTATTTCTAGCACTTTAATAATTTTTCCTTGAAAGATAATCTGTGAGGTATATTTGGTTATGGATGACTGTCACTCTTAATTTTTACATTCTTATTCTGCATAGTTACTTTTAGTTTATATTGTTATATTATTTAGATATCACTTGTTCGACCTGTTTAGCCTATGTTTTATTAGGTCTTGACTTTTAAATAATTGTGCTAAGACTTCTACTACTAATTATTAAAAATTAAAGAAATAGGTTGGACGATTCGGTTCTTCAGGCCAAATTGCTCCCAATTCTATCTCTGGTACCTTTTGGGTCGTGACAATATGTATCTTCAAAAGTATTCTCAGCTACATCACAAAGTTCATCAATGAGCCTAAAGCTTAGTAAGAAATACATATATATTATGAGTATGACAATTTGTACAAACTTGTATCTTCAATTTCGCAGTCTTTCTTTCTTTTCTTTTCTTCCATTTAACAGTTCACTCATTGAGAGTAATTTAGTTTAGGGTAGAGTGTCACCATTTGGTCAATCTCATACGAGACAACCAAGTCGACCCCACCCCACAAGCGATTATTTATGGTTATGCAGTCTTTCAATCTTTCTTAATGAAAAAGTTTTCATGATACAGGAGATGCACATGTGATTATACCATACAAAACATAATACCCTAATATTTGTCGCGGGTGCTTTCATCGCGGATGAATGCACTTCTACTGTGGATATCCACCAATCATCATCCGCCATGTTCATGTTTGACAGATGCACACCTATAGAAGGGAGGGGGTGAATTATGTGTGCTAAACTTTTTCGTGCGATAATTTAATCTCTTAACCCTAAGTGATTTATACCAAATATTAAAACAAATAATAACAAATATAAGATTAAGGGTTAGAGAAATGACAAACCAAATATGTTCATGCAATTCAGCAACTTTGGCCTACGTCCGCACTCCAAGTTCCTGACGTGGAGATCCTTAATCCACTAACCTCTCTGGTTAGTGATGATTGGCTTCACGGGTACCAACCAAACCTTTACAATGACTCTTTCTAAGGGCATCACTAATTTCACTTGACTATTACGGGGCGTCACCCTTTTGATCACTATTTACAAACAGAAATGAAAATTACAACAAAGATTTCCTAACTCTCAAAATGTAAAATCTCAAGTGGGGGATTGAGAGAGTTAAGATTTTCACTCTTTTGTTGAGAGAACGCGAGCATAAATTTTGGCAACGTTTCGGTACAGTTCTCTCTCTCTTCAGCTTCAATTCAGAGTACCACTATTTATAAAATTGCTCAGCCGGTCGACCACCTCCATTTTGGTCGACCGCCATTCGACCTTTGGAAACTAGCCATTGCGTTATACAGCTTGACAAGTTGACCACCTTCTTCACTCCGGTCAACCGTCTCTTCAATTTTAGACCGCTATGTCCATTTTGCAGTTGATCAAACCATCCGTCACTCGATAGCTTCCTCGACCAAAGAAATACCAAGCTCACTATCCATTTTGTGGTCAATCTCCTCTTCCAAGCTGGTCGATCGCCTTCATGCAATTTTGACTCTGGAGCTCACTGTGATATTTACAGTTGATCTCCTTGTCCTTGCCGGTCAACTGCCTCTTCAGCTTTTCAGAAATTTGGTCGACCACCCAACAGCTTTAATCGACCTCTCCAAATTTTTTTGCCCTTCTTGAGCATCTAAGTCCCAATAATCATACTATAAGCTACATGGATTTAGGTAAACATATTAGAACATATAAATACCTTTGTTAAGAGGTAATTCCAATAAAGATCAATATAGATATAAGGATAAACCAATTTAACATAAACAAACTATAAACAACTTATAATTACACTTAATAGATTCATCATCAAAACAAATAAGCCTAATGACACTTAGGCCAACAATCTCTCTCTTTTTTATGATGACAACATATTATAAGTTGTTTATTCCTAAGCCTAAGTATGTGCATAAAGTAATGCATAATTTGATCTCTCTCATTTAGTTTATGCAATATTTCTAACTTTTAAATTCATGCAAACATGCTACTTATAACTTATATAAATCTCTCCCTCTTTGTCAAAATACAAAACAATTCAATGGGGAAGACGTAAGATAAAATCATAAAGAGTTTCTCCCCCTTTGTCATTATTTAAACCATATAAATCATTGGAAGAAAACCACAAATTAAGAATATGATACCAGTTGAAATACAATTTCTCTTCCCCTTTATTAATATACAAAATCAAGTCATTGGGGAAATCTAAAACATCAAAACAAAATAATTCAACTAACTTAATTTTCCCCCTTTTTCATTAAGCATATATAAAAGTTTAGGTTTAAACCATAAAAACAAAACAATTATATTTCTCCCTCTTAGAAAAACAATTGTTGAGAGAAACCAAGTGTATACCAATAAAAATAATTCAAACTATACCAATTGTAATAATAAAAACATTTAAACTTTGATAAAAAATTATTTAAGTTAAAACTATTTTCTCCCCTATCTCAATAAACAAGTTCAACTCAATGAGGAGTTTCAAGCCATTAAAATCCAATACCAACAATCTTTGAATATATGCAATTTATGATATCATTTGTTAGATTGACAAAATTTAAACCAAAAGTACAAATTGAAGAATTTACAACAATTGAATGATTTAAAAAAAAAAAGATAAATCAATGATACCGAAAAAATACGCAACTAATAGAATTCAATAGTATAAGATTTTAACCTATATACATATAAAGAAGGAGAGCTTTCCAACCTAAAACTTATGCTTAATTGTCTTTCTTTGGAACCTAAATCTTTTTAGGTTCTTAAGTTTTAAGCTTGGTTTCTTTAGAAACCCAAACAAATTTACAACTAATCATTTTGCCATTAGATTTCAATTGACAACAAAATGATTTATGCCCTATATAATTACAAGTATTACAGGTAGATGGGCAAATGAAGAAATTATTATAATTTTTCTTTTTAACAAATTATTGATAGTCAATTTCAGCTTTATCAAACGTAACCCTTTATTTTTAAAAGCATGTTAAAATTCTTGTTACCATTTTTGAATTTCAAAACAATAGAATTCAAATTACTATTTTTAACTTTCAATTCACAAATATTACTCTCAAGAGATTTAATAGTAGCACTAGAAATCTCAAACATGTTTTTCAACTTAATAATTTGATTTTCTAAAGATTTAACCATTTCAACATGCTTTTCAATCAAATTGTAGTTCTTCTTTTTTGAACAAGTTATATTTACGTTTAAAGCACATTGAATTTATCTAATAATTTATTGAAAACGTCCAACAACTCATCATTATTATCAATATCACTATCTAAATCACTAAATGAGTTGTGTACCTTGTCCACATTGGCCATGAAACAAAAATTGGAGACTTCTTCAATCTCAAAAGAAGAGTTCTCATTGCTATCATCCAAGATGGCACTAAACTCTTTCTTCTTTAAGGCTTTTGATTTTCTATTTGCTTTGAGGCATTCAGTTGAGATATGTCCAGGTTTCCCCCATCCAAAACAAATGATCACCTTCTCCCCTTTCAACTTCTTTCGATGAAGATACTTGTGGAATTTCTAGGTTATGCATTTGGTATCTTCATCTTCTTCCTCAGAATCCACTTAAGTGGTTGAGGAGGCTTTGAAAGCTATGTTCCTAGATTTGAAGATCCTTTTGTCTTTTTTCTCCTCTCATCAACGTGATCTTGTGTGTCATTAGGGAAACGATGAGTTCCTCCATCTTTAAGGCCTTGAGATCATGTGCCTCTTGGATTGCCATTATCTAAGGTTGCCACACTCTTGGTAGACACCTAAGGATGTTTCTCATGAACTCTTTGTTGGGATACACTCTACCAAGTACTTTTAAACCATTAGTAAGGTTAGTAAAACAAGTAAACATACAACTAAAGGTTTCATCCTTATCCGTACAAAATAGTTTATATTCATGGCTAAACATGCTCAATTTAGTTTCTTTTACTTGATTAGCGTCTTTATGCGTAGTTTCAAGTAATTTCCAAATGTCATAGGCACTATCGCAAGCTTGTACCTTATTAAACTCATCCCTACTTAAAGCAAAATAAATCATATTGATTGCCCTAACATTTTTGGTCAATTTTTGTTTATCTATATCATTAAGCTAAATTGATGATTTGGGAATATAAGGACCATTCTCAACAATGTCCCATAAATCATAATCTAACGATTGAATATATATTCTCATCCTAGATTTGAAATAAGCATAATCATTGCCATCAAAATACAGAGGCCTAATAAAAGATTGTCCTTCAACTTGCATATTGAAGGCCATAGTATTTTATATAACCAAGAAATTCAAGCAAGTTTATCCAAGTAAATTTCAATAAGACAAAAAATCAAATAGATGCAAATTTATCCAAATAAGCATAATATCACACAAAAAGTTTTATTAACCCCGCTCTGATACCAATTATTGGACCGATGCACCCCTATAGGGGGGTTGAATTAGCTGTGCTAAACTTTTTCGTGCGATAATTTAATCTCTTAACCCTAAGTGGTTTATACCAAATATAAAAATAAATAATAACAAATATAAGAGTAAGAGTTAGAGAAATTGCAAAACAAATTTGTTCACGTAGTTCGACAACTCAGGGCTACATCCGCTCTCCAAGTTCCCGACTTGGAGATCTTTATTTCACTAACTTTTCCGGTTAGTGATGACTGGCTTCACAGGTGCCAACCAAATTTTTACAATTACTCTTTCTAAGGGTGTCACCCTTTTCACTTGACTATTACGAGGTGTCACCCTTTTGATCACGGTTTACAAATAGAAATGAAAATTACAACAAAGATTTTCTAACTCTCGAAATGTAAAATCTCAAGTGAGGTATTGAGAGAGTTAGGATTTGCACTCTTTTGCTGAGAGAACATGAGTATAAATTTTGGTAGCATTTTGGCTTAGTTCTCTCTCTTCTTAGTGTTTAATTTGGAGTGCCACTATTTATAAAACTCCTCAATCGGTCAACCACCTCCATTTTGGTAGACTGCCATCCAACCGTTGAAAACTAGTCATTGCATTATACAGCTTGACCGATCAACCACCTTGTTGATGGACTACAAGGTCCAATTACAAGAGCAAGGCTCAAAGGCTCATCAATACCTACATTTCTAACTATTTGGAAGATAACTCATTCTTGGCCCAATGGAGGAGCTTCCAACCCATGAAAACTAAAGGAGACTCACACACTTATTACTATCAAAAGAAGCCCAAGAATACAAGATTAAAGAGCAAGAAAGACCAAGGGAAATAGAGATATGAAAACTTCCCATAATTGGCCATGCAAGTGGACAAAGGAAGGCTGATTCTTGCATAGATTTAACAACCATCCAAGTCGCCAAACTTGAGGAGGAAGTACCTGCCAAAAAGCCATCAATTTGTGGAGCCCAAGACAGTAAGGAATAATTTAATAATCACTCTATAAAGTTACCTAATTACTAGTATAGTAATCGGCCATGTAGGACCGAATATCTAATTTGTTTCCTATTATGTTATTTCCTATTATATGCTTTGTAATTGGCTATATAAAGCCACCTAATATGGTTGTTTAATACATTGAAGTTTGATTAATAAAAGCTTTTGCTTTCTTTCAAAATTAGAGTAATTCCTTTTTCAACACTTTGGTGAGTTGCATCCAAAAGTTCCTTTTGATTGTTGCATCACAAGATTTGACTTACTTGGATTTGAGTAAGTTCTCTTATTGGCATCTATTTTCTTACTTCTTAGAGGAAGGGTGTGTGAAGAGGTGTCCAACTATCAAGAAAGTTTTCATTCACAAAGTCATCCATACAGAAGTTACAAGTGTGCATACTTGCTATTTTCGGTCAACCTTCTTCTCTCAAGCATATTTCCAAATCCATAGATTTATTTCCATTATTCTTGAAGGGATTATTTCTTCATTCATCCAAGAAGACGTGTTCTAAATTTCAGATCAAAAGCTTCCAAATTGAGGGAGATATGGGTTTCTAAAGTTGGAGTTTCCATATTGTATTTTGCAACAAAAATTAAGGAAACTCTTCACCCAATTGATCTCTTTCTCTTTAGTTGATCGACCACTGGAGACCCGGACAATCAACTCTATAATATTTGTTACATTTGTGATCGAAAACTAAATTGTCTTCAAAATTGCAACTGATAGTTCCCGGTCGATCAACGCTTGACTCATCCAACTCCTGATCGACTGCATCACTAGTTCCGTTAGCACCCAATTCTTCAACTTCAAACATTCAACATGTTATACTTTCTTTCCCTTCTACTAATGCATCACTTCTTCACTCCGGTCGACCACCTCTTCACATTTTAGAAGAACGCTCGACTATGTCCATTTTTCGGTTGATCAAACCGTCCGCCTCTAGACCGCTTCCTCGACCGAAGAAATCCCGAGCTCACTGTCTTTTTTTTGTGATCAATCTCTTCGTTCAAGTTGGTTGACCACCTTCATGCAGTTTTGACTCTAGAGCTCACTATGATATTTGTGGTCGATCTCCTCGTCCTAGCAAGCCGACCACCTCTTCAATTTTCTAGAAATTTGGTCGACCACCTAACAACTTTAGTCAACCTCTCCCAATTGTTTTGCCCTCCTGGAAGCTTCTAAGTCTCAATAATCATACTATAAGTTGCATGGACTTAGGTAAATATATTAGAACATATAAATACCCTTGTTAAGGGGTATTTCTAATGTAGATCAATACAGATATAAGGATAAAACAATTGAACATAATCAAACTATAAACAACTTATAATTACACTTAATACATTCATCATCAAAACAAATAAGCGTAATGACAATGACACCAATAGTTCACATATCTTTCCGTGGACAAACATCCTTTGCAGATTCCACCTCACATCTGCGAACTTCAATGCTTCCACAGACACCAACACTTTCTCTGCAGATATCTATTCACATTGTCCATCAATCACAATCTGCCACTTTTACATGTCTTTCCATAGACAAACCTCATATTGTGGATTCCACCTCATATCCGTGACAATCTGTCACATTGTCCATCAATCACAATCTGCCACATTTACATGTCTTTCCATAGACAAACCTCATATTGTGGATTCCACCTCATATCCGTGGACAGCGATGCTCCCGCTGCGAATATTCACTCACATTGTTCATCAATCACAATTCGCCACGTTCACATATCTTTTCGCGGATTTCACCATACATCTGCAGATACCAATACTTCTGTTACAAATATCTTCTCACATTGTCCCCCAATCATAATCTGTCATGTTCACATTTCTTTATGTAGACAATCCTCATTCCATGGATTCCACCTCACATCAGCAGACACTAACACTTTTGCTGACACTAACACTTCCGTTGATACACCTCGTTCTGCAAACACAACTTATGTGCAACCATGTCTTCTTTTGAAACCAAGCACCCACTGTAATATTCAAAAAATCTTAGTTTATTTAATGTATATAATAGATGACATATGTTTATTAATAATATGGTTTTGTGGTTGTTGCGAATAGAAATAATTATTCTGGATTGAATTTTGTTGTGGAATGGATGTTTAGAATGAGTTGAGTATATTACGGTTGATGGATTGATGATATACATGTGCTTGGAATCATAATTTTATTCAAAATAGGTGCAGACGTCTACATGTGTAAACATGTGTCTAACATCGGCATTCGGGCTTGGTGATAATTTGGAATAACATGCAAATGCAGGCTTCCATAATGGAGGTGGATGTCTGCATGTGTAAACATGCTTCTTGTGGATGACCGGCAGGCAAAATTGCTATATGGACCGGATGACCTGATTGTGAAGAAATTTTAAAGTTTTAACTAAGTATATTATGGTCGCCAGGAGTGGTTGTCCAAAATGCCGATGTTGCAAAGATAAGACTTCCGCAAGGGGTGTCCGCAAGAAGAAAACTTTTTGCGGAAAATAAAAAAAGTGTGGAGACGATCGGCCGGATATTAAATGCGGACGACCAAAAGTCAAAAGGTCACATTGCATTAAATGTGATGTTATATTTTGATTGGCTAAAAAGTGGTTTATCATCACCACCGTCTCTAGCTTGATGAACATCTCCAACTTGAGGTTGGAGGGAAGAGATTTATTAGGTAAAGAGCTAAGGAAAACTTGAAAAGTTGAAGAGGAAGTCAAAGGAAGTTCTCAAGAAACTCTCTCTCACTTTCTCTCAAAATTTCAAAGGTATCAAGAGTTCTTCTTATGATTTTTAATAATTCTATTAGTTTATGAAAGCTTTAATGAAAGAAAGAAGTGAAAATGGGGAAAATAGTCATAATCGGATAGTTGGGTTGTTTGATATTTGTTGACTATCTTAATGGAGTTGTTAAGTAAAACCAATTGAGTATGTTATTTTCAACATCTTAAGGAAGAGAAAGATTCTAAAATTAATGAATTTGGTTATGTACGAAGAAAGTTATTAACAATCAAAGATATGTGAAAATTTGGAAGGAAACCTTATAATGTGTGCATTTTTGGATTGAAGTTCAAAAATGTGTTGTTTTCATATGTGCATGTGATGAACACTAAATGGTTAAGTAATGTATACAATAATGGTGAAGATTGTGTATATTCAGAATTATGCATACTTTAAGTGATATGCAATTGAGTAGCTATTGATAAAAGTTTTATTGTGTTTAGGTTTTGTTATACAAGAAGATATTTCTAAGTAATTGGAACTACAGTAACGATTTCAGGTAAGAGATATGCATGTCTTTAGCCTTTTGGCCTATATCACAAGATGTTAGGGTTGTATTGTTTTGTTGACATTGTTTGTTGTGTTGAATATAGTAGAATGTTAGTATAATGTGATGGGATAAATTGTATATTCTCACATGTTTAATGTGTTAGGAGCAATAGAAGATAATGATTCATTGTGTTGAATAGTTGTAAGTAATGGTCTGATTGATATAAATTCATGTCATGGATCATGATTTCAAGCAAAGAAAGAAAAATGTTACATGCATATATGTTTACAATGAAACTGAAAATGGATAGAATAAACATAAATAGGCATTGTGAGATGGGGTTGAGTGACGGTTCTACTTAGGAGAACCCTAGGATGTATCTCATCCCTGGAGGGATTGAGTGACAGTTCCACCTAAGAGAACCAGATTATGTATCTTTTTCCTTGAACTGTGGATCTCCAAAGTTTGAACTGTTATGTGACTGAAAGAAAAAAGGAAAAACTAAAATGAAACTGCTTGATGTGCCCCAAAAGTGCAAGAAGACAACACTAGGGCTATCTAACAATCGGCTTGTTTAATTCTGTCTACTCTCAATGAAACAATGACAACTCCCAATTCCTACAGCCAATAAGTCCCAAATTTGGAGGAGATTTAAATAACCAATAAAAACAGGGAACCTCCAAATTTCACTTGCAAAATCAAAATACAAATGGAGTTATGCTGGAAACAAGAGACTAGGTCAAACTGTAATCTGCTAGGGTTAATCCGACCAATCCAAATGAAACGACGTTAACTTTCAACGCCTACAGCCAAATGGTACCAAATTTTGGAGGAGGTGAAATCAACATTAAGAAACAGGGCTCCTCCAAAAATCAAGCACCAAAGCGTTACACAACTGGAGATATGGCTGAAAAATAGAGTTGTTTGGAAATCACAACCAGAAACAGATTATGACCCACCTGAATGTTAAATCAATAACTCATGAACCTCAAGTCCAATTGACATCAAAATTATACCAATGTTTTTGTATTCCATAGGGGATTACTCCCTTAAAATTTCAGGTTCAAATTTGGAATATCAAATGAGCTATGATTGAAACAAAATTGTTACTCGGAAGTTGGAGTAGAAATAGATTGTGAACTCTGATGAAATCAATCACAACTCAAGATTTATAAATTCAAATTAAGAACTTCCAATCAGCAATTCACCATAACATATAGCGTAAGCTCTTCAACTCATAAAACAGCAAAGTATTGAAGGAAAATCGGACAAAAAATAGAGTACCAAGTGTTAGCCTAAGTGTGTTAGGCGTATTTATATTTTGATGATGAGCAATTTAATTAAAGTGTAAAAGTTGTTTATTCGTTGAATTTATAAATATCATATTTAGTGTTTAAATTGGAAATACCCTTGATCAAGGGTATTGGGAATGTTTAATATGTTTCTCTAAGTCTATGCAGGAGAATGGAAGGTTCGTATGACTTAGAGGAAACGTTTTGTGCAACTACAAAGTGGCCTGTGCAAGTGCGGATGCATGCAAACTGATGGTGGACAATACTGACGCGTCCGCATAAAGAGGATTCAACGTCCTCAGTTCAATCAGCATCCCCAAGAGAATAGTGTAGAAGTGGATGAGGCGGACAGCTGCGGACGCGATGTATTGGCGTCCGATTTGAATCTGTCCATTTCGATGACATGCGGACAGTGTCATGCGGACGGAAGGATTGGCGTTTGCTTTGAATCTGTCCAATTCTGTGGGAAATGCAGATGATAGACGCAGACGATGCGGACGTGGAGTTGGCGTCCGCAAATACACAGAAATCAGCAACGGCTATTTTTCCAACGTTCGACTGCGGACGATCCTAAAGGAGTTTAGGATGTCTGCACTAGGAGAATTATAAATACCTGGACTGTGAAGAAAAATACACATCAAGAGATTTTTAGTGAAGCTCTGCCAAATTTTTTGACTCAACGATTGTGTGCAAATCCGAGTACTAAACACATTCTCCAAAATACTTGAGTGAGATCATTTTGATTATTGGGAGAATTGTTGTATTTTAGAGCTTGAGAATTTTTCGAGAGAAAATTGTAATCGAGTATAAAGGGTAACGCCCTGATAATCAGTTGGAGAGTAAAGGGTAACGCCCTAAGAATCAGTTTGTTGTAATGGTTTGATTGGCACCCGTTCAAGTTCAATCACTTGTAATCGGACGCGGTTAGTGGAATATACCTTCAAGGGAGGACCTTGAAGCGCGGACGTAGGTGTGCTTGGCCGAACCGCGTTAACAACTCGGTGTTGATTTCTCTATCCCTTACTTTTTATATTATAGCATATTTTTATCATTAATAATTTAATTATATGCTTTAAATCACCTAAGGTTTTTAGAGATTAAAAATATCACATGAAAATATTAGATACGCTATATTCACCCCCCCCCCCCCCCCCCTCTATAGGCATACATCGATCCTACACCAAGTTGTCCAGGCACCCTCACTCGGCCGAGAATGGTGATTTGATTCAAGTCCTTTACAAAGAACCTTCCCACCTTGGTTTTGACTCGTTCTTCTATCTCCTCACATCAAAGGCCACTCTCAACTGAAAATGGTGGAGAAGATAGCACCAACTCCTTCTCAAGAACAATCAATAACGGATGAAGGAGTTGGTTGTGGTGTAGGATTTGCTTGGAGCTAGAAGAACACCGAAATGGAGAGAGCACCAGCTCTTCACGGGTTTGCACAGCAAATATGAGGAAATCAAAACTGAAATTAGGGTTCCATTAAGGGAGACTAAATACTACCCTAATGGCCATAAGGGAATATTACAAAAATGCCCCTAAGTTTTCAAAAATGGGCGTGAGGGCTCAGTTTACATGCAATCGAGCACCCCAAAACAAAACAATGCTAAGCAACCTAAAATTAACCAAAATATAATCCAACCAACAATTAAACTATTACAAATTAAAATACTTAATTTAAATTAAAATAAAATATGATGCAGATCCGGGGTGCATCACTGCTTATTTTAACAAGATTGCATAACATGAGCATCATATTGTTTATATTTGTTTTATCTTTTACTGAACATCAGTGATGCACCACTGATAGGGAAAAGATGGAAACTCCTCACAATAGGCGCCTAATAAGGAAAGAATCAGACCAAAAATGGTAACTGGCTAAACTTAGTCAATACATGTCCAAATAACGTGAAATTTAGACCTCACACGGCTCTATGAATGAAGATGAAGCAGGCCAAAAATCACATGGAAATTTGTTTGGGAAAGGAAGTTATGGATGATGGAATGCAAGCTGGTTCGAATAGGCATCTAAACCATGCATATTGACTTCAATGGCCTCCAATGGTGGAAGCACCCCAACTTGGTTTTTTACAAGTTTTCTACAACTTTGCTGGGGATATCTACCTTTGGAAAGAGGTGGAGAATGGAGCAGCACTAAGAGAATCACCTCAAACTTACAAGAAAGTGGTGAAACAATTTGAAAACCAAAACTCAATCGGATAACACCGGCAAATGAGAATGGCCGAAAAGGGGAGGGAAACTCCACATTTAAAAATATGTTCTTTGGCTCAAATTTTGACCCCTAAGGAAGACCTTAGAGAGGGTTCAAACACCCCACAAAATTAGGGCAAGCTTCCTATAGACAACTTACCAAAATGCCCTTACAAGGACACATGCTCGGCTAGACATTCCCTAACCGAGTGACACCAACAATTGACTATTAAACTTAACATAAAATAAACCATAAATAAGTTCTTAAATCTTGCATGCAAAAATTATCTAATGGATCATTCTTCAAGGCCAGTCTTCAAATTGAATTGGGCTTCAATTCCGAGTAAGTGAAATTGGACTTCTTTAATAGAGAACAAAGCTCTAAGTTCGTGAACCTTTTGGCATAACAAATAAACTCCAATGTTAACAAAAGACCCCAATATAGAAAGCTTGAGAAGTCAACTACGAGCTTTATGAAGTACACTTTTTGATATAAGACTTTGAAGAGAGCCAAATAATATTAATACTGCTTGGGGCCTAGATTGTCGGTAGTTTTGGAACATTTAAGAAATCTTCTAAACTTGTACTTAATCTTCCATCTATGTTTGATCTTGAATAACTCCATGATACTCATGGATGCTGGATGAACAAAAAGGACGATTTGAGCATACTCCTCCTCTTGATCTCTCACAAAAAGAACACTAAAATTAAAGTTAGAAGATCTTCATACTTGGTTGTCAGTAATAGGTTTCGGCGGTATATCAATTATGCTCATAGATAAATCTTGTGAAGTAGGTGATGAGTATGACCAAAATGAAGAAAATATAGATTGATAGCATGGACTGCAACTGAAGGAGTGTAGCTACATCGAACAATTATATCACTTAGTGTTTTTGACCGATGAGTTATGACTCATTTAGTTTATGAAAACTGTTTTAATAGTGCTGTAAAATGTTTTGAGTAGGGATTTTATAATGATGTGTAAAATAATCTTTAAATGTTTTGAATGACAAAACATCTTTTAAATAGTTTGATGGTTTGCATAACTTAAATAAATTGGAAATGAAAAAGAAATGTTTCTGTTACGGTATTAAATGCCACTTGTACCACAATTTTAAAAAAATGTTATGAAAAATGATAAGGAAAAATGGGTCGTTACACCCATGAGCACCAACACTTCCGCAGATACAAACACTTTTGTAGTCACCAATACTTCTGTGGATGCCACCTTACATGTTTATGCGAATACTGACATACCACTCTGCGGACATCATTCAGCAAACAATTACACGTCATCTTGTGGATTTATTTCATTCCATTACTTTAACTTTCAAATTTCTAAACAGACTTTCTAAACTCTATAACATGTAAAGTAAGTTTAAATTTCTTATTTTCACCAAAGTATAAACCTTCGCCACGAGGATGTAAATTTCAAATGTAACGTTAGTTACTCTTTTAAATTTCAAAATATCAAGTTACATATGAAATTATTCGAGTGTTATAGTATAAGTAGATGAAAAAAATTCAAAATATATTAAAATTCTTAAAAAATTCATAATTTTTTTTCCCACGAACTCTACTATTATTTTAAATTCATTTAACTACTCTATATTTTTCAAAATTTGCTTCAATTTAGTGAGACTCTTGCTTTTATTATTTGCATCATAATGTAACATTATAGTGCAAGTACAATTATAACAATGAAAGCAAAATGCAAAAAGAGAAACAAAAAACAATATAAAAATTCACATGAAAAATCCTAACAAGTAAAACACCGCGTACATGAAAGGAGAGTTCAGTGTATCGAAATCAAAGTATATAATGAATGTTATGACTAAGTATTGTATATCTAGTGTATCTAGACCCTAAAACAAGTCCATAGCATATAGGGGGCTACAACTTTAGTTGTGGACTCATGCACTATTATCAAACTTTTGGAAGAAATTTATAATTTTGTTCCATCAATTTTATCATAATGTCAAGTTTTTGATTGATTTCAAATAAAATTTATGAAACTCTAACAACAACACTAACTTGAAATTAATCATGAATTTATAAATTTTTTAGAATATATATATTGTATGAATGTATCTTAACCAAATAATCTGTTAATGTCAATTATTAATCAAAACAAGTAATCCACATTATTTGTCATTATTATCGTCATTATATTTATCATATAGTACAACTAATAATGATATATCACATCTTTATCAGGGGCTGGCTGGCTGGTCAATTAAAATAGTATAGGAAAATAGAATTTTATGGAGCAATAAATTTGGGATAATTCATATATCTAATATAGTCCATTGACAAAATTAAGAAACATTAAATAGAAAAGATTTTTTTTTTTTTGAAATCCATAATTTTCTGATAACACGTGGGATTTAACATTTTGACATGATAATATATAATTGAGTAACGGTCATTTTGGTATTGATTATGTTTTTCAAAAATCACTCGTAGTTGTTTTGTTAAAATAATAGATTACGCACAAAACTAAGTGATTGTTTCGCAAATTAATTTTTTAAAAGTCATTTTATAAATCTAAATGTTTGGTAACTCTTTGTTGATTTTAAAATATCAATCACGTAAAAATGCATATTCATATTTGTTAAATTTATTGCTCCTAACAAAAATCATAAATAAATAAATTTATCTATAAAAATTTAAAGGTTTTCCTATAAATAAATTGATTAAATAAAATAAATATATATTTTCATATTAAGAACTTAATCAAAATAAGAAAAAGAGACAACTTTGGAGAGAGAGAGACAGAGACTAATGAGAGAAAATGACCCCTTCAGAAACAAAATTGTTTAATGTCACCTCAGTTAGTAGAAATAGAGCATAATCTAGTACAATCTCATTTTCAATTAATACAAAATATTTATGGTCAAATTCCCATTAACAAAATTGTGTACACAAATTAAATAATATTGAAATATTTATTAAGGAAATTAAAAAAATAACCAACGAATTATAAAATCAATAACAAATCAACTACTAAATAATTTTATTAACAGATAAAATATTCAACGATGAAAAATAAATTATGCAAATATCACCGTTAATAAATCAACCACTGTACTTTGTAATCAATAACAAGTCAACCACTAACTTATTTTTATTAATAACTTAACCATTGAACTATGAAAAATAGATGTCTCAGATATCGCTATCACGTCTGTCGTTAAACGTTTTGAATTTCATTTTGCAGCAGAACGCTACAGTTCCTCTACAAAACATCAGTGCTAAACATGAAGTTGCTTGTTTGTTGTTCCACCGCGGAACGTCATACATTCCTCCGCGGAGCGACATACTTTCTGCAGATGAACGTCATTACGAATAAACATTTCCCTTTGTATGTTGTTCCCATCACAAAACGTCATACTTTCCACAACAAAAAGTTGGCATTCCGCCGCGAAACATCATAATTCTTGCCTGGAATGTCATACATCAATGTGATTTAGTACTCCATTGGTTTTAAGAGGCATGACATCTGTAATACACATGTACGTTATATGGTTGTAATGGAACTGAGAATTTGGTTTGCGTATGTAATGCACATGTACATTATATGGTTGTAATAGAATTGATAATTTGGTTTCCGTCTGTAATGCAAATGTACATTATATGGTTGTAATGAAATGAAATTTTTTGTTGGTGATTAATAAAATTGATAGTATGAACATGTAATTTTGGACAAAGTGGAATTGAGACAGATTAGAACCAGAGTACATTGAATTGCGGTCAATTGGAACCAGAGTAAGCGTCAACTTTTGGCATCGGAATTCTGACGTTCCACCAAGGAATGTCAATGTACTGCTGAGGAAAGTTATCATTCCCTCGTCAATTACTTATTCTAACATAATATATTTCTCACTGTATCTGATGTCGCTTATTGCTTTGGGAAGATGAGCTCAGTGATGTGGTACTCATCTTGAACCTGAATTCCTGCAAGAAATGTACACGTCTCCAGGTTTTTCCTGGTATTTGCATGAACAAACTTTGTGGAAATATCCACCAGTTCCCCTAGCTACAATGAACATTGACAAGTTACCATCAGACTAATAAGGCATGAATAAGTACAGACACATAGATAACTAAATTAAAGACGTACCATGACACAGTTTTAAATGGTGGAAGCTGTAGTCCACTCGACGCGTCTGTTGATGAAGGAATGAGAGCAACTATCTGCTGTAGCTTGGCAAACCCAGCAGGAGGAAAAGGTTGGCGTCTTAGGGCAATGATGCTGCAAATTTGAGACACGTTATTACGTCACTTACAAATAAAGCAAATAATGGACTTTACATATAAACTAAAAAACTTACAAGCATTATATGTGTTTGGATGTTGAAGAGATTGTTGGAGAGGATGCTAGAGAGGCTGCTCAAGAGGATAACGGAGGTGTTGCTCGCTGCCCTATTCTTTGCAATTCGCCCAACAACTCCTGATTGTGCTCCTCTGCTCAGTTCTCCATTATTTGCATTTTGTGTAATCTCATTTGATGGTGTTACTCGATCCTTAGAAGTCGGTCCTCCATCCTTTGAACTTGATCCAACACCATTTCATGCTGCTCTATCGCTTGTTCCTCCATTATTTGCATCTAGCTGACAATCTCCTCAGGCATTGACGTAAAGTGAGGTGACGGAGGAGGGGGCGGAGTCATCGGCTGCGAAGTATCGTCTTCCATGTGTTGTAGAGGTGATGACGGAGGTTGTTCCTCTGAGGGGGCTGGAGGTTGTACAACTAAGAAGGGTGGAGGCTATACAACTGAGAGGGGTGGAGGCTGGGAACTTTTGCTCGTGTCTTCAGGGCGGGCATGGATGGAGTCTTGCACACCCATTCCCCTTCGACTTTGGAGATCCCCATGCGATCTACTTTCAATTTTTTGTGGACGTCGGCAACCTTCTCTTTTATTCTCGACTCCTCATCCAAGATTGGTACCCTATGATGCTTAACAATCCTCTGAATGAGCCAATTAAATGATAGACTCTTAGCTGGGTTGTTAAGGACCTCATACAAGTGAATTAAAATCACATAGCCGATGTTCACTTTTTTTCGCCTGAACACCTTCTCCAACATATAGAGATCCATGCAACTAATATGGTCTGGATATCCATCTGGAGACAAAATGGTGTGCATCATAATGGTGTGGATTACTTGAGCTTTAGCGTTCAATTCATTAGACTTTGGATTCTTGAACACTGCTATCTTGGGTTTATGCTGCAACAATTTAAGCAATGTCAGACCTTCTCCTCGTCTATTGAAATCAAGCTTTTGAGACACGTGGTAATATTCCTCCCTTGGGTCCTCCATTAAACATCCAAGGAATAGGTTAATATTATTGGGAGACAGCTTCAACTTCCGTCCAAACATGTAAGTTCAGACCTCTAAAGGTTGGGTGGACAGTTCCAAATTGGCATAAAAGAGTTTGACAATCCGTTTATATAAACTTTCACCCAATCTGCACAACTTAGTTAAGCCAGCCTCTCAACCAATTCTTCAATCTCCATTTCAGCCAATGACTCAAAGTATAGTATTCTATATACAATAATTGACCAATAATATCAGCTTCATACTGATCATTCATTGTGGTAGTCCTGAAAAATAGAGAGTGGAACCTGTCTATAACAATGGACCAATTGAGATGCTGGTCATTGTCAAGGCTGAGGTTAAGGTTGAGGTTGTGCTTCAACGTCAACTTGTGCATCAACTTCAACTGCGGCGGCTGCTCCAACTTCAACTGCGGCTGGTACATTGCGCTGAAACTGAGCGCCATGAAATTAGTTACAAGTTGTCTGCATTCAAGGGCAGAGTTCATTTTTGCCCGAGGTTGAGGTTGAGACTGCTACGGATTAGCCTTACGCTTAAGAATCAATTTTGTTGTCCTAGAATCTATTGTAATGGAAGAAACAGTGAGGAACTTGCTCTAAGTGTAACGACCCAACTTTTTATTTCCTCTTAAAAATGTGTTAAAATTTAAAACTTTTATAAAACAACAAAATTCTTATTAAAATCTTTCAATTGAATTATAATCAGAGTGTCATTCGAAAGGCAAACAATTAAAACCTTTCGTTATACTCGTTATGAAAATTTCAAATAGCGGAAGCAGTTATAAAATCCTTTATTTAAAACATAGCGGAAGTGTAATTAATTTAGTGTAGAAACTGAACAATTTAATTACAAAACATTTTCTCTTTACTCTGTTTAGCCTGGCCAACCACGAGTCTCGCGCATGCAAATCCTTCATCCTTGTTTCTTGATCTGTGCATTATTTTCACGTACAGGTACCTACACCACAAGTAAGGACGTGAGCTTAATGGCCCAGTAAGGAAAAGAGTTTGTGTAATATGATATGCCTCTCTTTAGTTCTTTTGAAATGGGTACAGCCCCAAACCAATCTTTTCATTACGTTTGTTCGTTCTTTACTCGTACATCGAGCTAGAGATTGGAGAAATCTGTGGCGGAAGGGTAGTCTTCGTCGGCTTCAACCACCTAGAGTAGACAGTCTCGCAGTCCCAATAACGGAAAGGTAACGTTCTTTTAATCCTGTCTACCTGACTGATCTGTACTTGACCTTCCATCCCCCAATTCCCTATTTCTTTTCTTTTCTTCATTCATTCTTAACGTTTTTCCCTCACATAATGCATGTGTGAGTACCACCACCAAGATGGCATTCCCTATTGATTTAATAAGCATGAAGCATGATGACACATTCTCTTAATAACATGATGCATGAAGCAATTTAACGTAACGTTAATCATAATTGAATTGCGCATATAAAATAAAGTAAATGATAATAATCGAATAACAGAAATTGAAAATGCATAGAAATGAAAGCAAACAATCATTCAATAATGCATTGAATGAAGGTAAGCAATAATTGAAGATGACAATAATTAACTAGCACATTTAAGGGAAAGTAGACAACGATATTGAACAATAAAGCGTGCAACGAATATGAATACTTGCTAGAGAGATTGCATGCTTTTAATATCAAAATATAAAATGACAAGCTTGTAATATCATGCTTTTAAATTAACAAATTTAACAACTAACCAAATGGTGAACATGCTGAATAAATTGTTAATTAAACATGAAAGGAATTCACAGCAAGGTACTGGAAATCATAGGACAAATAACAATAAAATAGCACTACACATTCACGTACTACTAGCAGTAAACATTTTTCATTATCACTTTTCTATCGTTAAGCATTCTTTTCCGTTAATGATAGCAGTCAGGAAAATACATCAAGTAACCTAGTTAATTAACATGCTAATATTATTCTAGTTAGTTAATTAAACATGCTGACTAGTTAAACATACTAATTACATGCTACGATTATTATTCTAGTTAGTTATCATAGTTAATTACATCCTCAAATTACATGCCTAGTTAATTACATGCTCAGATTACATGCTTTTGTTCAGTTAATTAAGCATACTTAGTTATCGTTAATGAGTTAATTAAACATACTCGGATTAAACATACTCAAGTTAATTAGACATGCTCAAGAAAAGATTACATGTTTTTACTCTAATTAATTAAACATACGCAATGGAGTAATTACAATTAATAGTTTAAAGGATTTAAACATGCTTAGCTAGTTAATTAAACATGCATGGGTTAAGGGTTATTCTAATTATCACCCACACCAATAACAGCACAATTAGTTAAATTAGTTAGTTAATTAGACATGCTCAAGAAATAGTCTAATTAATTATTCTAGTTAATTAACGATTAAACATGCTTGCGAAATAGTCTAATTAATGATTCTAGTTAATTAACGATTAAACATGTTCAACCCTTAATAACTTAGTTGTGGTTACCTTAAACAGGCTTAGATTAAGGGAGTAAAACTTCTAATTAACACAAAGATATTAACCAAGTAATGACAAAACAAATGGCAGCAGCACAATCGGATAGTTAAAGAATAGGGATATTTAAACTAGATAACAAGAAAATAATAAAGAACAGAACAGAATAGTTAAGGAAATTCTTAGCTCATTCATGCATTGAGCATTCATCACATTCAATCCTTAAGCATTCATCATCTCCAAGCATTTTTCAGTAAAAGAGTTGTGGGAAACTAACAGCAGGATACTAAATTTCAGGAACTAACAGCACTATCAAATAGTAGGAAACTAACAGTAAAGAAATCTACAACACTCACACACACTACTTGTGGGTAGGGCCTCCACTAGCCAAGACACACTCAAATCCTTACCTCAAATCTTTATCGCATTAGGCATTTAATAGTTATCCTTCTTCTCTTCTCTACACCTTCATAATTAAAACAACTATCATTAACATTTATAAATTCCATTTTCTTTCCATATTCTAGCTTGTACAATAATTCTAAGAACATCTTTGACTCCTAAACGAAAATCATGCTTAGTTAATTAACAACTCCTCCTCTAGCAACATAGTTCAATTTTTCATATTAAGTTCCCCACAAACAATCATCACAATTTCACTTTATAATTGTAGGTAGAAGTCGTTCAATTAACAACCAATAGAGGGCAGCACAACAAAACTAAATCCAACATATTCATGCTTTTGAAAATTAACCAACAGGATGCTATATTCACAATTCAACTTCACAGAATATCAATTTCCCAGATCATGCATCCAACATACATCCAACATATTCCATACATCAAACGTATTCAATTTATTTACAATTGCAGAAATAAACCAAAGGTTATCACAACCAACAGAGATCTATCATCCAACAGGTTGATTTAAAACATCAATTTAATACTTTCCTACATCCCACCACCCATCATAATATCTACCCATACATTCATCGAGCTAACAACTAACAAAGGAGGAGAAACCTCACCAATAGGGCACCTGAGAGCAGGGAGTTCACCCTTCACAGTTCTTGGTCAGCAGTTCAACTCTAAAGAGCCCCATCTCCAACCAATAAGTAGCAACCAACAAAAGTGACATCCGATCAATAGGGCACCAAACTCAAAGGAATAGAGAGAGTTTACCTGAAGGAACATAGAGGCCCGAGAGCTCTAAGTCCAAGCCATATTCTTCTCTAGACTTAAACTCTTCACCCCACTCCTCTGTCATTCTCTCTTTCTCCAATTCTCTCTCGGCCTCAGTTGCCCAGAGAACCATTCAACTCTTTCTCTCATCTTCTCTTCTCTTCTTCTTCTTGGAATTTCAAGTCACCCGAGAGAGGCGTTCCATTCCTCCAGCCATACCTGAACATCAGCATCATTCCATGCACATCTGAGTTGTCGGTTTCTACAAAACAGGTCCAAGAGGAGAAAACTGGATCGAAAACTGGACCACGGCCTTCTGCCGGTCCAACACGAACCGCCATCCAGCCGTTCTTCGCACGAACCGTCGCCCCTATCATCGACCCGAGGCAGGAATTGGCTGACTCATAGGCCAATCTTGACGTCGCCAACCTACCGCCGACGAGCATCACCAGCCACCCGCAGAGCCTCAGCCAGCAATCACATGCCATACCAACGACCCGACGCCAAAATCGACGAGCCAAAGCTCCAACCACGAGCCATGCCGTTCGTCGCCCCAACATCACGCACGCCCGCTCGTCGCAAAGGAGCTCTCAGGCCAAGCCTGAGCCTTTGCCTTTTCTCCCTCGCTTCTTCTCTCTCTCCCTCCTTCTCCCTGCTCTTTCTCTCCATGACTCTCTCTCTCGTTTCGGGTTCGCTTTACCAAAACAAATGGCCGTAGGCCTTTTTTTTTTTGCATCAGCCAAACTGGTTAAGCGTGAACCAGTTTCTTTCCCTCTTCCCTAATTCAATTTCTTTTTCTTTTATTTTAAATTCTATTTTATTTATCCTCAATTAAATCACTTTAATTCTTTCTTAATTCTTCGCTAATTATCCCCTTAAATTATAAATTTACGAATACATCTATGGTAATACCCCGAAAATTACCCAATTAATCCAAATACTCCAAATTACTTTCCAATTATTCTTATTAAATTCTGATATAAAAAGTCGGGGTATTATACTAAGAGTACGAAGGTTTTAGGGTTCACTGAGGAAATCTATGAGCTCACTGGAACGAGGAATGTCAATTATATATACTAGAGCAAACGGAAGGTAGAATGATGCATGACGTTCCATGGCGGAAAGTAGGATGTTCTACGAGGGGGAATGACATTCAATGATAAATTTTAATTAGTACTAACGCTCCTCAGTGGAAATTATAACGTTTTGCCGTTGAACATCAGTATGAAAACTTGTATATTTAGCATTGACGTTCCGTGAAGGAACGTGTAGCGTTCCACCGCAAAATGAAAGTTAAAACATTTAAAGGCAAACAGGACAACGATGTATGTGGTGTCTATTTCTCATAGTTCAGTGGTTAAGTTGTTAGCAAAAACACGTAATAGTTGACTTGTCATTGATCACAAAGTACAGTGGTTGATTTATTAATTTCCCAATTATTTATTATTATAATGTTAAATTGTTAATATAGTCAGGTCATAGGGTAATTAACAAAATAAATATTGAAATGAAATGAAGCACTGAACTATGGTCTATGGCTCCGCTCATGGGCTATGAAGTCAGTGACAAGACAAACACTAAACAATTTTTACTGAAAAATAAAATACTGAACTATGGCCTTGGAAAATAAACGAGGCAAACATCACTATCATGTTTTTTGTTAAAAATTTAAATTTTTTTCCATAGTAGAAGGCAAGTATCCGTTGCAGAAAGGGTTTTACTACAGAAAATACCTTTTTCGCAGTGGAAACGTGTTTTCTGCTGCAGAAAATAAGTCATATTTCAATTACTTACTTTCTGTAGCGGAAGACAAGTATCTGATGCAAAAAAATGTGTCTGCAAAGGAAAGAGTAATTTTTGCAACGGATACTTGTCTTCTGCTACTGGATACTAGTTTTCGCAACATAGATGGTAATTTCCTCACTTCTTTCTTATGTGTCTGAAAAACAAAGTATTAACACATCAATTACATTACATAATAAATTGTTGCAATCATCAAAATAAATAACAGTCATGTTTATCAAGAACAAGATGTTATCAATGCATGGATATTATCTCTCCTAGATAACTGGTGGGGTCCACTTCGGCTTTAGAAAAGATCTAGGGTTCATTAAGACAAGCCTCAATAGACAGTAGTGTTGGATTTTCGCTGTAAAAACTAAGATTCTGCAACGAAAGACAAGTATCTACAACAGAAATTACTCTTTCTGTTGCAGACACATTTTCTGTAGCAGATACTTTTCTTCTACTGCGAAAAGTAAGTCCTTAGAAGTTGGAATAAGACTTACTTTCCACAACGAAAGACAAGTTTCCGTTGTAGAAAAGGTATTTTCCATTAAAAAAAAGTATTTTAGCAAAAAAAATATTTGAGAGTTGAGACGATCCAATAAAAAAGTATATCACACAAATACCAATTATCATTACAAATATTTAACAATTGCATCATTACGAATTAGATACATCTCAACTAGGTTGACACCCATGTAATTGTCAATCATTTGCAACATGTTAAAAAAATTACAAATTCAAAAAAATTACTTCAAATTACAATATAAAGTGCAAAAAAAACAAAAAAAAACTAGTATTTAACATCTAAATTTTTGAAGTCTTCAAGTAAATACATCCTCTCGTTATTGATGTATCGTCTTGGCATTGTTCCAATCTTTGATGCGAATGAGTGCTTCCATGAAATCAGATGCAAATTATCCTCTTCGTTCCTGGTACACATGTCTACCTGCATTAAAAGCTTACTTCGATGCTACAATAGAGACCAAAAGTGTTAACAGATCACACGCTATTGTAGAAAGAATAGGATATGTAATCGAGTATTTTTTTCCATCAATCCAAAATATCAAAATCTTCTTCTCAAAGAAATTAATGATGAGTTTCAAAATAAATATTAAGTTTATTATGTAAAGTAGTAGAATAATTTTCACTATCTAATTCACTCTATATATCATGAGTACTAAACTGTGAAGCTACAATACCACTATTACTATTACTAGTAGGATAATTCTCCGTATATGGAGGAGGACGTGAATGAATAATATTATAATATTTTATTTTATAGGAAGAATATAAACTAACAAATTAATTTGTTATTTGATCACTGGTAATTAAGGAGTAATATATAAATTAGTAGATATCCCATTAAATAAAAGGCGCACTCATTTTAATTTATATAAAGGATCTATGATGCATGCGTAAAAAAAAAGGAATATCATGCCAATATTTTTAAAATCTTTTTTCTATTTTAATAAGAATATTACTAAATTCATTTATGTATTGATATTGTGTAAAAATATATGTTAAACGTACAAAAATTGGAAGAACAAGATGAGACAACTAGATATATCAAAATTAATACTTTGTCTTTTTTGCATTAATAAAAGCACAAATAATTTGTCACTATAGCCTAACATTTTATACAATCAAATAAATTGAATTCCACCTATTATCTATGTCGGTTTTAATATTCTAGGTCCAAGTTGGGCAGCTTTATAAAAATTCTTTGTATGATAATTGTCTTGAATTAGATCTAATAATATAAGAAATTATAGGTCTAATTAATTCAATATGAGATGAAATATATGTCATACTATCTTTAACAATTAAATTAAAAATATGATACACATCTTATATGAAAAATAGAATAATGACTAACATCTAATTAAAAATAATTTTTAAAATAAGAAACATCAACATCGTTAGTACTAATATTATCAAGAGTTATACTAAAAATTCTATCTCTAATACAATATTCTTGCAATATTGCAACAATATCTATAAATAGAGATATCAGTGTGAGGATATTTACAGTTACGAAATCCTGAATTCTTTTATTTAATTGCCAAGATTTATTCATAAAATTAAATATTACTACTATATAACTTATATCATTATGTGCACTCCATAAATCAAACGTAATTCAAATAAACATTGAAGGAGTATTTGCAAAAAATGTAATTAATTCATTTATCATATCATTAATATTTTAATAATGTCGTTTTTCATTGTACTTCAAGGTACGTATTTAAAACTATGAGTAACATGTTTTTTCATAAAGTTTTCAAACACTTCACTATCAGTGAATGATAAAGGCAACTCAAATTGTGTCACCAGTTTTGTTATATATTCTCTCATTCTATTTTATGAATATGTAAAAGTGTCACTACCACTAGCATTTAGTTGTGTTTGTTTAGGAACTCTTACTTGTTAAAATTGAGAAATAGAAGATTAAGAGATTAAGAGAATTTTTGGTGAAATTATTGAGAAGAAGTTCTGATATTTATAGAGTTGGGGAGGAAAAAGAAGTGAAGAAGAGTTGGGACTTGGAAAGAGGTAGAAGTGAAGAACGGCCACATCACCATTGGCAGTTGGCCATTGGGCAACGGTTATGTGACAAGATAATTACTAAAAAAATTTTGCTAACAAATAAAACACTAAACTATGTGAAAGGAAAAGAACTAAGTAAACATCGTTGTTACGTTTTTCGTTAAAAATTTTAATTTTTTTTCCTGCAATGGAAGACAAGTATCTGTTGCGAAAAGGGTTTTGTGAAACATGTTTTTTGTTACGAAAACATGTCTTCCGTTGAGGAAAGTACATCCTATTCCAACTAAGAACTAAGATTGATCTTCCTTAACCCTAGTATGTATATATATATATATATAACTTCACATTTTGATTCAGATAGAGGCATAAAGCATAAACACGCCAATCACAGTGATTTCTGAGCAAACTCCGAACCTGAAACAAAACTCTAACCTTAACCCTCATTGTCTCCTCCAATGAATTGTACCAGACCTACGAAATTGACTCTCAAGCATAACACAACTGTCTCTCAATCTCAACCTCAACCAGAATCTGAATCGGCCATTGCCTAACCTATAAAGATTGTTTCAACTCACCGATCTTCAGGATTGAGTCGGTGAATGATAGATACAAAGATGATATTAAAAATTGATTTATTATTGTATCTAAAGAGTATATTTCAACACATTGACTGATATGAGAATAG
Source organism: Begonia loranthoides (assembly GCA_022433065.1). NCBI lineage: Eukaryota > Viridiplantae > Streptophyta > Magnoliopsida > Cucurbitales > Begoniaceae > Begonia > Begonia loranthoides. The sequence goes on from CM039469.1 coordinate 35,802,664, forward strand.
AAAACATATTTGAAAGTGATGGATTAGCTGGTTTGTGTAAATTGGGTGAAAGTTACTATGAGTGAATTGTAAAACTTTTTTATGCCAATATGAAATTGTTCACCCAACCATTAGAGCTGAAGACTTACATAGTTCAATATTTTTTATTAGTGAAAATTATTTAGTGTTTGTCTTGTCACTAATTAGCATTCAGCTGACTCCATAGTTCAATGTTTGGTGTATTAATTACCTAATAAAAATTAATTAAATCTCATTTCCCACGTCAAAAAATTGAAAGATTGACTAATTTAAGGAAATGCATATACATAGATTGAGGGGGAAGGGGCTGGGTATTCAATATTGAAAGTGGAAGGAGAAATAGAGAGGAGAGTGGCAAGTGTCGGACTCATGCCCCAGAAATATATTAAAATTTTGTGTGGCGTCTAGCGAGCTTACACAAATTAAAATAAATTATATATGACAAGCTCGGCATGCCTAGTACCAAACCACTGAGCAAGTCAAATAAATAAAATTATGTATAGTGAGCTCGACATGTAACAACCCGATTTTTCGTAAATCCTTTAAAATGCGTGAAAATTTGAAATTTTCTTTTTAAAACGAGTTAGAGCGCGCCTGAACCAAACTGCTACCAACCATTCATAAAACTCATTATAAAAATCCCATTTAATAAAATTATGCAGAAGCGTTATAAAAATCGTTTATTTAAAGCTTTGCGGAAGCATAAATAACTAAATTAAAGAAGAAATACTAAACCTTTGAAATACTACTTTTTATACAACTCACTACTTAATTTAATTACACCTTTGAAAACTTAACATAATTAAATGGTTTCTCCTTTACCCTCTTTATGCCTGGCCAGCCACGAACTCTCTCGCGCATGCAAATCCATCATCCCTACTTTGATTTTATCCGTTGGTCTTTTCTTTTCGTTACTCCTAGTCCGTGCATTAACTCTACGTACGGGTACCTACATCTACACCACAAGAAACTGTAAGCCCAAAGGCTTAGTAAGGAAAAAGGGTTTAATGCATATGAATGCCACTCTTTAGTCCATTTTGGAATGGGGGCCACCCAAATCAATCATTTCATTAGGTCATTAATCCGTTTATTACTTCACTAAATCTTACTTTGATCCCTTGGGATCCATTATTCTATTATTCCATTATTCCATACTCGTACTTCGAGCTAGAATTGAGAGGTTTTTCTCGTGCAATGACATAGTGCTCGGATCTAACATTTTCCTTGCTATCTAGAACTCCCGTATCCTATAAGGGAGGGACTCCTTCTAGATTGCAGACTACATCTGCTACCCATCCACTCCCAATTCCCTTTTCTTCTTATTTTTCTTATCTAGTCTCTATGCTGGGCTAAGCTGACGGTACCACAAAAACTTTTATTATCTTTTATGTGTTTACCCATTTTTGTCATTTTTCCTCACTCATGCATGTGTGTGTATCACCCCGTGGCACTCCCTATTAGTCTCTATTAACATAATGCATGCTCATACATTCTCAACCTAACATGATGCATGATGCTTCACAACATAACATTCATAATAATTAAAGTACGTATAAAAGTAATTGAAAGCAAAGCTGTAATTGAAAGCGAACTGAAATTGAAAGCACATATAATAAACATCGGTAAGTGAAGGCACGCAACAGAGAACAATCATAATACTGAATCGTAAATAGCGCAGCACATAAGGAAATCAAACAACGATAATAGAATGCAATGATAATAAAAGGGAAATCGAAACACACTATTTATTAACAGGTTAATTACCCTAGTTAACTTCCTAGTCCATTTATATGCTTCCTACATTTATTACTCTAGGCGATTGTTCTAATTAGTTATTCAAGTTAGTTTACATGCTCGATTAGTTAACTAACATGATCAACTAGTAAATTGATTGACATACACAACTAGTTAGTTAATTAACATGCTCGAATAGGATTATGATCGTAATTGTAACGACCCGGATTTCGTAAACCATTTTAAAATACTTAATTAAATCATTCCGAATAAATAGAGTTATCAGAGTGCAATAAAATCCGAATCGTTAATAAATCATTCTTTCATTTTTCATTCTTAAAAGAAATTATTCATAAAAATTTGCAGAAGCATAATTAAAAGAGAAAACAACTTTTACCAAAGTAGCAATATATGAGGAAACAACATTGTTCAAATCCAAGGGTTTAAGCTTACCTAATCCAACTTATTTGAATAAAATACATACCGAAATTTAAGCATTCGTTCATTCATATTGTCTTATCATGTAATATCATACTTTACCACACTACTACTCCCTTGGCGCCATTGTCGGACCAACCGCAAGCTCCACTGGAATGACCTCCTCTTTAACTTCTTGTGGATTCCCTTCGTTACCTACACCACAAGTAAGGACGTGAGCTTATGCTCAGTAAGGAGAGGGCAAAAACAATTATGCATTTCACTCTTTAGTTCTCGTTGGAAGGGGCCACCCATCCAACTCTTTCATTACGTTCGTTTTTCTTTATTCGTTCATCAAACTCGTATATCGAGCCCGGAGATTGAGGGTTTTCCTGTGAGATGGCCTAGCTGTACGGAAACTAACCACCTGTGGGCTACTAGTCCCTTTCCCGTCTTGGTAGGGGTGTATCCTAGTAGCTAGACTAGATCCGGATTACCCATCTACCTCAAGTCCCTAGTTCCGGCATATACCCACCTTTAGGGTTTGTTCTTGTTCTTTCTATCTCGGCATATACCCGCCTTTAGGGTTCTTTCTATTCCGGCATATACCCGCCTTTAGGGTTATTTCTATTCTGGCATATACCCGCCTTTAGGGTTCTTTCTTTTCATAGTCTTTTTCCTCACTTATGCATGTGAGTACCACCTAAGTGGTTACTCCCTACTTGGTTTCTATTAAACATGGACTCAATCTAACCTTTTCCTTAACAACATCTTAACATAATACAAGGAACACATCTCATAACTACA
>CM039469.1:35820633-35958238 GCA_022433065.1 Begonia loranthoides
AGACGTACCTAGACGACAAAGGAGACAAGGCATGCGTCTAGGTTGGGCTACGGAGCTGCTACCAGGATTCTCCCACCGAAAGCACGAGCATTAACTCACAAAATGTCGAAACCCGTCGTCGTTTTCTGACTTTTGTTCCCGTTAAAATCGCAGATCTGGTGCATTGCGGACGCCGTACAGTCGTCCGCTGCGTCCGCGTCTCCAAAATTACACAGCAAATGGCGTCCGAAATAGGTGTCCTCAGCGTCCGAAATGGGGTTGCGGACGCCATTTGGTCGTCCGCAACGTCCGCATGATGTCGTCCACGTGAATCAAAATTGGACAGATTCAATGCAGACGCGAAATCCCTCGTCCGCATCGTCCGCATGTATCGTCCGGATGCTCCCTGTTTATACAGATTCAATGTGGACTCCAATTTATTCATCTGTAGGGTCCGCCCTTCCCCAGCCAGTGTCTGCAGCACACAATTAGTGAGTATAGGATGCTGTTTTTGCATCCCATGCGTCCTCAAGTCTAACTTTTCATCATTCATACGTATTTTCCTCAACATTCGTCCATGTCAGACGCATACGAAGTTAAGAACATTCACAGAATGATGTAATATAGCAATATTCTCTCTGTTATGTTTGGAAACAAAATTGATTACATAGTTAATCAGGAAATTTGTGATCGGGTTATTATAGTAATTCTAGTTAATCACTCAAGTAACTTGACATGCTCAAGTCTAGTTGACTAAACATGCTTAAGGAACTAAACATGCTACTTAGTTAATTATGCTAATTACATGCTACGACCATTATTCTAGTGAATTATTAGTCACTTTACATGTTCGAGAAGTAACTACACTTTCTTAAGCATGCTCCCATTAATTAGCTAATTACATGTTTGTTCACATATTTAGATTAATTAAATTGTTTACATGCTTAATTGGTTAATAACTATAATAAATTGATTAGGATGCTAAAAGAAGATTACAAGTTAAACATGCTCAATTATATATAGCAAAACAATATATATGTGCGTTGACTAAAAGAAATGAGAATTGTTAATTAGCACGGGGAAATAATTAAACTAAATAGCAAGTAAAACTATAAACTAAATGTAGTTTCCTTAAACCTTCAGTAAGCCTTCATCACGTCTAATCATTTCATTTATCTAAGCATTTGCTAAACATTTTCATTCCTATAAAGGCAGTGATTAAATTACGAGACTAAGGAAACTAATGACAGAACCAAGAATGTTGTAGGAAATAAACTACAATAAACTTAAGGAAACTAACAGCAGTGAAACCACCCAAGAATTAAACTCAACTCACACACACTACTTGTGGTGCAGGGCCTCCAAATGGCCAATACACCCCTAATTCTTTACCTCGAAGCTTTAAGGCATATTAGCATTTTGTCGTTATCCTTCTGCTCTTCTTCTTTGTACCTAACATCACCCACATAATAAGTACCCGAACAAAGCCAACGACTATACTAATATCCAAGAAGAGTATGAAATCAACGACATCAACTGTCAAGCAATGTACGACTTAGTTTTTGATATTCAGAATATATTAATCCAATCCAATAATAGTATTGTCAACAGAGAGTATTATCCATAAAAAAAATCAAGACAACCGTAACAGCGAACAACAACAACCAACGCATTTTATTATATTTCATCTTAACAAAATAACAGTTGAATCACCCACACGTTTAAAGCATTTATCAACGTGCACAATACTCACTTAATTCTCACAGTATTCCCACCATACATTATACTTTATATTAACCAGCATAAACATTTGACCAATAGATCATCCAACGTAAACGATTAACTAACCAATTCCAACGTATCAACCTTCCATTGTGAAAATACTGCAAACATTAAGCTATAACTAAATTGCAAATTAATAACATTCAATAATTCACGAATAAGCTTCACATAGCACTTTCCTTATATCTCAATATAGTCATTCATACAGTGAGTTCAATTTCAATAATCAATTAAAAGTCTCAACTCATTATTAGTTTGTAACAATCACAACACGCAACTAACACTATGTAACTATAATCAACATAGCACATTCTCATCTCAACAATTTATTTAATTGATAGAAACAACATCAACTATGAAAACACCCAACGATCACAACCGACCATAACTTAGCGAACAACCAATGATTAATGGTTCCAATAAAATCAACAAGGCAGTAACTTTCAAAGAAATATACAGCCAATAACGATCAAACGCATAACACGATTTCTCGACAACAGCATCCAAACAAAACCAAATACAAAAATAGTGTATCAACTTATATTTCTATACTTCTCTAAAACCCATTATCATAGGAACATAACATAATCCAACCCGACAACCAATGCATAATTGAACTCCCTCACATAATCAACAAGAACATATCAATTCCAACACCAATAGGTCATTCCTCCACTAACAGAACACCAACTCAACAACAATAACTTATTCTGAAATTCCCAACTAAACAACATAACACCAATTGAACAGCAATAACTTATTCCATCATCATCCCATAACTTGTAACTAAATTACAAAACACATAATCAACCAACAACAGGGTATCACAAACAGTGCATCACAAAAGATCCAACAAAACAGTGTATTCATTCATCATGGGGAGTTCACATAACACAATCCAAACATAGCATTTCCATATATTTCAATATTCAGAGTTCCTATCTAACATATTTGAAATCCAATAATAATTTAAACGTAATATTCAAAACAATACACGGAGTATAAAACCCAACAACACACACAATTACCCTTTTTAAATTTCCAACCAATAGAGTGCATAATCAACATCACAACTTGGAAAACTCATACTAACAGATCACTAAGCATACACTCAACATATTATTAACCAACCAACCAACAGATTATTAACCAACAAACCTTTCCAACACTAACCATGCAGAAGCCATCAACAGAGAGCTTTAAAACTCACTAACCATGCAGAAGAAATCGACAGAGGGTGTTCATGCTATACAGAGCAATTCTCAACTCATTCCTCTAATATTTCCACAACAGTTACCATCCAACCAAGGTAATGAACACTCACAGAGACTGACAATTACCCAACAGAATTCAAAGACAGAGAAATTAGAGAAGAACTCACCAGCAGCCAAGATGAAGCTCTCGGCCAACCCCAACATCCAGAGAACTCCCAACTCCTGCCTCCATTTTCCTCCTTCTTCTCACGGTTCAGCTCTCTAGAGAACAATTCCCTTCCTCCTTCTCCCTCCGCTGTACTCAACTTCACCAGCAGGGAAAATCGACAAAACCTCCAATTATATCACATCCCCACTGCCTCTCTAGAGTAGATGCACTCAACACTCTACCCCATGCCATCCACTGCTACAGGGTCTTCTCTGTCGGTTGTAGAGCACGCACGTCTCCTCTATTGGCTTGGAGAACACGCACCAGAAGAGGAGAAGAACTCGGTTCTCCTTGCACCAGCAATTGGACCATGGCCTTCGGCCGGTCCAGTTCCAGCACCAACCCGAGGCTCCCACGACCCAAGGCCGAACCCCGCAGCACCTAGCACCAAGCTGTTGCCACCGTCCATCTCACTGTTGCCAACCTGTCGCCATCCCCTTGTCGGGCAGCACCTGGAATCGCGCCCCCAACTCGACGCCAAAGCTCATAGTCACGACTCGTGATGCTCGCCATGAAGGAGTCGCTCTTGAGCTCGCCTGACTGTCATCGTCGCCTCGCTGTTCCTGGCATTCGTTACTCCCCCATTTGTCTCACCCTCTCTCGTTCTCTCCGTTTTTGTTTTGATCAGGCTCCCCTCCAGTGAATGGCCGAAGGCCATTCACTTAATTGGTTGATCCGGTTCACTCAGTGAACCAGTTCACCACTCCTCAACCCATTTCTTCTCCCATTTTTAAATCCTCTTTAATCAATCTAATTTATTAATTAAATCTCCAATTAATTAATTTATTAAATCCCCTTAATTTTTTATTAATTTAACTCCTTTACATTTTAAATCCTAATTTATTATGTATTTTAATTTATTAAATTAATATTTATTTTATTTTTTACTATGTTAATTTCTCGTTAATTTTCATAATATATAATCTAACGAATACGTTCTTGGTAATACCCCGATAGTCAACTCACTCAAAAGTTGGGGTATTACACAACAAGTCTAGCCCAATAGAGCCACTAAGCAAGCTAGGATAGGCTGCTCACCTAGTCCTATCCCAGACGAACTTGCGAACTCAAATTTAAATAAGGTCATCCCATCCCTTACTGAGTTAGACCCGCTTGTTGCAGTAGGGCCAACTCGCCACTTAAAGAACAATTTCCAAATGTGAATTTGCGAACTCAAATTTTAAACTCAAGTGGTCTCATCCTTTATAACTAGAAGTGGCTAACGGGCGGGCTGGTCAGCCCGCTATAGTAACCGAGCGGGCTAGGACCAGGCCCGGAAGGCGGTCGAGTCGAGCACAAAAACTGGGGCTCGCGAGACCTCGAGCTTGGGGGGCTGGCCCGGTGAGCCCGACCGCAACTCACTAGCCACCCCGGCGAATCCAGAAAGAGAACAAATAACAGCATTACGGGTCGACACCCCTGTCCCTGCTTGGAACCTCCGTCAGGCGTTGGTGTGGTGTCCCTGCTGGTCGGCGACCCCTGGCGAAGACCGGCGACAGCTTGCCAGCTACCCTTGGCCCGGCGAGCCCACCCACCACTCTTCAGCCGCCCCTGGCCCTAGCGAATCCCGAAGGCGAACGAACAATGGCACTACGACACCCCTATCACTACTTGGAAGCTCCGTCAGGCATTGGTGTGGTGTCCCTGCTGGTCGGCGACCCCTGGCGAAGACCGGCGACAGCTTGCCAGCTACCCCTGGCCCGACGAGCCCGCCCTCCACTCACCAGCCACCCCTAGCCCTGGCGAATCTCGAAGGCGAGCAACGGCAAACTTGGCGACTCAGAAATGACAGAAATGGCGGTAGGAGCTTGGAAGCTCCGTCGGTGGGAGCTTGGAAGCTTCGTCGGTGTCAGCCTATTGTCCGGTGTCCCTACTGGCTGCTGGGCGCTAGGAAACATTGCCTCAGTTGGGCAACGATCTTCAGACCGTTGCCCAACCAAGCAAAGGTTTGACGACCGTTGCTGGCAGCAACGGTCTGAAGTTTAGACTGTTGCCCCTCAGTGGCTCAGTAATGGTCTTCACTCTTCAGACCGTTGCTCCCCACCGCCCCCCTTCCCTTTTTTCCTTTTCTATAATACCCTTCAACTATCTCCAAAAATTTTCACAAATCTTTCTCTCAATCTCTCAATTTCTAATACACTTCCCCTTGTGCTAATTATATTCTCTCTTGTGCTTTCTTATTTTAAACTCTTTCTATTTATTCAAAACTCAAAAGGTAGGTTTACAATATTTTATTTTATTATTTTTAATTTAATGTATATTACAAACTAACAATTTTTTTTTGTGATTTTTGTAGGACTCATATTCGTGGAGGTGATCACAAATTCATACCATTGTTGAGTAATTGGTGTGCGGTATCATTTTATTTTTTAATTGTTTCGTAGTAGTTAATTTTTATAATTATGGATCCACTTGATTTTTGCTTGACACTTTTATTGACACTAATGATGATATTGAGGAAATTAAGGGGGATAATCCCGCAATTTCAATAAGTCAATCATCTGCACATGCATCCACGCCTTCACTTAGAAAAAAAAAAGCAAAACGTCGAATGTATGGAATCATTTTGAAATGAAAGATATTAAAATTGGTGGAAAAATAGAAAGTAGAGCACAATGCAAATATTGTATTGAACATTATATATACAAATCTGGTAATTCTACTAACACAATTGGTAGGCATTATACAAAATACCACTTAAACGAGCAAGTGAGAGACCCTACACAAACACTCATAAATGCTAGTGGCAGTGGCAATTTTATGTATTTGCATAATAAAATGAGATAAGGAGTAACAAAATATATATCACAATCTGAGGTACCTTTATCTATGTTTGATAGCGAGTTATTTGAAAATTTTATGAAAGAGTATATTAATCCTAGTTTTAGACGAGTCCCTATAAGTACTACGCGAAGTAATATTATTAAAATATATAATAATATGAAAAATGAATTAATTGCATTTTTTTCAAATGCTTCGTCCATATCTATTTGTATTATCTCTGATTTATGGAATGCACCTAATGCTTTAGGATATATTGTTGTAACTTCTCATTTTATTGATAACTCTTGGCAATTAAATAAAAGAATATTAGGATTTCGTAGTTCTAGATAGTGGCGTTACCATTTATAGATATATTGTTGGAATTTTGCAAGAATATGCTATTAGAGATAAAATTTTTAGTATTAAGCTAGATAATGCTTCTACTAACGATGTTGCAATTTTTGAATTTAAAAAGTTATTTCAATTAGATACGGCTCATAATTTTCTTTTTCATATGAGATGTGTTTGTCATATTTTAAATTTAGTTGTTCGAGATGGAATGTCATTTATTTCTCATCATGTTGAATCTATTCGATCTGCAATTTCTTATATTAGTTCATCTAATACACGACAGCAAGAATATAAAGAATATTGTAAAGCTGCTCAACTTAAACCAAGAAAATTAAAAACCGATGTAGATACAAGGTGAAATTTGATTTATTTAATGTTGGAAAATGTTAAGCCATATTGGTTAGTTATTTGTGCTATTAGTAAAAAAACAAAAGGTATTACTCTTGATCATAGAAGTTGCGATATTGCTAATTTATTTCTTGATTTTCTAAAACCATTTTTTGCAGCTACAAATGAATGTTCGGGAATTTATATCTCACTACTCATCTTGTTCTCCCAATTTTTATAAAATTAACGGGTACTTTTAAAAAATTTAGACAAATAAATTATTTTTGTGCATTACTTGATAAAATGAAAACAAAATTTAAAAAATATTGGCTTAATATACTTAGTATATTTTGTTTTGTATGTATAATGAATCCTAAATTTAAATTAAAAGGAGTGCGTATAATGGTTGATAAAATTTCTTCTAATTTAGGCATTTCTTCTTCAATTAAAAAATGAAATTGCTAATTTATATTCTTCTTATGAACTTAAATATTTTAATGTTACTCGTTTAATTACTTCTTCATATATTCATGCTAGGTCTAATAGTGGTGCTTGTGGTGGAGCTCCACAAGATTTTATGGATGATATATTGGATGAAATAGATAGTGATGTTCATTCTTATACTTCACAAAGAAATGAACTTGATATTTATCTTGACACCTACCATCACATTTCTCGCAATGAGCATTTTCATATTTTGGCTTGGTGGAGAGGTAACTCTATTTCATTTCCTATTCTTTCTAGAATAACACGTGATCTACTAACACCTCTGGTCTCTACAGTAGCATCGAAGTCTGCTTTTAGTGCAGGTGGATGTATGTACGATGATAAACGAGGAAGACTTGCACCAGAACTCGTGGAGGCACTTATTTGCATAAAGAATTGGAACGACGCTGTGACAAAAGATCAACAAACGAGATAATGACATATTAGAATAATTCAAAATTTTGGATGTCAACAACTAAATTTTCATTTAAATTTGAAATTATAATTTTCATTTTGATATATTTTCTGTAACTTGTATACATATATATTTTGTTTGTCTCATCAAATTTACATTTAATTATATACATATATATGTTATTTGTCTAATTAAATTTACAATTAATTGTATACATATATGTTTTATTTGTCTCAATAAATAGCTTTTTCAATTATATATTATTTATTATATTAATAAAAATATTTATTTAATTAAATTATTAATTATAATATTTTTACATTATAATAATAAATGTTTATTATAGATTTAAATGGTATAATATTCAAAATAATTTATAATATATTTATATAAGATAATATTATTTATGTATATTTGGCTCGTTAGCCTCGGTTTGTTAGGGCTCGTTAGGCTCGGTTGGCTCGGTCGGCTCGGTCGACTCGTGGCTCGCGAGTCGACTTGGATTGAATTTTTTTTAGAAAAAAACTCGTTAGACTCGATAGGCTCATTAGGCTCAGCTCATTAAGATCAATAAACTTGACTAACTAGACTTTTTCAAGCTCAATTGGCTCGACTAATATCTACTTATAATCGAGTTAGATCCGCTTGTTGCAGTTGCGCCAACTCGCCACTTAAAGAACCATTTCCAAATGTAACCTTTGTATTTGAGGAATTGTAATAAAAATAATTTAAAATAGTTATTTAAATAAAGAAAATAATTATGATCCACTGGATATTGAGATTTTCATTCCCACAGGTACTCTCTTCCCTTCACTTCTTTGCTCGTCCAAAATCCATGGATAATCAAGATTTTGACAGAGGGAAAACTAGAGGGAGAATGCCACACCCAAACCCATAAAACTAAGCCATGAAAAATAATACACCCTGCGCCATCACTTTTCGGCGCTTTTATCACTTCGCCGCCGCCAATGCCGTCGACCTGTTTACATCTCCGTTGAGCTCTCTCTTCTTCTTCTTCTTCTTCTTCTTATTCTTCAATGTCTCAGTCTCCGAACCACTCTGCCGCCTCTAGCTTGTTCTGCCAGGAGGACGCCGGCAACGTGGTGTCCGACACCCGGATCTCCGATTCTTTCTCTTTCTCTTCATTACCGTCCCATTGCTCTCATCCGTCCGACGAGGCCGTCATTTTTAAAATCTTTGAAACGGAGAATACCCACATCCCGCCCTCCGACTATCTCCGACGATGCCGCGACGGTTCGATCGATATTATCGCCCGACAGGATTCCATTAACTGGATCTTGAAGGTATCGCTTCATAGAAGAAATCCACTCTAATTTACATTCTAAGTTACCGGAGCTTGACCTTTGGCTTACATGTAGGTAAACTCATTTTATCGCTTCAAACCGGTAACTGCGCTTCTCTGCGTCAACTACCTAGACCGCTTCCTCTCCTCCAATTCTCTTCCGGTAAGATTTTCTTTAAATTTCCTGAGAAAATTAATTTTCGGCAAAAGGCCTGAACTGTAGTTTTTTTTTCCCACAACGTAGCAACCAAATGGGTGGCCGTTCCAGCTTTTATCAGTGGCGTGCTTATCCCTTGCGGCAAAAATGGAGGAGCCTGAGGTCCCTCTCCTCCTCGACCTTCAAATATTGGAACCCAAATTTATTTTCGAGCCGAAAACAGTTCAGCAAATGGAGCTTTGGGTAATGGCTAACCTCCATTGGAGATTACGGTCCATCACTCCCTACGATTTTCTCCACTCTTTTATCTCCAAGCTTCCATCGTCGTCTTCTTCTAGTGGAGACCTCTCCGCAGAGATTTTTGCCGCATCTTCCGATCTCATTGTCGGCACTACTCGTGGTACAGTTCTCTTAAATTTTAAGAATTATCACGCGATTTCGATTCTATTATATGGTTTAAATAGTTATACTAATGGCAGCGATCGAATTCATTGGTTTTTCGCCGTCGACTGTTGCTGCTGCCGCTGTCCTCTGCGCAGCCGGTGAAACTGTCCATTTTACAACCGGTGAAAGCAGTTTCCCGGCGCTCCACGAGATGCTAAACCATGTACGTATCGTTGGGGAAAATAGATTTTATAAAAAGTAAAGAACTTTCTTTTTGTTTTTTTGACGACAATTTCCATTTTTGACTGTGCTATAAACATAATTTAATGTTTTAAGGGGGTTGAAAAGCGAAACTAAAACATTTTTTTGCGGAAATCGAAGAACGAAGAAGCATAGAAAGCTGTGTAATTTTTTTGACTTTTTTTGGACAGGAAATGGTGAGAAGCTGTCACCAACTAATGGAAGAGTATCTCGTCGACACGTGTCCATCGTCTCTCCTTAAAGAGCGGAGACAGGAGCCAGTAGCTCCTCCCAGCCCAGTCGGCGTCCTTGACACGGCTGCCTGTGGGAGCTGCAGCACTCGCTCCGATAATCCAGGGTGCAGCAGAAACAGTTCCGCTGAGCCGCCGACTAAGCGGCACCGGTTTTCGCCGGGATAGATACGCCCGATGAGGAGCACGGCTTTTTTCTCAACTCTTTTTTTTAATTTATTTTTATTCCGATCTGCATTGTAGTTGTCGTTGACCATGGAAAAGAACGTGTCAAATTGGAGGATCTTAATATCTGAGAAGAGGGTATTTTTGTAAATTAAAATATTAAAATTATAAGGTAATTTCATTTATTATATTAGGCGGCTAAGATCCAATAATTAATCAATTATTCCAACGCCTTTCAAACCGAAGACTGTCCTCGACAGCAGAGGAAGAAAAAGAGCATTAATTTGTTGGAGACGAAGTTGCCCTTTGTTTTAATGGTTATTCAACTAAAGGCAAAAATAAGGAACAAGAAGGAGGCTGGTTTTTGGAAGGGAGGGGTCAAATGGATGAGGTGGGCATGACGATAGGATGCCACGAGAGCAAAGTGGAGAGAGAGATTTTGGAGGGAAAAAAAGGGGTGGTGGAAGTTAGAGGGGATTAAATGAATCGGGGCCGTCCAGCTGTAAAGATGGGAGAGTGGGTGTTGAGTGGTGTAGCAGCAGCAAATGAGGCAAAGATTTGATTTGAAGGAAGGCGCAAGATAACATAACAGGAGAGGACAGCTTGTACGGGAAGAAGAAATCAAATTTTATGCCTTTTTCTATATTTGACTTATGCCTAGTTTGGTAATTGCTCACTTCATTTGACATATGGTTTTGAATGAATAATGTGAGTGAGTATTGATAATTTTAATTATTGAAAAACAAATCTAATGCCCTGCCCATACATCGACATCTATTTAGTTGTCAAGTATTTGGTGAGAGGGCCAAATGCAATCTTGATTCCAACGTGACGTTGGATCTGAAGGGTGGAAATGAATGGCTGGGATTAAGGGGGCACAAAAAAGGGTATGATGGGACCCACCTACAGCCTGTAAGCAAAAGCATGGCTGAGCCACTGGAGGAAACGGGACCCACCAATTTTCCCCTCCTTAACATGTCGGGTCGATTGAATTTCAGGTAGGGACAATGGGCCCCACGACTGGGAAATGGCCCCCACTAACAGAACAGAAACAGTTGCAATTCGCCCCGCCATCGTGTCCTCACAAATGCGACCACTTGGTTGCGCCGGGAGGGAAAGGGAATGAGCCATAGCACCTGACAAAGGGAGGCATCACAAGTGCAACTTACGGTCTCGTGATATTTCTTTTATTTGTTGCACAAATATTCTATCCTAATTCATTTTTGGGTAAATGGAAAACCAACTATCATCCCTTCTTATTGGCGACAAAAAAATCGCTTTTTATTATTATTATTATTTAACTACTAAACTATAAAAAAAAATATGGTGACAATCATCGTTGTGACAATCATCGTTGTTATGTCTATTATCAATGTCCGTCGACAACCTTACAGTCACATTTTTTGGTAATATTATCTTCACAATCATCTTCGCAGTCACGTTTCTCAACGATATTATTGTTGAATTTTTTATTTTGATTATGATTTCGTCGACGAACATTGATGGTAATCGAAAAGATGATATCGGGAAGTTTTGTCATAGATCGGTCCACCATTTTTACGTTTTTAGTTTTTCGATCATCTTCTCATCGTCAAAAGCAGTTTTCATCGCCATTGTCGTCGTCCACTATCTCAATTCTGCCACGGGTCATCCTCAGACCTCGATGGTCTTTCACAGACTGGGTGTTGCGAAACACCGTCGAGGTCTGAGGTCTGAGAAACACCATCGCGGTCTAAGAAAGACTGCCGCGATCTAAGGATGATCCGCCGCTAATCATCATGCGTCGGTCTGCCTATATAAGAATCGAGTGTATGCTCCGGCGAGTACCGCAAAATACGAAATCATTGGCGAATTAAGTTCAATAAACTATAGGGACGTTCGTTTTATATTCGAAGGGCGTCCATTGCGATTATAGGTAGATTTAACGTTCAGAGAAGCCCGACAAACATACAATGGATGTCCATCGGCCAAAGACGGACGCCCATTTCAGCCTTAACGAAGTAGTTTTAAGTCAAGGGACGTCCGTTGTGAGACTACGGATGTCCGTCCTCGCCATTTTGAAAATGATAAACTCCATCCTAGCTGTCCATTTCAATCGAGGGACGTACGTTCTCGATCCAACGGTCATGAAAGGGACGTTCGAAATTGGAATAGGGATGTCCGTTTTAGACCGAGGGACGTCCGTCATCGCCATTTGAAAAATGACAAACTCTATCTAAGCCGTCCATTCTGAGAGAGGGACGTCCATACTCGATCCAATGGCCATCAACCATCGTTCCAACGGGCATGACGGACGTCCCCCGATAATTGATGTCCTTCATCAATCTGTTGAATTATTGTTTGACGGTTCTTGGCCGACGAATTTTGACAAATGTCTCCCATTGTTGCTGCCTTGGACGCTCCGTTCGTTGTCATCAAGCCTCCACCGTTCGTCATCATCAAGCCTCCACGGTTCGTCATCATCAAGCCTCTGCGGTTTGTTGTCAAATCGCTGCAGTTCGTCGTCATTAACTATAAACTTAACAGTAATGATTGTCGTAACATTTTTTTCATAGTTCAGTAATTAAGTTATTAGAAAAAAAAAAAGGTGATAATTGTTTTAACATAAAAATTATGGTTATTTTGTTATTTTTCCTTGATTTTTTATATATTAAATTAGTAAGTACCATAACATTTATGAGTACAGTCAAACATACATAACTTTTCCATATAGAAACTAGAACATATTAAAATGTTACAAATATAATAAAAAAAACATAATATGTTGATCAAATTTTTAGAAAGATGTACATACAAAACGAAATACATTTGAACATTTTTTAAAAGAAAAAAAAACAACTGTATAATGAAAAAAAAAATTAACAATAGAAAATTATGCTATATGTCTATAAACATGAAAATAATATAAAGATAGACAACTCAACACCGAACAAATAACATTGAAAGTTTAATAAAATAATTCAATGAAAGATGACACTAAATAATAATCAAAACGAGATATATATTGGTTAGTAACTATACTAATCCTAAGAAAACAAACTTGTTCTCGCAAGAGAAGGATTTTCTGTCTAAAAAAATAATGATCATAATATCTTGCTGTTCATAGTAAAATAAAATTTGAAAATTGCACAAATATTTCTTATAGTAGTGAGATTCATTAAAAAAAAAATCAAGTGAGGAAGTAAAATCAAATGCACCAAAGAGATCAACAATTCTTTCCTATGCTAGTAACATTCATTAGATAAAAAAATTAAGTCAATACAAAAAAGAAAAATTATAAGAATAGAAAAAAAAATTGCATTTGTGATATTAACTGATCTTTTTTGTACCCACTCCAATCAGAAAATGATGATGATGAGGTGCAACCTACAAAGTACCTGGCATAATAAATAAAATGATATTGACCTAACAAGAGTACGAAGTTAAAATAGACTGTAACGTTCCAATTTTTTTTTCTTAAAATGTATTATTCTTAAAAGATATTTTCTTTTAAAATCGCGTGAAATTAAAAATTTTTCTTTTATCAAAACACCAGAAGACTTTTGCTAATAAAACCACACAATTGAAAATACGGTAAATAAAATTTCTTTCTTTTATGATACAATTACTTTATAAAATCTTTTACAAACTATTTTTCTTTTTTTAATCTTTTAGCCTAGTCAGTCACAAGATCTGTGGGTGCAAATCTTTCATCAACTATTCCTCTTCTCGATCTCACATGTACCTACATCACAAGACTTAAACTATGAGTCTAAGCCTCAGTAAGTAATATAAAATAAACTATACAATGCATATGTTATGCAGCTTTTAAAACCCATATGCAGCTTTTTGTTTTCATTTTCATTTTTCGTTTTAGTATCCTTTCTGTTTACATTATCTGCTTCGGTTGCTGAGCTCATGCTTGCGGACCCCTGAAAACGTCTATTTACATTTGGTTCTATTTCCATTTCAATATCTTTTCAGTTTACATCAGCCACTTTGGTTGCCGGGCTCACACTTGCAGACCACTAAAAACGTCTATTTACGTTTATTTACATTTGGTTCTATTTTCGTTTCAGTATCTTTTCGGTTTACATTATCTGCTTCAGTCTGAGCTAACACTTGTGGACCAACCTCACGGCTTCGTTCCCAGTGTCGAGCTCACGCTTGCGAACCACTGGAAACGTCTATTTACATTTTACTTTCAATGATAAAATGGATATTCCTATAGACCAAATAAAGGTTGTCCGCTTCGAGTGATCAGTCGTCGAGAACACCATACAATCAGTATGTATGAGCATCCATTATACCATTTCCAAAACCATGCCTGAAAACTATTTTCGTATCATTTTAAAAACCATGATGCATGAATGCTCATGCATGCATACAGTTCTATATCCTCAGTATAATCCTCGAAGCATGATCAATATAAAATCCTATAATCCTCAAAAGCATGATCAGTATAAAAATCCTATAATCCTTAAGCATGATCAATATCTAAATTATTAACGTAAATAACTTAAATTTAATAAACATATCATTAAAACAACAAACAAGCACACAACAATACAATCATCGAACAATAGCATGATCAATAATTGAACCTAATAATCTAGTAAACACAGGTATCAACACAAATCCTAACTCTTGCGATGTAGCCTTTCGACAAAACAGAGACAATATCACTTACCTGGTGTCCATGACGCGTTTTAGCACTTAACGTTATTCTTCTTCCTTTTCAATACCTTCAAAATCAATAACATTTAATCGTTAATAATCAGATATTACTAATTTCAACACCATCTATACCATTGTTCCCTATTTCAATAATTCATTAATCTTAACAACTTCACTTCTATTATTCCTCAATGCCCAACATGCAAATATAATAGTAACAACCCACACGCAGCACCTCCAAAATAACATAATAATACTTATCTCCAAGAATAGGTTATTCCCTTCACAGACTACCCAATAACTAAAACAAGCTTCCATTTGCATATATTTTGCAGGCAACAATTTCAACCAAAACAGATAACCCATTCCATTATACCAAAGTTTATATATATATATATATATATATATATATATAAGACAAGGCACAATTATCAAGCAACAAAAGCATTTCGAAAACCAATAGAGCTTTCATCAAGGCAACAACCAAATCACATATTCATCCTAGCATCTGAACAACTAGTACCTAATATTGACATGCATGCAGCATAATATTACATCCAAGTGCAATGACTTTGCAAAACCATGAAACAATAAATAACAGGGAGCATCATCCAAACCACAGAGCACAAACCATTCAATTGAGCATAAATAAACAGAGAGCCCAACAGCCGTAAATTCCTTATCTTCTACGTTTAGCAATATCTTTTCATAAATCAATTAAAACCAGGAAGGAAATTATCTTACTTGAAGCATCCGAGAAGACCCAAGAGAAACTCTCCTTCTCCTTCTTTCTCTACTTCTTCCTCTTCTTCTTTCCTCTTCTTTTTCCTCTTCCGCTTCTTCTTTTTCTTCTCCTTCTCTTTCTTTTTTCTCTTCTCTGCTTACAGAACACTCTCGGCTCCTTTCATAAAGAGCTTCTCTCACTTTCACCCTCACTCTCTCTCTCTCTCTCTCTCTCTCTCTCTCTCTCTCTCTTTCTTTCTCTTCATCAGGAGCTTTCCATATACGCTCTCCACAATCCCCATAATCTCACCTAACCCCTCCCATAAAATGTCATCTGTAATACCCTTAAAATTAGTTTACGTGTAACGCTTCAATTACGTGAAACATAGTAAATTTACATGGTACATTGTAATTGTTGAATTTATTTATATAGTGAAAATTTATGGTAGAGGTATTTGAGTTAGTGTTAGTTTTGTAGCATAAATATAATATAAGAATTTAACAAAATACGACATCGTTTGGGTTATGATGGACGTCCCTCTTAGGAAAATGGACGTCTTGTATAACGAAAATCTTTGGCAGCGTTGAAATATCGCCCAGAATAATAGCGATCTGTCAACAAGAAATACGATATACTTTAAAAAGCGTCGGATAGATTTGAACAAGAAATACAAAATACTTTGAAAAGTGTCAGATAGATTTTAACAAGAAATACAAAATACTTTGAAAAACGTCAGATAGATTTTAACAAGAAATACGAAATACTTTGAAAAGTGTCGGATAGATTATAAGAAGAAATATGAAATATTTTGAAATCGATATATAGGTTTTAAACAGATGTTTACGCATAACAATCCTATCTTTTTTGTGTTTTAAATATGGGAGAAAGATGGAGGATTTAGGAGGAGGTGATTTCCAAATTCAGAAAAGGGATATATCGAGATTTGGAACGAAGAGGAGGATGCTGGTACCAGTCCAAGAAGAAACCTCAACAGGAGAGGATTTTCGTGAAAAAGGTAAGAGATATTGCATGTGGTTTACCAAAGCTGGCCTACATCACAAGAGTAGGGTTTGTTTGTGTGAATGGCCGATAGTACGTATGCTTATGAGTTTCAGTTAATAAGTTGTCTCCTAAAAATATATTCTGATCACTGGTATGATTTCACTGCTTAAGATCGTGAGATAACATTGTTCTGCTGAATGATAAAGTTTCTGTCTTTTACATTAAGCAATATAAAGTTGGTGGATTTGTTCTCTACTCTCTGTTGGATTCTGTTCTATGATGCTTCTTTTACGATGATAAATGTATAAAGTATGATATTTTACTCTCTATTGGATTCTGTTCTATGATGCTTCTTTTACGATCGATAAATGTATAAAACATGATATTTTACTCTTCATTGGATTCTATTTTATTATGCTTCTTTTACGTTAGATAAATGCATAAAGCATGATGTTTTGCTCTCTGTTTGATTTCTATTGTATAGTATGAACTGTTGCGTGACTTGCTTGGAATTGTACAAGAATGAATAAACGTAAATAGATGTTGGAGATCAGAGGGTTTAGTGATGGTGATGTTTGGGAGAACCAAGAGACAATATATCTCATCTTCCTCGAAATTGAATGACGATTCTACTCAGGTGCTGTGAATTTGGTGTCTAGGAGAACTACAAGATGAGGTATGTCAATTTTCGTCGGGATGGGTGACGATTCTGTCTAGGCTAGATCCCTAAGATGTATATGTTTTCTTCTGATGATATCTATAATGCTCTAAACTATAATGAGACTGAGAATAAAGTATGAAAGGAATAAATTCTTTTGTGATATGAAAAATATGTATATTGTGTCTGCATGAATATTTCACTTTTTATGTTTCTTACTGGGCATTAGGCTCACAATTCTCTTGTGATGTAGGTGATGATTGTGTAATAACGCGATCCCAAAATTCCCAGAATAAACGATGTAATTATTTTGTTCAAAATAAAAACGAATGGATGTGGTCATAATTCATCGTTTATTACGTTGCGACATAAAACCCCGTCGAAGTTTAAGTTGGACGGGATTGTGAAGGAAATGTGATAAAAGATGGAAATGGGGGACTTGAGGACGCGTGGGACACAAAATTTGCGTCCTAAACTCGTTGTTTGTAGTGTGCGGCCGCTGCCTATCAATTGCGGATGCGGCGGACGCCAAAACGTGTAGTCCGATTTGAATCTGTCCATTCTGATTTTCGTGCGGACGGTTCATGCAGATAGTGCGGACGCATAAATTGTGTCTGCAACGTCATATCAGACCCTGAGGATGAATGGCTGAGGATGCCAATTACACTACATTTTTATGTTGCGGATGCAGTGGACGCAAACTTGGCGTCCGCAATACGTCGGCAGACAACAGACACTGCGAAAATAAAGTCAGAAAACAACGATGAATTTGACGTTTTGTGTTTAATAGCTACACTTTCGGTGGAAAAGGCGTGTCTCCAGCAGTAGCCCACCCTAGTTGTCCCCCTCCCTGCACGTTTTGTCTCAAGGGAGTGATTATTTCTGTTATTTAGCCATCACTCTCCCTCTTTTATTGCATTTTTTCTGCAGAATTGAGGGGAGGGAAAACTGAGTTGAGTGTTGAGGTGTTGGACGAGACTTGGTGAAGAAGGGAGTTGCTGAAGGTTGAGTTGCACAACTACAAAAGTAAGGATTGGGTGTGTCTTGGCCGTCTAAGCCCTACCCACAAGTGATTAGTTGTAAAGTTTTCTTTATTTTTAGACGTTTCCTGCAAATGACTCTTTGGTTGTTACTTTTCTGTTAGTGATATTCCTGCAAATTACGTTACTAAAATTTATGAAATGAAATGTTGGAGAAAAGAAGGGATGAAAATAAGGAAAGAAGTGATGAATGTTAACATGAACTGCTTAAGGAAAATAAAGTAAGGAATGGGTTGTTTTGGCTTTGTGCCCTACATCCAAGTATTTGTTGTGCAAGAATGGTGTTCTAAGTTTTCTTTTCCTGGTTTTTGCTGGTTTTCTCCTGATTTTACTGGTTTAGTTATGAGACAAGATGAAACATGAGATGAAACAGATGGAATAATCATGTTACAAAATGACAAATTGTAAGGATATGGTAATGGTCATGCTAAGTCCTACATATTAGAACAACTCACAAAGATAGAGAGGCATAGCTGTTTTCATTTTATTTTTGTCAAACGGTTAAACTCTTAGATTTCATTTGCTGTCAAATGGTTGAACTCCCCTGATTTGATGACTGATGAATGATAAGGAAAAAGGATGAATGAAAGGTGAAATGATATGGCATGAACATAGTTCTATTTACAAGAAATGATATGCAGGAAAGTTGATGTTCTGATGTCTGGGAAGTTTCTGAATTTCAACTTGTTGTATTGCCATTTTGGATGTGATTATAAAGGTGCAATGTTGTTTTAATTTCTGGAAGTAGTAGTTTCATAGGCATAGTCTTCTCATGTGAAAGTTTTGCTCGTGTAAATGATAGAGGATACTGACTACAAGGCTGTAATGTCGAACATAGGAGTACCAGTTGCTTTAGTTGATGAAATTGATATTGTTAAAGCATGAATGAAAATGTAGTTCTCATATATGTCAAAAGCATGATTTGTAGATGTTAAGCTTCACTGGTTTTTCCGGTTAAAACATACTAGTTTGTGCTGCTAATGGTATTGATAGACACTGGTGTAGAGTAAAATGATATGCTCAATTTCTTGATGCTCTGACTTCTTCAATTCTCTATTATATGCTAGCTTTGATTGTGCAAAAACCATAAGGATGATTTAAGTGCTAGAATTGGTATTGCCTAGAAGTGCAAGAAAAGATATTGCAATTGCTATGATGTAAAACATAAGTATTAGTTGATCAATATTGTCACAACATGATTTCCATTGTCGATATTCCTTGTATGCTAGTTCGTTTGGTGAGTAAATTATGAAATGAATTGTTTTCTGAATTCGTTGTGAAATATTGGTATTTTATATGTGATGAATTAGAATAAGTTCATGTTAATAGAAAGCTAATAGGAGCACCCAAAGGGATGGTGCCACATGCATGAGTGAGGAAAAAGAATGAATAAAATGATGTAGGGATGAACGGGACACGTCATCACCGAGTAAACCCTCAGTCGGGATACGTCGGAAGGGTAGAAACTCTAGAGGCGGGACACGCCAATAGAGAAAGACCCTTGGAGGTGAGACACGCCAAAGAGGGGATGAATGATAATAAGAATGTTCGGGATGAGCGGGATACGTCATGACCGAAGAAACCCTTTAGCGGGATACGTTAGAAGGGTGGAAACTCCGAAGGCGGGACACGCCGGAAGAGGAGGAACCTCGAAGGCAAGAAATACTAGAAAAGGAACCGAACAAGAAGTTGGAGGGCAGATTTCATCCCCTAAGAACCCCCAATCTTCACACTCCACTCGGGATACGAGTGGAGAAAGAACGAACGTAATGAAAGAATTGGTTTGGGTGGCCCCCATTCCAAGCGGAACTAAAGAGAGAAGCATATGTGATTTTCCCGTTCCTTACTGAGCGTAAGCTCACGTCCTTACTTGTGGTGTAAGTAACGAGTTGACTATGCCGGAAGTAAAGGAGGAGGTTTTTCCCGTGGAGCCTGCGATAGGTCCGATGGATGCGCCAACGGAGTAGTAGTACAGCACGAGAACGAGAAATACAAATGGAAAAGGTTTAGTAAGAATCAAATGGTGATCCTTTATGTAAAGTTTTAAATGTGATGTAGACCTATATTATGCATTTCGGTCAGATTTAAAGGACTTCGGCTTATGTTTAAGTTTTTTTTATATACGTTGTTTTCATAAATTTTAAATGTTATCTTTTTCCGTTTTTAACTAAATTGACTTATGCTTCCGCAATAGTTTCTTTTTGTTTTTCAAAAGATAGAAAGATTAAAAATGAAGTTTTAGTAACAATCGGGTTTTGGGGCACTCTGATTTATTTACGGAATGAAAAGAAGTTTTACAAATGAAAGAATTTGTATGATAGATGGATAATGCGTATTGAAAACAATTAAGGAAGTAAATTGGAAAAGATTAAGAAATCCGGGTCGTTACAGATTGTGATCCTAATGATGTGTATGTGGAGGAAGTATGATGGGATGAGCGCTTGTGTTACCCGACGAATGTTGACCTTGGAGGTTAAGGCTCATGAATTGGAACAAAGTTTATTTAATTATTTTTCAAGGGTTATTAAACTATTTTAGTTAATTTTTATTTTAAATTGCTTTAAATGATGATTTTATGTTTAATTTAAAGACTTCTACTTATGCTTACTCTTGTATTTGTCTTTCACTTGTTTTACAAATGTGTTTTAAAAAAAAATAGTCTTACGTGAAAAATGTGATATTACACCATATGTAAAGAAGGAGTACGTGGAGAAATCATAAAGAATACAATTCTAGGGATTTGCATTGCCGGTTTGATCAACGCTTAAAACCCATTTCACGTGGAGTCGTTGAATCGTTGATCGATCGCAACACAATATCCATGATCAGCCGCTCCCACACAAAAACGCATTTCACCATGAGGCCGATTGATCATGTGATCGACCACCACTCAATCCGATCGACCGGTCCCACGCCATCCACTGCCATTCCTTCCCAAAACGTCACTGTCCATTTTGTGGTCGACCATTTGATCGACTGTTTCCTTCGTTGAAACTTTGCATTGAATTTGTCATTTTTGCGGTTGATTGTTTCCAACATTGCCAGACTTCTTAAACGCCTCTATGAATTCTGCGGTCGACCTTGGGGTTGACTGTTTCCTTCTTCGCCACTCACACCCGGTTGGTCCAGCGATCGACCCTTTCCACATCTCCACTACACTTATATGCCATTGCCATTTTCCTTAACTTCACACTTCCTTTACTAATTTAACAATCCTTAAACAATAATCTACCAATTATTTATGTAACCAAATCTTCAATTCTCATTCCAATAATCGACACTAATTATACCCAAACTTATTTTTGGGGTATTATAATCCATAATAAAATCATCCCGAATTCTCTGATAATTGACAATTATTATTATCCTTAGTCGAAACTTAATTTCGGGTATTACATATTTTTTTGTTAAATTTATAACTGTGTCAAATGATACAAACTTGAGTACAAAGCAGTCATGAAAAAACAAATAATCATATATCATATACATAGACTATAGAGCATTAAGATACTATTAAAATGAGTTGATTTAGACTCATTTATCAATCTAAAGGATATAAATCTAAAATGACAAAGGTGGTGGTTTATTGTTTTTATTGTGGGGTGTTAGAGTAAAATTTGTTAATTTGATGGTAATAATCTAGTGAATTTTAAAGCTTTGAGTGTGGTTGAATATGGAAAATAAGAAGTTGTATTGGAAGCGGACGCCATCGTTTAAAAAAGGCAAATGTCTTGGCTTAAATTCTACAGATAGGCGAGTGTCTGCAAATATTTGATTATGGTCATGAGATGGCGTCCACAGAAGTGTTGGTGTTCACAGATGTGTTAGTGTTCGTGGATACTTGGTTTCATATGTACATGTGGTCGCACATGTGATGGGTCCTCGGATACTTGGTTTTTGAATTGTGGGTGTTCGTGGAAGTGTTAGTGTCCACATATACTTGGTTTCAAAAGGACACATAGAAGTGTGCTTGTTTGCAGATACTTGGCTTCAGAAGGACACGTGTTTGCGTATGAGTTGTGTCCGCTTAATTTGAAGTGTGAAGTGGATATCCGCAACGGATGCATAGCTTTCCACATCAGACGCGTAGATTTTTGCAAGAGAATGTACTAATTTCTAGAGTTTAAGTCTTTCTTAAATATGGAAGTCGGGACATCTAATCATTATAAGAGAGAGAGTGTGTATGTCATGCCTTGGAAACTTACTCAAACTTTTATTTATTTATTTTTATCCATACATTTGAAAACGTGTTTAACTTGCTTTTAGGAAAAAAAAAACCTCTTTTTCCTCAGTGAAAGACTTTTTCATAAAATACTTTATAAATTCCATTTATGTGTATAAAATATTCATCACTAAGTTCTATCTCAAAATGTCATTTGGATTGAAGGATTCGCTAATCCGCAAAAGGAAACACGTGTGTTTCAAACTATGAATTGTAATAAGATTCCAAGATAAGTAATGCTGTGTGTGGTTTGTCTTTTGACCCACATCACAAGGTGCTAGGTTGGTATTCTTTGTTACATGTTATGTTTATTACAATTAGATGATTTGATTAAATGGTTGGATTAAGTGCTAGATGATGGTAATGTTATGATGATATGTTGTTCGAGGATGTGTTGTGATATTATTGCTCAAGAATGTGTTATGATTATGCATTTGTTCATGCATCATGTGTCTCAAGAAAAGAACAAAAATGTTTTACATGCATATTTTTTCATTAAGAAAGATTGATGGTGAAATAAAAGATATGTAAGAAGATTTGACGATACGGTACCAATAGAGCTTTTGTGGCTTTAGCCCCATTGGAGATTTTGTGGACTTATCCCCTAATGATATTTAGCTTTAGTGTCATGTTCTAATGTCAAGATGAAGAATAAGAATAAAAAGAACGAAGAAAGAAAGAAAAAAAAAAAAGAAAATTGAAACGCAAACGTTTTTTGTAAAAGTGCATATCATGTTTATATTATACATTATTTACTAAGTGTTAGCTTCATAGATGAACCTTGTGATGTAAGTAAAAGAATCATACGACAAGAGTCATTATGGATAACCTAGAAGTTGATGACACATACTCATGAGGAGCGCTTAGAGTTGTTATGGTAATTGTAAACCAATGGTTATGACTTGTAATAAACGATTTTGTATAAAATTTTTTTTAATGTAAGCCTGTGTTGTTGTACAACAATTCGATGAATGTTTATACGCATGAAATAATTTTATGAAAAAAATGTTTTAAATTACATGGTGTTTTATGTAAAAGTCTTCTTCTGGGAAAAATGTTTTCAAGGAAGATAAAAAGTATTCAAGAATGTATTTTGTGCAAAAATGAAGAATAGTGCCATGGGGCGCTACATCATGTGTATAGCAAGTAATATTTATCAAAATCACTAGAGATTGTTTGAGTTTGAAATCAAGTTAAAAGTCACAAAAGGGATTAAAAATCAAGTTAAAATATCTAATTAAATAGAAAACGTAATATACACTCTTAATGTTTAATGAATAATTGAGAATAATGTCAAAATTACTCATTGTTGAAAGGTGCATGTTATTAGACTCATTACTTTTGATTTTGTATGATCTCATCAATCTTGATCTAAGAGTTCTCGATTTCAGCAGGTAGTGATAATAATAAAAAAAATTGAAAAAAATGACAAACCAACCATCATCTTTTACTGTTAATAACAAAATAATCATCATTTTTTTTTGCTAACAACTTAACCACTGAACTATGAGAAAACGTCGCGGCAACCATCGATGTTATGTTTACCATCAATGTCCATTGATGACCTCATAGTCACGTTTCCGAGCAACATTATCTTCGCAGACATCTTCACAGTCATGTTTCCTAGCGACATTATTGGTTAACTTTTGATTCTGATTATGATTTTGTCGACGGACATTAACGGTAATCGAGAAGATGATGTCAAAAAGCTCTGACATAGTTCGGTCCACAATTTTCACGTTTTTACTTTTCTAATCATCTTCTCATCGTCGAAAGCAGTTTTCATCACCATCGTCGTCATCCAGTATCTCAATTCTGTCGTGAAAGCTCATCCCTGTGACTACGTCATTATAGGCAGAACGACGTACTAGCAACACCGCTGTGATCTGTGAAAGACCACTGCGGTTTGAGAAAGACCGCCGAGGTCTGAGAAAGACTGCCGCGATCTGAGGATGATCCATCGCTGATCATTGTGCGTCGGTCTGCCTACATAAGAATCGACTGTACACTCCGACAAGTACCGTGAAATACGAAATCATCGGCGAACTAAGTTTAATGAATTATAGGGACGTTCATTTTATGTTTGAGGGGCGTCCTTCGTGATTATAGGCAGATTTAACTTTCAGAGAAGTTCAACGAACATAAAACGGAGGTCCATCGGCCAAAGACGGACGTTCGTTTTAGCCTAAACGACATAGTTTTAAGTCGAGGGACGTTCGTTGTGAAACTAGGGACGTCCATCATAGCCATTTGGAAAATGAAAAACTCTATTCTAACCATCTATTCCGATTGAGGGATGTCCATTCTCGATCCAACGACCATGAACCATTGTTCCAACGGGCACAACGGACGTCCCCTGATAATTGATGTAACGTTTAGAGAAGTCTGATGAACATACAACGGACGTCCATCGGCCAAAGACGAACATCCGTTGCAGCCTGAACAACGTAGTCTTAAGTCGATGAATGTCCATTGTGAGACTAGGAACATCCGTCATCACCATTTGGAAAATGACAAATTTCATCCTAGTCGTCCATTCCGATTGAGGGATGTCCGTTCTTGATCCAAGGGCCATGAACCATCGTTCCAACGGGAACGACAGACGTCCCCCAATAATTGATGTCCTTTGTCAGTCTGTTAAATTATTGTTCGACGGTTCTTGGCCGATGAATTTTGACGGACGTCTCCCGTTGTTGCTGCCTTGGACGTCTCCGTTCGATGGTCCTTGGCCGACAAATTTTGACAGTCGTTGCCTATTGTTGCTGTCTTGGACGTCTCTGTTCGTCGTCATCAAGCCCTCTGTAGTTTGTTGTCATCAAGCCTCTACGGTTCATCGTCAAGCCGCTGTGATTTGTCATCACTAACGGTAAATGTAACATCAATGATTGCCGCGATGTTTTTTCATATTTCAATAGTTAAGTTGTTAGCAAAAAAAAAAGATGATTTTTTTGCCACTAATAGTAAATGATGATGATTGTTTTGTTATTTTCTAAAAAATTTAAATTATGGGTAATTGGATTTTGGAATGATTGTTTATCAACTCAGACATTCGCTGTCTATTTCCTAAATGCATCTAGACTGTAAAGCAAGAGCTAAATAATTGGCCTCATCCGAGAGCTAAGAGCACATGAACCCATGAAGTTCATACCAAACTCATTGACCATGGAAGGGTTGAATTAGTCCAATAACATGCTCCATTTAATATAAGAAGGCAGACCCATCTCTATCAAATGACATTCTTGTGGATACAAACATAAAAAAAATTGACTAAATTTATATGATATAGAACTAATAAAAAAGACGCAGTAATTATATAACCTACATAAAAATGGGCTAATCCAACTAATTTAGTTTAAAAAAAAATAAAAAATTAAGATAAATAGATAAAATGAAAGGACAATTATGAGTTTTTGAATTTGTTAGATGCTGAGTTTCAAACTATTAATATAAAGTGAAATATCAGACCTAGACCTGATAACCAATAAAAGTCAATTTTTGATTTATGGGGTAAGGTTTGTGATTGGAAGAGTCACATAACTTTTGTTCTAGATTAATATTAGATGTACAATAATTTTATGCTCTAAACCATTATGTGATATTTTTATATAAAGTAAAATGTAATTTAAATTTTAATATTTACTATTATTTATAAATTAGATACTACCATATTTTTTTTCTTACAAGTTGAATCTTCATATTTTAGCTATAAACAATTTAGATATTGCCGTCAATTTATTAACACAAAACAGGTAGGGTTCAAGAGAGTTTCAGATCTATGCGGTCGACCAGAGTCTGAAGGGTGCTCGATTGAAGAATTTACAGGTTTGAAATGCATTGCTTCTAAATGAAATGCGGTGGTCCGGGTGAACTGTAGTTGGACGATCGGTTGGCTTAGGAAAAAGTGGCTAAAATTACAACTTTTCTATTTTACCAAAGAACTTCTTCTTAATTAAACAAAAGGGAACTCTCACCAACAAGTAAAGGCAGTTTGATTACAATCTTCGATCGAGTTCATCAATTGAAATTGGCTAGAAGATTGCAAGAAATAAACAAGGTCAAGTAATTCTCACAACACTTAAACTCTAAGGTTTCAATAAAAATGATTAACAATAATCCAAGAGAAAGAGGATAGCCACAACTAAAAAAACGTTTTAATTCATCAAAAACTAAATTTTCATGAAATCTTGATGGGTATAAATAGTCCACTATAAAAGAAAAGCAATTCTACTAAGATTAGGTTCGATTTATGCTAGTCCATAACCGATTTCTATCTATCTATTTGAAATTTAAAATAACTTAAATTCAAAATATCTAGAAAAACTTAAAATAATTTAAAAATTAACTAACTAAAGATTTAATTGAATTTGAACTTCACTCAAAGATTTGAATGAATTCAAATTCGTGTCATCATGCTTCAAATCCACAGCTTTCCTCCTACTTGGCCGATTTCTCTTTGTTTTGGCAAGTAAGCACATGTTTTGGTATTTCTTGGTTCACTTCAATAGGTGTGTTTTCCAACTCATTTTGTACCTTTGAATCTAAAAAATAACAAACCACATAATTATTTGAAAACCTCTTTGATTGAGATCTTGTAAGAACTCCTTGTGGCCCATTAAATTCCGAGTAAGCAAGAATGAGCTTCCTTGGTAGAAAACGTAGCTCTCTGTTCATGGACCTTTTAGCATAGCAAACAAATTCCAAATTTAACAAAACACCACATTCTGAAAAACTTAAGATGTCAGCTACAATATTTATGAAGAATGCTTTTTGATATAAAATAGTTAAAGATTGTTGAATCTGCCAAATAGTCCTCAAAGATTAGATCATAGATTTGTCATTTTACTATAAGTCTTTCAATCTTGTACTTGATTTTTCACTTATGTTTTATCTTGAATAACACCAAAATATATTTGGATGCTTGATTAATGTAATTCATCTTCTTTCTCCTTTGAACACCTTCAAAATAAACACTAAAATATTGTTAGAGAATCTCTATATTCAATTGTGAATAAAGGGAATCTGTGGCATATCATCCTCCTTGGGTTGAAGAGGATTTGACTTCAAATCTAGAAGTTCTCCTCCATAGTCTTCTTCACCAAAATAAAGGGATAATTCTAGAAATATGGCAATGGCAAAGACCCCAAAATCTTCCAAATACTCAAAGTTGTTTGCATCATCAATAAACTGTTCCAATATCTTTGAAAACCAAGCAGATTGTTGCATAAGATCAAATTTCAATTAGTTGGCAAAAAACTTCTTCCTCAAGTGCAATAAAACTAAGTCTTCGTTGCTGCAAATCAGAGGATCAACATAAGTCATACTTTCCAAATATTGGCACAAAGTTCAACAATAAAGATTAGGATCAACAACACTCATCTAGTCCTACCACTAGACATGCCAAAGTTGCCATCCACAAAATTTTCATCATAATTAGAGATATCAACATTAGCCACATTATCAAAATTGACATTTCAAAGTTCCAAATCAGTGTCAGTATCATGAAGTCCTTTATTACATCCAATTCTAAGAATCCAAGAAATTAATATATTTAATAGCATGTACCTCTTTGGCATAGTATCGACTATTTTTCTTGTTTCTTCATTCTTGTATCTTAGGATGTATCGACTATTTTTCTTGTTTCTTCCTTCTTGTATCATAGTATCGACTATTTTGCTCCCTTCCCACCTTGCATTCCTTCTCAAGAGCTATTCTTGACTTACAAGATTTGCAAGGAATAAAATTTTATTTTCATTGCATATCTAAAAATATATTTGGTATTGATGCACTTGATTTGGCCTAACAAGCTCCATTGAATTTTTTCAATGTTCTGGTTGCACTTTCTTTTCTTCCATCTTTTTTCGATGCCTCTTCAAAACTAATGGCTCTTGTTTTTTTACTACTTGATGCTTATTGCTCAAATCAATCTCCTTTTCTATATGTGTGTGTGTAGATGAGTTGATGAACTCCAAATTTAATATCGGGTTTAACAAGGAAACTTTTTCTTCACTTACTCCTTTTTTCTCATGGCTTGTTTTCAACTTCAAATTCATTATGAATAGTGCACCTTCTTTATTCAATTCAAGATCTTTAGCAATCTGATAAGAACAGAGAGGAGCTAATTTAATCAACTTTCATTATGGCAGAAAGAGTAGAAGTTGGTAAATCCATTATGCATGGACATTTTATTGAATTGCCAAGGGTGCCCAAGTAACATGTGGCTTGCATTCATTGGTACCACATCACAAAGCACTTCATCTACATATTCACCCATAGAGAACGAAATCTTAGATTGCTTTGTTACCTTGATGTTTTCATGGTCATTGAGCCACAATATAGTGTAGGATGTTCGGTAGTCTCTAACTTCAATTTTTCCACAATATCTATGGAAGCTACATTGGTGCAACTTCCTCCATCAATAGTTAAATAACATACTTTTTTTAGATAACATCGGCTATGAAAAGTTTGTTCCTTTTGACTTTCCTCTTCTCAGGTTTGGAGAGTTAGAGCACCTTGAAGCTTTATGTTGAGGGGCTCCCTTTGAATATAATACAATTCCTCTTATGGCTCCTCTTCTTTATTATTTGCCACTAACAAATCATCTATGTTAGTTGTCATCAAAGAGTCAACTTTGCTCTCTCTATATGTTCAACTTTCACTTCTTTCTCTTCTAGAGTTAGTTCTATGGACAGATCTTCTCTCACGAGGCATGTACTTTTGAAGACTTTTTCTTTAAAAAAATCTTCTTTCATGCTTTGGGAATCTAAAGATAATAAGTGCCCTTCTTGAGGTAATATAACATCTTCTTCAAACCACTCTTCCGCCCTAGGGTTTCTTCTAATACCTCAACATGTTTTTGTGCATACAAAGGTGGAGTGCGTGCATGACTTGTTTTCAAATTGTCAAGTTGTTGAGCTATCTTTTCCAATGAGGCATTTAATTCAACGAGTTGAGCTTGTCTTTCTACCTTGAGTGCTAGTTGTATGACCTCTTTCATGTTGTGATATACTTGTAGCTCCACCACATTACCAATCTTAGCATTCAAACCTTTGATGAAATGAGCGATTGTTTGTTCCTTTGGTTCTTCAAGACAACTTATTATTTTTAAGGTCTCAAACTCGGTTATGTGCTCCTCTACTGATAAAGTCCCTTGCTTTAGGCTTTGAATTTATAAAAATAGCTTTTGCCTATAGTGGTTAGGTACAAACCAATGCCACATTAAACTTTTCATAACATTCCATGTTCGAATGTCTAGTTCTCCTACACAGCTTCTCTTAGCTTTAAAATTTTCCAACCATAAGCTATCATACCCCATAAGCTCTAAGGTAGCTAGTTGGACATTGGTTCTTTCCGAGTAATTGTGATAAGCAAACACATGTTCCACTTTTTCTTCCCAGTCTATGTAATCTTCTAGCCATTCTAACTAGCTAAAAATAGAAATTTAATCCTGTAAGTCTTTTTCTTCCGTCATGTAATTCATAGCATAACTGTAACATCTTGTCATCACGTAGAATGGATAAAAACACATAAATAAGATGTTGATAGGGTCAAAATAGGCTCTGATACCAAATGACGCAGAATGGAAACTCTGATACCAAATGACACAGAAAGGGTAGGGTTTGGGAGAGTTTCAGATCTGTGCGGTCGACCAACGTTTGAAGGGTAGTTGACCTAAAAATTCACATGTTCAAAATATGTCGCTTCTGGATGAAATGCGATCCTCTGGATGAATTGTAATTGGGCGACCAATTGGCTTGGGAAAAAGTTACTAAAATTACAACTTTTCTATTCCACCAAAATAATTCCTTCTTGATTAATCAAAAGGAAACTCTCACCAACAAGTAAATAGAGTTTGATTATAATTTTCGATCAATTTCACCAATCGAAATTGGCTAGAAGATTGCAAGAAATAAACAAGCTCAAGTAATTTTCATAACACTTGAACTCTAAGGATTCAATCAAAAGAATTAACAATAATCCAAGAGAGAGGATAGCCACAGCTAAAAAAGGGTTTTAATTCATCAAAAACTAAATTTTCATGAAGTCTTGGTGGGGTATAAATTTCCCACAATAAAATAAAAGCAATTCTACTAGGATTAGGTTGAGTGTATGCTAGTCGATAACCGATTTCTATCTATCTATTTGAAATTTAAAATAACTTAAATTAAAATATTTAGGAAAACTTAAAATAATTTAAAAATTAACCAACTAAAGATTTAACTGAATTTAAACTTTACTCAAAGATTTGAATGAATTCAAATTCGTGACATCATGCTTCAAATCTACAGCTTTCTCTTACTTGACGGATTCCTTTTTGTCTTGCCAAGTAAGCACATGCTTTGGTATTTCTTGGTCTACTTCATTAGATGTGTTTTCCAACTCATCTTGTATCTTTGAATATGAAAAATAACAAACCACAAGATTACTTGAAAGCCTCTTTGATTAAGATCTTGTAAGAACTCCTTATGGCCCATTAAATTTCAAGTAAATAAGAATGAGTTTCCTTGGTAGAAAATGTAGCTCTCTATTGGCAGATCTTTTGGCATAGCAAACAAACTCTAAATTTAATAAAATATCTAATTCTGGAAAGCTTGTGATGTTAGCTACAATCTTTATGAATAACAATTTTTAATATAAAATAGTTAAGGTTGTCGAATCTGCTAAATAGTCCTTAAAGGTCAGAACGGATTTTGCATTTTATTATAAGTCTGTCAATCTTGTACTTGATTTTTCACTTATGTTTTA
Source organism: Begonia loranthoides (assembly GCA_022433065.1). Taxonomy (NCBI): domain Eukaryota; kingdom Viridiplantae; phylum Streptophyta; class Magnoliopsida; order Cucurbitales; family Begoniaceae; genus Begonia; species Begonia loranthoides. The sequence continues at coordinate 35,851,703 of CM039469.1, forward strand.
TCTTGAATAACACCAAAATATATTTGGATGCTTGATGAATGTAATTCATCCTCATTCTCCTTTGAACATCTACAAAATAAACACTAAAAATATCGTTAGAAAATATCCATACTCGATTGTGAATAGACGGAATATGTGACATATCATTTATCTGGTAAATCCAATATGTGTATATATCATGTTTTTCATGTAATTATGTGATTTAACATAATTTCTATATGTTGCATCGATTTTTAACTCGATTTCGAACTCTATTGATCTCTTCTTTGAAGATTTCGAACTCTATCAAAAGATCGACATAGATTGAAATAGAGTTAAAAATCATCGAATGAATTAAAAATCAAATTAAAACACATGATTACATAAAAAATCTCGTATACACAAATTAAATTTAATGGATAAATTGATAGAAATGTCCAAATTATTGATAGTTGAAAGATAAAGATTCAATTTATAAAAAAAATAAATAAAATTAAAGTATAATTTGTAAATTCTCCCAACATTGAAGTTTTAATTTCACTTTATCCTTTTATATATTTAGTAGTAGAGTAATTATGTATATTATAAAATAATTAAAATAATAAATGAAAGATAACCAAATGATAGAGAGAATAAAGTTAACACTTTGTAAAAAAATACTAACTAAAAAGAAATAAATAAATATACAGACTAAATAATAATAATATTAAATTTATTTTGTAATAATCTTTCCAACTAGCTTTTGAGTTATTAGATAACAACGTTTTCTTATTATTAATTTGCTGAGATTTATTAAAACAAATAATTGAATTATAAAATCAATTTAAGGAGTGGGCCAAACGCCCAACAACTCATGGGCAATGTAAGCCCAAATGGACTTTAATCCGAAATTGCACATAATTCTAAGATGATTAACGCACAATCTTTTCTTTGCAAAGAAAATAGTGGTTTGACAAAGTGTACTCCTAAGGTTTTTGTAATTGATGTATTTGATTTAAATTGACTAACTCTATGTAAATGTAATAAATTTGAAATTAATGATTTAAATGTATTCACGTACAAACCATGAATAGAACGAGAAGAATATTTGCCTACGTCTTTTTTTAAAATATTTATTTATACTAGGCAGCTCGTCTTTTTTAAAAATAAATGGCCTTCATATTTATCAAATAATAATTAAAAAATCTTATGGATATTATAGGTTTCTTTGGTCGATTATCCGCAATTTAAAAAAATAAGACAGTTTAGATGACTTAAATAAATAAAATCTAGAAAATCAACAATTCTTAATGAGTTTGATAATGGTTTTGACTGCTTATTATTATTATTTATATATAGATTATTTTTCCAATAAAATATTTAATATTAGACCAATTGATGTCATTTATTACAAATTCATTATTAGCAATACAATATCATTAATGACAATATTATTAAATATGCTATTAAATAGCGTTTGTAGTTGATTGCATTTAAAAAAAAACATGTTATTTCTAATGCATATATTAAATACATATATTTTCATCTCTTAAAAATGATTTTTAAAAAAAAAACTTTCCATATACATCTCTTAAACTTGTTTATTAGAAAATAATATTTATAGAACTAAATATATTTTAATTTTTTAAATGCAAAATCTTTCCAAGAAAATGGCACGAAGTGGTTTCTATTATTATGATTATTATTATTTACTCAAGAAAAATAATAATTTAGTCATTAAATATTATATGTACATTTATGCCATGTGTACTCACATTTCACTCTCCCCAATATAATAAAGATCAGAGGATAATCACAAGCGTTAAATAGTGTTTATTATATGCGTCATCCTTTAATTTAATCTAATTTTTGGATAGGTTTGAGGAGCATTCTCATACCTTTTTTGACTACATCACATGCTTATTACTTAGTATTCCAATTATTCTATTTTCAACTATTTGTTAACAAATTAATAAAGGCAATAACAAGTATTTATTAGCATGTTAACTATGAATATTTATATAACTCGTGGGTGTCTTGTCGGTCAATGTTTGAGCATCAGTTTGAATTTCTCAACCAAATTTGGTTAAATAAATATGAGATAATCTTATATTTTCGCTTACGTTTTATTCATTGATCTGTTTAAAATATCACCATATTAGGTACTTATAAGTCTATAAGAAATATTATACTGATGAATAAATGACACATAAAAATACAACATTTAAAATATAAAATTCAATTGTATATTTCATAATACTCCTGCGTTAATATTGATTAATGAGATAAGAAATTTGTTGAAGAAAAATAGGCAATTGAGGCGAATTAAATTGAGAGAGGAATTAAAAGGGAGAAAAGAAAATCCAATAGGAATTAGGACAGATGGGAAGAACAAGTGAGAAATATTAAAAAAAAAACACACAAGTATTTTTGAAGAACAACTTAGGTTGGGATGCGTGCGCACGTGCAGACATGTGTGTGAAAATGTGGGAAAAAACCCAGATATGCATATGCACACGTGCTCACATGCGTGTGTGAGTTCTTAGAGGTGGAAAGAAAGAGGTCTTTGATAATTTCTTGAAGAGGGAGAGTGACTGCATGTGAAATCATAAAAACCCTAGTCAACCACTTCGAGTTCCCCACTGAAATTCCACTCTCTAACTTTATAAAAACTATTTCCAAAATTAAAAACTTGTCACCCGACCCTTAATATGTGTACTTTTAACAAAAAAGAGAAAAAAACAAGTATAATTTCGATAAATTAGGGATGAAATTAAAGAATTTCATTAGGGTTCATAAGAATAAGCCTCAAATAAAATAGGATGCAAGGAGGAAGTGAGTTGTTTTCTTAAAGAATAATATTAGGAAATATTCAAAAACACATAATATTTACTCACACTATCAATGCAATCTCAGAACCCATGTGTTTCTCGGAGGACCACAAACATAATTTTTACCATCTTCACTTCTGATAGCATTTGATCAGATCAACAACTCCAAGCAGCTGGAGAGAGATAGAGAGATTACTACACAAGGAGATAGGTGTCGATGTACTGAGGAAGGGGAAATGGACGTGTACTCGGTTTGTTTTAGAGGTACACAGTCTAGCTGTCTACCATGTGAATCTCTCTCTCTCCTCCCTCTTTCGCTCTCTTACTTCATTCAAGTAGGGTTATAGAGTCAGGACAAAAACAATCTAGGAATTGATTTCGATTCACTTTGGTTTTCTTTTTTCTCATTTTTCTGTTTTGTTTTTTTCTTTGTTTTCAACCATTCTCCTCTTCTTCCTCCCTATATATTTGCTTTGTTCAGCACTAAACATATGGAAACAAAGTTCTTCCAGTTCCATCCCACTTCGTCACTTTCATCATCTTCCTCTCTTTCGTACGGTTAACTCAGAACCCATCTGACATTTTCCGACGTCGGAAAATGAATGGTTTCGATTCTGAGTGTAGCAGTGGATGTGAATCCGGTTGGACTGTTTACTTAGAACACTCGTTTCTTCCTCCAAATGCTCCCCGCAGAGATAAATATTTTCTCAGCTATGAAAGTGGTTGTCTTGATAATCATAGCTCAGAAAGAACAAAAGAAGAAGAAGACCTTTCCATGGTTTCCGATGCTTCTTCTGGACCTCCTCATTTCCATGATGAAACTCACTTTGAGGAAGACAATGGCTTCTCTTATTCTGCACCAAAGGCAGTGACATTTACGAAGAACAATGGAAAGAGACAGAAAGTGAAAGAAAATCTCAGTCAATACGACGACTCATTTTTAGATGATACTGCAAGCTCTCCTCTTTTCAACTTCACCGTTGTAAGTCTTAACCCAGAAAAAAAAAAACTGTTTTTCATCCAGTTTTTAGTCTGTGTTCTGTTTCATCACTCTCTCCGATTGATTATTAGTTTATTCGACTTAAATTGGATTAAGCTGATCTGTTTTGTTCTCGACCAAACTTGCAGAAAAATTGTGGAAATCAATCTTCAAGACACAGTTCTTTGGACTTCTCTCAAGGATTCTCTGCAACTCATTTATTGGAGGTACTTGATTTTGATCCATCCAACTTTTTCTCTTTTTTTTTTCCCTAAACTTTTTCATTTTATGAAACGAAGATGCTTAGGTTTCTGCCATTTCTCTCCTGTTTGCAGGATAGAAGTAGGCTACAAACTCACGTCGGTCTCTTACATTCTTCTCTATCTGGAAGCCAACTTCAGAGAAACCAGTTAGGTTAAAGCTTGCGGAAGGAGAGAGACAAAACCTGTGCAGCTTCTTCTGATAATTCTGCTGAAATGGTGGTCCAGATTAGGTTGAGGAAGATCTGTCAAAAGTAGAAGGAACTGTTCTTCTGATATTAATCTCTCTATCTTCTTTCACTCGTCAATTTAATGGATGTAATTTTCTTTTTCACCGGCGATTTTCAGTATTTTCTCATAAAAAAAGTTGTGCAAGAACCTGAAATCAAGTGGGCAATAAAAAAAAAAGATAAAGGACAAATCAACCATCACACTTTGAGATTAATAACCAGTCAACCATTAAACTATTTTTGTTAATAAATTAACCATTAAACTATGGAAAAAAGTCTTTGCAAACATTACTGTCATGTTTGCTGTTAAACGTATTGACTTCGGTTTTGCGGCGGATTGTCAACTGTTCCGTCGCGGATCATTGTTTTTAAAAATATCGTTATTAAATTGATGGTCCACCGCGGATCGAGACACAATCCGTGGTAGAATGACTACGATCTGCAGCAGATTGTCATGCGTCGTTCTGCGTTCCTATGCCCTAGTATATAAGACTCAACTGTGCGCTTCGATGAGTTCATCGCAAATGTTGGAGTAGAGCTCAACAACGATATTCTAAGAGTAAATTTCTACGGTTTTCTTGTTGAGCAAGACGAAGTTGTCGATATTCGTAAATTTGGGAGCTGAAAAGAGATGAAATAGTTGGAGACTAGGTTTCGGCCATTGTTGATACAGTTACAGGAACATGTTTGTCCTAGAAAGGAACTCTGAGCACTCGGAGTCCTGCAACTGTACCGATAATGGTCAAAATCTAGCCTCCAACTCTTTCACCTCTTTACAGCTCTCAAATTTATGAACATCGAAAACTTCATCTTGTTCAACAGAAAAACTGTAGTACTTAATCCTCTGAACATTGCCGTTGAGCTTTACTCCAACATTGTACCAAGCGTCACCGAGGATATTGTGGTTCGGGGTCAACTTGCCAGACTACACCGTCGAGTCTTATATACTAGGGCACATGCACAGGAAAACACTCGATAAATCAGTTGAGGGCTGCCAACCAGGAAGGATGCACGCCTAAAAAATGCAAGGTGAAATGAAATTTCAAATAAAGTCCTATAACGATATTCACACTTGCTCGAGAAAGATGGAAAACTGTCATGCCTCTTTAAAATGGGTGGCAAGCAGAGCATTGGTTTTGCATCCGACACCTATATGCAAGGAACATCAAATAACGGGATTGAGTGAGCAAACATGCAAGGATCAATAGATGAATTGTGCGTCGAAACCAAATATACATCATCTACAATAGTTTATTCAAGGTAGACAGTTAAATGTTCCTCAGGAAACAATACAAATGCTGGATGTGGTTAGATGAATGACAAGTTACATCATCAAATCCTATTTCAGCTATGTGAGATTGTTGGTGGACAAAGATATACGAAGAAGTTAAATGAATGACAAGTTACTGCTGCATCTTACCAGCGGGGACACATCAATTCTTAATGCACTTGTAACATCCCGTAACCTTTTTCGTATAAATTTTTCCTTTTCTTTAAAACTATTGCAAAACCATTGCGTAATAAAACACCAGAGTAATAAACAACGGAAGTCTTAATCTTATGAAACATACATCGGAAGTCTTTTACAATTTAATACCATAAATCCAATGTCTAAATAAACATTTAAATCAACACATTAACTTAAAACATTTATTTGAAGTCAGAAAACTCTTAAAAGCTTTTTAAAACATTTAAATACATTTATTTCATCTTCATGAGCCATAACCACAGGTCAATGTTGCCAACAACACAAACGTCCACACAACAATACTCCATCAACTACGTCCTTTAATAGCTTTATCCATCTAGTGGTTCCATACCTACGCCAACTGGACCTAACTATGAGCCTAACGCTCAGTACATGATATAAACGTAAAACATAAATTTCACATACAATTTCTATAACATAGCATAAGATTTTCTGTTTCGTTTCACTTTTACTGTTCATGTCTTTTATCGTTATTTTATTTTGCTTATACGCCGAGTGTATCAAACTAGACCATACAAACATTCGTTTACTGTTTCTGTCTTTTACTGTTTATATGCCGGGCGTAACAAAGCTGACCACATAAACATCTGTGCTGGGCGTGATAAACCAGACCACAGTTGTTATCTTTGGTTTTGTGCCGGGCGTGACTAACCGACCCACAAAAACAAGGTAATTACGTATCTTACTATTTTCATTTTGTTGTCTCATACTCTTTCAATCTTTTACTGTTTATGTGTCGAGCGTATTAAACCAGTCCACAGTTATTTATTTATCTTGATTTCTATGCCAGGCGTAACAAACCAGACCACAACTGTTTACGTATATTCTATTTTTGTGTACTTTATGATTCCATGTCTTAACGTTATCGTGCACATACAATCATATCTAACGTGTTCCTTAATCTCCTTAAAACATGATCCGTCCTAACTAAAGAACTGAACTTAATATATAAACATACAATTCATAACAATCAATAACACAAATAGTAAACACTCCCTAATTCTAGTGATGTAGGCCCTTTTGGATAAAACACATGCAGTACCACATACCTGAAGTTCTTAGCTTTGACGAGTTATCACTTTAAGATTCTTCACAAGAACCTAGTTATTAACAGCATTAGATAGTCAATAAAGATCCCTTGATAATTAATCCTAACTGCAAACAACTCGGTGTATCCTCTAACAGTTATCCCACTAACACAAATCCCATTTAATAATCACTTAATCCAAAAATCCCAATTCCACAACTCAACTGCTTAATCCACATGATGATCAATCGGAACTTAACTAATACTTTCACTAATATTTCCAGAATAATCCTAATAAACATGGTTATTACTCATCATCTTTTTCCTGTTTCTATTGTCATTTATCCAAGTATCACAGTGTTGCAAATAATATTTAACCAACAAAACCATCATAAAAGTAACAGAAGGAAGGTTAGTTACCTAAACCTGAGAGTAGAGAACACCAAAAACAACACTCCCTTCACCAGCTCTCTGATATATTCTAGAACTAGATATCCTCACAACTTCTTTCCTCAGACTCTTTCTCTCTCACAATCCTTTCGGTTTCTCACGGAGTTCCTCCTTCTATCACCTTCTCTTTCTCCAAAACTTCAACAAACCATTTACTCCCATAATATATCTCTCTCCCTCACGTTATTTCTTTGTAAATTTCTGCAGAGTATTCCCACTATTTTCCTGCCTTTCTTCAAACACCCGTCTCACTCCAATAATTTTTCCACCACTACAACCGCGTGAAGATGGAAGGCCAAACAATTGTGCCCTTTAATGTCCAGAAGCATTCACGTCGATCTGTTTCATCTTCAAACGCGTATAACGCACACCTGAAGTTTCCAGCGACGCTTTTTAGCTTCCAAGTGACATTTAATTTGGCGGTTGATTGTTTCCAAACCATGATCGACCGTTATGCCCATTTGCTTAGTCGCAAACCCACTTTTTTACACACCGGTCGACCAGTGTTCGTGGGAGACCACCGCCAATCATTTTGACCACCCGCCACTCCAAAAATCAATAATTGTGTATGTATGTTCATATATATTTATATTCCCATTAATTTATATATATATATTTATAATATTATAACCTTATTATTAACTACTAATATTACTTCTTTTTAATTCTAATTATCATCTCCTAACTCTCCACTTTATTCATGTATCGCATAAACAAATCTCATATCCAAAACTAGCACTATATGCAATATACTCTTAATTGCAATTTCTAATATCTTCCATTAGATTTCACTTTCACCAAACCAATATGCACTAAATTCATATCTATATATGGACATCAATATCACATATATCAAATTATACTATATATATATTCCACTATTCTTCCTTCACTTTGTCTAAGTTAAATTCCAATAACTGATAAGAACCTTATTCCTCTTAAGCTCTTAGTCCATACAATATCCAAATTATGTCCAAATATATTTTCTCTTGCTAATTCCACTAACTATAATTCTAATTTATGTTGTCCTGTCTAACTCCAATGATCATCATACCATTCTCCATAACTTTAATCATTTTCCTAAACTAAATATGGACATAATTCATGCATCGTAATTCACTTTATCCAAACATGTATCCCTTGACCAACATCGTAAATTATCTAATTCATTTCATATCATCCCCAAAATCATCACATAAGCCAATTCAGCTCAACGAAAATTTAGGATATTACATATATTCTATGCTTTTAGTAATGGAATTGATAATTTCTTTTGCGTTTGTAGTGCACATATGCACGATATGGTTGTAATTGAATTGATAAATTGAGTCTGTAATGCACATATGCACGATATGGTTGAAAAAAATTATATTGATTCTTATGTTTTGTTTTGTTTACTTGGATAATATCTGTTTGGAAAATATCTGATTTGGATAATATATTGTTTGTGATAATGTCATAGGGAGGATAGACTAAAACAATGGAAACTCTTGCAAAATTTTCAATTTTTTGAAAGAGAAATTGACTCCAACTATTTCATACATCATCAAGAAACAACTAACATTTTTATTGCAACAATTTAAGCAACCTGTGCATAACACCGAAATATACAAGGTAGGTGAATTCTGTCTGTTTGTTGCGGAAAGTTGATATTCCATTGGGGGAACACGTCAATCCACTACGGAATGTATGATGTTCTGCCGGCGGAAAGTCAACTTTCCATGGCGAAACGCCAATGTGGTCGTTCAAAAAGTACATATTCAAAATTTTGTTAACAGACTCAAAATGAAGTATAGATTCAAAATTTTGTTTATAGATTCAAAATGAAGTACAGATTCAAAATTTCATCATCAATTACAACCATATCGTGCATATGTGCATTACAGACGCAAACTAAAATATCCACCATGTATTCTTCATTTTCCCGGCCTTCCGAGACGCCTCTATATTACAATTGTTGTTGAAGACAACAAACAAAAACAAACACAAATATGGACCTTAACCTTCCTTGATCAGAGAAGACAACGCAAAATCAAAGTGACAATTAACTATGAGTCAAAACCAGACATCCATCATCGACAATAAGCAACCTCGAATAAATTTTTGTAGATGATATCGAGTTTCGACGCATAGTTAATTGTCGCTTTGATTGTGTGTTGTCTTCTCTAATCAAGGAAGGTTAAGGTCCACATTCGAGTTTGTTTCTATTGTGGACTTTGCGCATCATACTCCTGCGTAACACATTGCAAATAAAATTAGCATAGTTTAAAATGTAACACTTGAAAATGTAAATGCAATAATATGCTTACCTGTGTCTCTGGAACTATGTCGGGAATTGTCTCGGGGACTGTCTTGGGGGCTATCTTGAGGACTCTGAAACCCATAAATGTGCCCTCCGACCTTCCTCTACCACCTCTACTGCCTCTGCTTCTAGACCCATAGCCACCACATGCACTAGACTCTGGGCCTCTACTTTTGCACATGCGGTAATTGTGCCCCACACCTCCACACCCGCCATATGTCATGTTCAGATGTCTCATGGGAAACACTGTTTGGCTTGGGGCCTTTTCCACATCTCGTATTCTTTGTTTTCGCTATCTTCCAGGACGTCTCTTAAATGGGGGTGATGTAATTGGATCAAGATGTGTCACTGGATGCCACATTGTTTGTCCGCTGACAGGGCATACCAAGTGGGAGTACATCGCAGTGTATGTTTCCTGGTGGTAGCACTCATGCAAAAAGTCTTTGGGAAATCTCCTCATGAATTTCATACACGGGAGTGTATGGACACATAGGATTCCAGTCAACTCCCACCAGTAACATTACAAGTATGCATGTCCAAATCAACATGGTACTGTTTGTTACCGTTGCTGACGTCAAATTGGACAGCGCCTGATAATTGGGGACTCCAATTGCAACCTGCAAGTTGTAGTCTAGCAAACCAATTTTTGACCTGTGGACACAAAAAGTTCGTTGAGTGCTCCATTTTTCATTTTATTTTATGAACCTTTCCATTATGCCCTTTTGTATAATCTCGAACATACTGAGAATCAGTTTGTCCCAACATGGTAGGATTCAGGCATTGAAGGACTCGTCTAGGTTGTTGAGGTTTATGTCGTACTTTGGGATGGAGCAAAAGGCATGTTTGGCCTAACATCTCGCATCTATTCAATGTAGATAGTTGTGGGCTGCCGAGTTAAGAAAACATAGCTTTGCCATCTTTCTCTCAAAGTGCCTCTTTGTTATGGCTCTAGAAGCAGCCCACATTGCATCCTTGAACAACCTCCCATTAAATTGTTTTTGAAAATTGACATATAAGTGTCAGATGCAAACCCGATGGTCCGCTTGCACTGCTACCTCTCTGACAGCTGGCACCAGCCCCTACAAAGATTCACAGTATGAGTCAAACATTGTTACACAACGACATATAACATAAGCATAGAAGGAAAAAGCAATCAATCCCACATTTTTTCAGTCAGAAATGACTGTCCCCCATTGTTGGATGAGGTGTTTAGATCGTCGAGCAACAATTCCAGAAACCAGCGCCAAGAATCCATATTTTTTGTTTCAACCACTATTACAGCAATTAGATACATTTCATCATTTCCATCGATGCTAATAGTAGTGAGCAGGTGGCCCAGAGTCGCTCCCTTCAAGTGGCAACCATCCAAACAAAAAACTGGTCTACCTTAGTTCAACAGCCCTATCTTATTTGCAGCCAAACACATGTACATCCTTTTACATGCACTCATCTCTAGCTGAATATGCAGTGAGCTTCTAGGATTAGAACTCCAAATCTCTTCAGTATAGGACTATATGAGCTTGTATTGCTCATTGTCATTCCCTTTGTTATTTTTTTTGTCCACATTTCTTGCCCTTCTAGTAAGGCTGGGTGATGTTGACGTTAAATTCCTTCATGACTGTCTCAATTATGGAAGAAAGATCCTAGTCGACCTGACTTTTAAATCTATCCAAGTAATGCGCTGCCACCCATTTGGTAGAGGCATGGCAGCTTTCTATCTTTCTCAAGCAAGTGTGAACATCGTTATAACACTTTATTTGAAACATCATTTCACCTAGTGTTTTTTAGGTGTGCATTCGCCATGTGCATCCTTCTTGGCAGACAACCCTTAATCGATGAGCGTCACTATAGGTGAATTTTACCCCTTACCATTCTTCAACGCATGATCGACAATTTCTTCTCTAATTTTATTCAGTGAACTATGCTTCTTACCAAAACCCATACTAGCAAACGTGCATTCTGCTTGTGATGGTCGTCTAGGCCTACTTTTGGCCATGTCCATGTCTTCGTCACTACTGGATTCGCATAATGAATGAAGCTCCTCCTCGTCTAGAGTAGCCGAGACAGAATGCAACACTATAGCAACTTTGTCTCCAATTGCACGTACCTTATTTTCCAAAACTATCGACGTGGGCCCCACTTCAACTTAGTAGTTAATAACAGATTCCTCGACACTCAAAGATGCTATTTGGTGTTTAAAAAATCCTTCAACTTTGCCAAAATGCGGTACAATTCAGCTCTCAGAAATCTCTAGGGTTCGCTAATCGCTGATAAAATCACTGAGAAAATCACAAGGATTGTAGTATGAATTTATACAAGGCAGAAGACTCATGATGATCCACGGCGGATCATTATCAATTCACCTCAGATTGACTACGTTTTGCGGAGGATTGTAATCAATCTGTCGCGAATCATAGTCAATCCGATCGGTGGACCATCAATATAATAAAGTTATTTTTAAAATAACTATCTACGGCATAATAGTAGACGATCCATTGCTGATCGAAGTCAATATGTTTAACGGCAAACGTGACAACGATATTTGCGGGGACCTTTTCCATAGTCCTGTGGTTAATTTGATTAGCAAAAATAGTTTAGTGATTGACTTGTCATTGATCACAAAGTATGATGGTTGATTCGTCATTTACCCAAAAAATACTATTAAAGTGGAGGGTAATTAACAAAACAAACCTTGAATTATTGTGTTATTGACAAGCCAAATCTTAAATTAATTTTGTGAACAACTAAAACCTTGAACTATGAGAAATGAATGACGAGAACTTCACAGTCATATTTTTGTTAAAAATTTAAAACAATCTACCAAGTATCTAATACGAAAAGAGTATTTTGTGCTACAAAAACGTGCATTCCACAGCGAAAAGGGTATTTTCCACAGCGAATACTTGCTTTCTGCTACAGAAAGGGTAATTTTCTTAGCACAACCTGAGGGTGATATACGACACCAATCTCATGAACAACCTCAAGCATGATCAGTATTTCAATTGGTCCGTTTCTAACTTATATAAGATTTTTTTTCTACTTATCGGTCTTTAAGACTGAGTCAATGAACGATAGAAACGAAGCTGATATTAAAAATTGTTCGATTATTTTTTCTAGAATATTATATTTTGATATATTGACTGATATGAAGTTGTGTTTTAAGTTAAGGTCATGTTGAGGAAACTAAGATTCTGCAGTAAAATGTGATAACTCCTAAAAATGAGTTATTTTATAAGTATAATTTATATGAATATTGTTTGAAATTGATGATGTAATTATAAATATCATACTTTTGTCATAAAATGACTTAGCACATTACAATATCGTGTTTTACATAAAATAATTTATTTTTCATAATTTTCATGATACAACTAATATGAAATGATATTTAGTACATATTTACGACAAAAGTAATTGTTGATTGAATGGATGATGTTGAATGAAATATGCTGGAAATAAAAGAATAAAAAATAAAAAAACTTGGAATATGATAAAGAAAGTGGCTATGGTAGTTTGAAACTTTGGAAGGAAATGATGTTTATCCAATTTAAGTTGTTGACTCGAGGAGTGAGAAGAAAATTTGATTAAAGATTGGACTCAATTAGCTGCAATGGTGGGAGAACTAAAGAAAATTAAAAAGGGTGGTGTGGGATAAAAAGGAAAAGAAACATTAAAAATAAAACAAAAACCCTCAAGAATCAAGAAGGAAAAGAAAGCTCATAGAGGAGAAACGATCCAACACAGAAAGGAGAGTTTTTTGGTAACGAAAGTTGGAGAAAAACCAAGAAGAATTTGCAAAACCTACTGGTCATAGCTTATGTTCGTTGCTATTTTTACATAGTCATTGTCGCAACACTGTGCAGCATCAGAATAACAAAGAAGATTCTGTTAGCTTAATACACGTTAAGCTTAATTGTTTAGATGATGAATAACTATTTTGATGATGAATGACTATTTTAATAATAAGTTTTTTATAACTTGAATGTAATTAATATGTTTAACATTATGTTTATATTTGATATTCATTGGAAATACTTCTTAATAAGGGTATTTATGCTTGCTAATATGTTGTCTAAGTCTATGTAGTTAAAGGATAAATAATTTGGACTTAGATGTTTTAAATGTGCAAAACACGGAGTAGAGGTTAACTGAGCGGTCGACCAGATTGCTATAGAGAGTAGAACAACAGGGTGCAGTCGATCAGAGAAGGATATGTGGTTCACTAGAGATATTACAGTTTGTTCAACATATGCTTAAGTGTAGAAAAGCAGTTAACCAAAATGAATGGCGGTCGACCAGAATTTGGACAGAGTTGAGATAGTTTTTGAATTGCACTAAAGCGGTCGACTGGAGTGAAGGAAACAGCTGACCAGATGCACAATGGCTACAATGCAATGGTCAGGAAGTGGCTAACTGAAAATGTTGAGTGGTCGACCGCTGGACAGTTTTTATAAATAAGAGGACACACATAATTGAAGAACCAAGGAAGAGAAACCATAGTGAAACACTACCAAAATTATCCTAGACGTTTCTTTTCCCAATTGAGTGCTTAGCCAAGCTCTCTCATTCCAAAACTTAAGAGTTATATTTGGAGCACTTAAGCCTTAGAGTTTTATTGTAATCTTTCATTCCTTCATTGTACTTACATGATGATCAAGGGTGACGCCCCGTAACAATCAAGAGAAAAGGGTGACTCCTCATGAATAGTCAAAGAAAAAGGGTAACGCCCTATAATAGCCTTGTAACAGTTTGATTGACGCTTGTGAAGTTCAATCAACAATAACAGGTGATATTATTGGTTTAAGGAATCTCCAAGGGGGGATTTTGAAGCGCGAACGCAGGCGGGTTTACCAAATCGCATTACCAAATTGGTGTCGTATTTCTATCCCTTAACTCCTTTATTTGGTTTTGATTATATGCATATTTGTGATAACTTACTTAGGGATTAGAATTATAACATCACACGAAAAAGTTAGAACGTCTAACCCCAACCCCAACCCTAACCCTAGGCGTATATCAGTCCTACAAACTCTACATATTTTTCTATTCTTATTTATATTCATTTTCAAACTTTGTATGATAAATCTTCCTCTAGTTATGAGCTAACTTTTCTAAAAGTTAGGAGAAGAAAATATCAATTTATATGAGTTTATTTTATTACTAAAGTTTGTTGCACGATTGATGTTGAATAATTTTATATGCGTTAAATGTTTACTTTATTTAGTGTAGAAGAACATAAATAATTATTTATATTCCTTTTGTTTAAGACCAATATTAAATTGTGTGAGGATAACATTTTCATATCATTTTGTTGAGTCACATGACATGTTAGAATAATATTAAATCAAATTTTCTAAGATATTTGTCTTTCATAAGCTTGAAAGAAATTATTTAAGAAAATTATAAAACAACTTGATGAAGTCTTGAAATAAAAAAAAATTTCTAAATCATTTAACTGAATGTTACAATATCCTACAACAATTTTAATAAAATTCATATAAAGAAAGAAATCAATAATCGCTCAAAACCCAATTCATCATTTCTAAATTATTTTCTATTTTAAATTCTTTGCTTTGCAATAGATTAATTTTTGCTAAATTTATCATCATGGGATCGATACTTTATTTATTCTTTATTACTTTATTTGTAATACATGCACTTGCATAGTGTTAGTATTGCATCGACAGAAGGCAAACATCTCATGTGAAATTTACTCTTTTCACTGCAAAGAATACCTAATGAGGAAAGCAAATCCTTGGAATAGGACTTACTTTCCACAGAGAAAGACACATTTCCCTTACTGAAAATACTCTTTCTACAGTGGATACTTGATAAAAAATGAAGTCACTCATGAACTTCGAGCAAACCATGCCATCAACCATAATAATTGTAATGACGATACTCAACAATTGCAAAAGCCATGAAGGACCCTAATCATGTTTAAGGTTTTGCGCCTAAGGACACAACACATATAGATGTCTCATTACTCTAGTTAACAACAAACAAACACATCCTCCAATAATTAAATGTGAGTAACGAAAACAACACTCTAACATTGGATGATCAAACTTAGTTCACATGACCAAGATGACCAACTAAATAAATGTGCATGCTTGGATCAAAGTATATATATAAAACATATATATAATCTAGTGAAAATACACACACACACACACACACACACACACACACACACATATAACATGAAACAGACTAGCCATAAAGATGGACAAGTCCTTATGTATAAGTACACCTCTCAAAATAATATTTTAAAATCAATGAAATGCTAGACATAAAATAAATTCCTAACTGAATCAGACCTCCCAAAGCCAAAGCCCAAGTATCCAAAAATCTAAAAAAAAAATCCAAACTTTGTGTCAAACTTTGGAACCTATCATCATACATATTCATTAGTATGTTATTCTAAATCTTTAAAAGTCTATAGAAACCCAAAATTAGGGAAGAAACCAACTCGGGGACCTTATAAAAGCAATCCCTTAAAAATCTAACTTTAAAACACATTCAGGTCAACCCCAGGAGTGTCCGGTTGACCACTTAGTCAACCCCTCCAAGGAGTGGTTAGCTGGTGCTTGACTGTCGATGTTTCTATAACCTTTCTAGTAGACCAGTTTTAAACCCCAGTCAACCATTGTGTCGAGGAATCACTTTGGAACTAAAAAACTTCAACTTTTTACAAAAAATTCAACTAAAACATTTCAGAATGATTCAAAAAGTAAAATACTTTAATTTCATACATAAATTATGAATTTTTACGTTGATATAATTTCCAAGATAAATTGACTAATTGTTCGTACCTTAGAGAACTTAAGGTTTTTCCTTCCCCAATTTCCTTCTTCATAATCCATTCAGATGCTAGATAAATCCAGTCTTCAACCCATAGATCAAAGATTCTGATCAAAATTTAAGAACTTCGACAAATCCATCGACAGAGAGAAAGAAATTAACTAGTCTTACTAGAAAGCTCTCTCAATCAGTTCCTAACCGTATTCTCTAACTAAAAGGCAAAAATCTTCTCTTGTTTGATCACTTCTCTCTAAATCTTGAAATCCTTTTTGTAAAGAGACTCGCTCTGTGAGAGTTGACAGCACAAATAGGAAGAATGAGGAATCGCTTGAAATTTGTAACCTCCTTCACTTTAATTGGGATATTTAATTTCAATTAATGGAAATAAAAATTTTACCTTATTTGTTTTTAAATGGGCAATTACCTTCTTTCCCACTTATGAAATTTTCTCTCTGAAATTTAAAACAACTTTAAAAGTTCCACTGAACAAGTGGGGATACTTCACCACCATTTTTGACTCGGTCTCCCAAGTAG
This sequence comes from Begonia loranthoides, assembly GCA_022433065.1. Classification (NCBI taxonomy): domain Eukaryota; kingdom Viridiplantae; phylum Streptophyta; class Magnoliopsida; order Cucurbitales; family Begoniaceae; genus Begonia; species Begonia loranthoides. The sequence goes on from CM039469.1 coordinate 35,868,567, forward strand.
CTTTCCTTTCGCTATGATTTTTTCACTGAATCCGAACCAAAGGTGTCTCACGATGATGCAGGTCTCTAATTGCTCAACCCAATATCCTCTTAGGCTTCTCCTCATATGAAATGTCTTCCTAGATAGGCATATTGGTATGAGAGATATCATGTGATGGATCAAAAGCATATTTCCTTGGCATTGAAACATGGAATACGTTATGAACATAACCCAACTGTGGTGGTAAATCCAATCGGTAAGCCACTGAACCAACTTACTCAATAATCTGAAAATGGTCAATATATCGGGAAGCCAACTTTCCCTTTACACCAAAGTGGCTTATATCACGATGCGACAGAACCTTTAAAAATACAAAGTCATCGACCTCAAATTCAACCTCCCTCCTCAAATGACATGCCTCGGGGCCGAGGCCTATTACTCGATCGCAAACAAGGTCCTTACTTTTACTTAGCCAAATTACTGATGATCTTGTTTCTTTTGCAGGTATTAACTTCAAGGATAGTTCCATTTGGGATGTTGTCCCAACGGATAGGGAGCAGCCCGTGCATGTCTTGACTTGGGTCACACGTGAGTATTGTGAGCTTCATCAGACTGGAATTTGTATTCCCGGCATCCCAAACGTGTAACCTTTCAATTCTGCATTTTTATTTCTTATTTTATTTTCATGGCAAACATTGAGCCTATTTTGTGAGGGTAAGGCATGGTTATAAGCTTTACTCATTCATGCATTTAGATTGTTGGTTAGGTTAGATGGTGATGATTCAGTTATGGGTTGATGGGCCAAGTCCAATCCATTTCAAGCCCAAGGAAAGAGCTGCCATGTGTACGCCATGCATGTTATCTCCCACCAGCTTTAATCTCGGCCATTCATTCCACATTCATCCAAGGGCCTGCATGTTGCCACCCAAAGAAAACAACCAAGAGCTGCCACGTGCACGTCATGCATATTGCCACCACCTGCCTCATCTCGGCCGTCCATCATCCCTCATCTCGGCCGTCCATCATCCCCTACTCATCATCACCTAGGGCTATAAATATCCATGGGTTAGATGCATTGAAAAACTTTTAATCAGATTAATATATTAGTAGCTTTCTCCTCTGTGAGAGACATCCCGACGCTGTCGTGAGTCAGCCCCGGATTTTTGAATCCGAGATGAAGTAGAGGACTTCCTTGTTAGCAAGCTTGTGGTGCTTGAGCTAACTCGTAAGTTCTCCCTTTTCAAACTTCCATTGGGAGTTTGAGTGAGGGAAAACCGAACCATTGCCTACGATTGGTAGATTTTCTTCGAAAATCTAGAATCCGTGAACCTCACGTTAGATAGTTCCCAGATCTGATCAAGGGTCTACATCTCCTCCCCTGTCGCTCATCGTGGGTTTCTAACACGTGCTTCCTTTTCTAGGTCGTCTCGTGTCATCAAAAGATCTGCATAACTTTTTTGCCAACTCTGAACTTTTCTCAATCATTTTTTAATCATATGCACTTTTTCAGTTGTCTCCTGAATCAAATCGTGCCTGAGAGTCACACATTCCTCGAGCTCAGCCTAACATAATGGAGATATGGGTGGTCTCCCATATAAAGTCTTATACGGCGAAACGTAAATCTGGTTTCATAACTGTTATTATAAACAAACTCCACCAATGACAAGTGACCAACCTAACTATCACAAAAATCTAGAGTAACACATCCTCGACAATTTGAATTGTATGCTCAGACTAATCATCTGTTTGAGGATGATGTGTCATATTCAAATTAAACTTCATGTCCAAAGCCCTTTGAACGGCTTTCCAAAACTTAGAAGTCTATCTTGGATCTCTTTCTAACACAATACGTGAGAGAACATCATGAAAACGAACAATGTTCTCTATATATAATTTACCTAGCTTCATCAAAGAGAAATCCATTCAGACTTGAATTAAATGTGGAAATTTCATCAATCAATTAACTATCAACTTAAATAGTAAATTTTCTACACAATTTTTGGTAATTCAATCAATAAGTTCATGGTAATCATATCCCATTTTTACTTTAGAAGAGGTAAAGACTATAAAAATCTGGTAAGCTCCAATGCTAAGCCATAAACAACTAAAAGGTCCAAAATTTAATCACATTTTATACTTCTTGCTTCATGCTAGTTCACTAACTTTGATGCACATATTATTATACACTTTTGTGTAACCATAATGAAATGTCAAATCCCAACTCATCATTTTTAACAAATTTTTTTTATTTCAAATCTAAATCACTAGGCACTACAAATTTGCCTTTGAATACAAATGTCTATCAGCACTGACCTCTCAATCGTTGTGCTCAAATCTCTCCTTAAGTTCATCAACAAGCTTTTGCATTTCTTTACATGCTACATAAGAGGTAGGAGTCACTTCCATATTATATACAAAAACTATCTAATCATTAAAATGATACTGCAGTTTATATTCATCAATGAATGAAGATCTATCCCTTTAATCTAGCACCAAACAAAAATGTGAACACTAAGGTCGATAACTTAAAATATCAATTACATCTTTGGTCCTGTGAGGATAATATTTCAAGGTATAATCATAATCTTTCATATAATCCATTCATCTGTGTAAAGGAATATTTTAAACTCTTACAATCCAAGAAAGCCTCAACTTCAAGCATCATCAATAACCTTTCCATTATCTCAAAGAAAAATTATCATCGTCACCACCAATTATGGGTGAGATACTTTTGCTTTCACAACTCCAATCGTCTAACACAGATGTACTATCACACATACAAGTTTAATACCCGACACATCAATATAAATCTAATATGACAATTACCCTCAAACACTGTTAATATCAGTGCCATGGTCAACCTATGTTCCAACTCTTCAACTGCCAACTTGAATTTTTCATTGCAATCAAACTTAACATCTTTTCTTATTAAATGAATCAGTAGTTTGACCATAGAAGGAAAATTTTCATTGCCACAATAGTGGCAACTAGCTAACCTCAAGAAACTCTAAACTTTAGTAATGTTCATTGGTGGCTTCCAATCTAACACAACCACAGTCTGAACTGCATTCAATGAAATATCTGCTCAAGTAACCACGATATAAGAATTTAACCTCAGTCATCTAAAACCTACATTCTTTTCTATTAGCATACAATTGATGATCTCACCGTATCTACAAACACAATCTCAGATGTTCTATGTGTCCATCGTGAGTCTTAAAATAAACCAATATGACATTAATGGATATTTATCAGACATATTCAATTGGATCTGAACACTCACTCTATCATATTCTTGAAAGTACTTAGGACATTAATCATATCAAATAACAAAACCTAAACTCAAAACATCTGTAACAAACCCAAAAGTAATTGTCTGAATATCCTCCTCATAAATCTTCAAATGATGATAATCCAATCTTAAATTATTCATGGTAAAATACATCAATTTTTCCAACTGATGGAACATCTCATTTATCTTCAACGGATAATTAGTATTGATCGTCACACGATCTAACGTCTGTTCATTAAACACATAAGCCAAACCATCATGTTTCCTAGCCTCTAACACTAATATCTCTCCTTGTGATATATTATAACAAATATAATCATTACACAATAACTCATTCGGCTGGATTTTAAGTTCACTCAACTCAGCCTAAACATCACATACAGAACAATAGAAATGGGAGCAATGTAGGGAATCAAAATAAGTAAACACTAAATTAAATCACACGGTTGTGTGGAAACCCAGATAAATCCTCAAGAAAATATTAGGATACTAAATCTTAACTGAAAAATCAGATCCTGCTTGATTGACACATAGTCCTCACTAACAGTAAAAATGCTCCCTCTAGGGCTCCAATCACCAATGTCCACTCAAACAAGCCCTCAAAGCAAAGTTAATAGAAAGTATTTTTAAATTATCGCAGTACACTATAACTTGCACACTTACTAATTGAAAAGCCATCACATAACCATCAAGTCTTATAGATACTCACAAAGTCCATACCCAAGGCTACATCTAATTAGTCCCCATTAGTAAAAAGATTAGATATACCGACTATTAAGAATATGTCACTCTTCTCATGTATTAGTGTCACCTGTAATAAGGTGGTTGAAATGCTTCTACCACTAAACCCCAGAAAGTATGAATAGTGGGGAACAATAGAATGCCTTGTCTTAATTTCCAACAATACTTAACCAATATTGTGAAAGTCATAATATCAACGATGCTCCTTTTCAACCTAAACATCGATATTAGAACATCCAATTATACAAACATGTTGAAATAACTTCTTTGTTAGCTCTTCTTAGTCATCTGACTCTCAGTAGTTGTTATTTGACAATTCTTCATCATTCTTACCTAAGCACTCATAAAAAATAACCTCAGTATGATAAATAATAATTAAATTTCCAAAAATAGAATTAAATCATATTCTCCCCGATCTAGAGATAATCCCAAGCTATAGGTGATTTCTAGACTTATCATTCCATTAATCTTGGTTAATCATCTTAATTCAATGTGCCAATTCCAAAACGTAGCGTGATATTCGAAAATCATGAGCTTCTCATATATCAAGTCATAACATACAACAATCATGTTTTATATACAGCTCATGTTACACAATTCATACCTCTAACCAAATAATTAATTCTTAAGAATCTTTCATCATCACCTAAAAATAAAATGTATCGAAGCCAATCTTGTGCTCCGCAGACATATCAATGGCATTTAGATTCTTTATCATCTCTCAAAGCCATTTCTCATCAATTAGTGGATTCAATCCATCCTCAACTAAATAATCTACCTTTACTAGATTCGACCATGGCTCTTTCTTCTTGTCTAGAATAAATGCAGAGAAAAGTAATCCTTTTCTTTATTGGTATTGTAATATTCTGATTTTTATATCAGAATTTAAAAATGATAAATTGAAAAATAATTGGGGATATTCGAATTAGTTGAATAAATTATTGGGATATTACTAAGGACGTAATTGTTAAATATGGACTGAACCACTTTTGGTTCGGCTCGGTCTGGAATAATTAGGTGACTCGGTTTTCATTAAAAATGAAGAAAATAAATAAAGTGGGATTAAAATGTAACAGAGTAAGTAATTAGAGATTTCAATTAAATTAAAGGAAATTTATTAAATTAAAAAGGAAAAAGTGAATTAATGAGAATGAGAGGGAAATAAACCGGTTTACCTTAAATGAAAGGGCCCGCTGGCCATTTAAAGGGAGAAGAACGAAGAGGGGGAGAAGAGAGGGCGATCGACAGGGAGAGCGAGAGATAAGAAGGCGCGAGAGGAAGAAGAGGACGGCGTTGGAGGAGTTTAGGTTTGGCGTGCGACTCCGGGCATGGTGCGCTACTGGCGAAGTCGCGGGTGTGTCGTGACTAAGGCTCGGTTTCACTTCGCGGGGTAGATCGATGAGGTGTTGGAGCTGCAATTTCCGACCATGGTATGTCTGTAGTTTTCTGTTTTGATTTCCTCCTCTCCTTGGCATTTTGTTGCTCGGCAGTTCTGTGTGGCGATGACCCGGATGGAATTGGTGACAGCAGGGACTAATTGGCGAGATTGGAGCTGGGCATCTGTTCAGGTCTGTTGGTCCACTATTGAACTGGGTTGTTCCAATTGCTCTAGCAAGTCTTCCACGTGGGGGTTGGGCAATGGAACTCCCTGCCTTGAAGTGTGCAATTCACTAGACTTGCATTTGTGCAAGTCATCTCCTTGGCTATAAATGAATGCAGTGAAGTGTAGTAGGGACGTGTTCTGTGTGTTCTGTTTCCTCTCGGGTGTTTTGGTGAATGGACCGAGAGCTCTATGTGTAAAGTGAGTTGCTGGGTGCTTGAAAGGAATGGCAGTGTGTAGAAAGTGTGGAAGCTGTCTATGTCTCGGGTTTGCTTGTTTTCAGTTTCAGGTAACTCCTTGCTTCCTTCATGGACTTATGCAATTGGTTGTTGAAAATAAATTGGTGCTGGTTGTTAGGTTGAAATCAGTATTTTGTTCTGTTTCTGTTGTTAGACATTGTAGGAAAATTTGTCTTGCTAGCTCCTCCCGAGGAATATATATGGTGAGTAATGAATTTTAGACTGTTGAGTGATTAAGTAGTGAAAGAGAAAGTGATTGGGTGTTCTCTATAGTTTCCTTTATGCTTGATGGATATTTTAGAAAGCTTAAATACTTGCTGCAAATGGGTTTTGGTCCTTGTTGTGGTTACTACCAAGTGTTGTGATTGCTTTATTTGGGTTGGGTAACTGCCTCTTGGTTTGAAGTGGAAATATTGTGCATATTGGATTAATTTCCCATACGCTATTGAGAAGGAGATTAAGTGTTCTGTGTGTGTATTTTGCCACTGTTGTGTAATATATGTTTTGGTCATTAGAAATGGATTGGTTGTTCAAATGTTAATAGGTTGCTTAGTGAATGAAAGCTTAGCTGTTAGGTGGGATAAATTATTGGTTTGCCACTTGAATTATTGGTTAAACTGAGAAGAGTGAATAATGTCTTGTACGTCATTGTTGGCTATGAGGCTTGCATAATTAAGGATATAAGGGAGTTAAATGGTTCTCTACTCTGCTATGGGAAATATGGTTTTGTGATAAAATACTATTCGATTTTGTAAAGCAAATTTATCCTGTCACATTGATGGAATGAACAATTATTTTGAGTTTTGCTATTCCGTTGTCCATGTGCAGATAGTTGAAGTGTTAAAGTAATGAGTCATAGAAGTAAGATTAATAATACGTGATTTAAATGGTTTTGAAGGTACGGAGTGGAGAGAAGATGCAGAAATGCGCTATGGAAGCTAGGTAAGTTGATACTTGTTGTGCTTTGGTCTTCGGACCCTACATTGCAAGAATTAGGATTGTATGCTATGTGTTTACTAGATTTAGGTTTTTTTAATAATATGTTTACTAGAAATTTATATCATCATATAGGGTTGTATGTATTCACAAGCATATTGCATGACATAATTAGCTTATATAAATAGGCGTGTGGGGGTTCGGGTGATTGGTGACTTTCCATACAGTAGGATACTCCCATGTAGGGAGCAGTGTGAGAAGAGAGTTAGCTATGTGGAATCTAGGGTTCACCTTTCCCCCATTCTAAAACCCCTAAGGTCTTTAACAAAAGTGAGAATACCAGCATGTGGAACAACCCCAATGGATATATCTCCTCGTCGGAGTGACTGGTTAGGCCACATGACCTTAGGGAGTATTCCACCCTGACTTCTAGAAGAGATACAGTTCTCTTCTCTAATGCATTGTTTGATCATTCATATCATCTGCATTGTATTTCATTTTAGCACTTACTGAGCATTAGGCTCATTAGTTAGGTCATGTGATGTAGGTATGTACGAAACAGGTGAACAAGTCAAAGACAATTGATGAAGGATTTGCACGGGTGGATCTTGTGGCTGGCTGGGCTAAGGAATTTAAAAAGGGAATTTATTTGTAAAAAGGGTTTGTAAATTATTTAATATTCTTTAATGCTTTGTATTAATTCCGTTGTGTTTTATAAAAAAGATTGTATTACTTCTTCTACAATTGATAAATGTTTTAAATAAAGAGTTCTAATGCTTGGATTTTAATAAAGAAAGAAAGTTTTAAATTTCACGTAATTTTGAAATAAATAAAAATCGGGTCGTTACAAGTATAACAGGGACATTTCATGTCTTCATCATTATTTAACATTAATTCTCATAAATTGTAGGATCTTGTCCATTCTAAAACACTAGATAATTTCAATCATCTCAATAAACCCATGTAACAATCTCTGGGTCCTTCTCCCTATCCTTTTAAGATAAAATCGATTGCTAGATTCTCTAGGCTACAAATAAATATATGGACTATTACTTATCTATTTATGCATATATTCAATGTGCTCCTCTTGGAGGCATTTTCAAACATCTGAAAATTTTACAATATCAGTTAGAACATGTCCTTGGCAGAGTAATTGCAATTTCCCTTTGTATATTTCTACATTCTTTATCTTATTGATGTTACTTTTCAAGATGGCAACTTGGCTATGATACCAAAAATCTTGTCATACCCTAAAGGGGGCTTGAGATAGAACGGGAAGCAACCTAGTTCAAGAATAGATAGAACAAACTGACCCTTAACCAAAATATACTAAACAACAACCGAAGACTTAAATAAGATTGATAGCTAGTGCCCAAAACGTTTGAGATAAATCAAAAATTCATCAATGACATAAAAAATAAAGTGGTAATAAATGTCCAATAATAACTATGTGAAAATTTTGACTAAGACTTGAAAAGGGTGAGTCTAACATGCTTCAGGTAGGGCTTGGGTGAGTTTTGCAAGCCCACGATTGACCGGTGGTTCAGGAGTGTTGACTAAAAAACAAACATGTTCAAAAAATTGCTTCTAGACAAGCTGCAGTCGACTTAATGAACAATGAGCGGATGACCAGATGAACAATGACCAGTTGTCCTGAAGAGTAGTGAGTGATTTTCCTAATATACAATGAACAGTCAACCAAAAAGGTAAATGAGGAATCTATTTAATGAGTGGATGGCCGGACGTGAGCTCCCTGTGTTTGCAGAATATGTTTCACAACTTTTTGAGAAGAATTTTGAGCCGAACCTTTGATCCTAGAATTCGCAAGGGTCTCTCTACAACAAATAGAACTATTGAAAACTCCCAAAAATTAACTCCATGAACTCGAACAAAGAGATGAAAGAAATAGAAATAAGCAAGTTAGTAAGAAAATTGCTAAAGTCAACAACTTTCTACTCCAAGGCAAACTCCGAACGAAGAAAGCTCTCCAACTTGGTGAGATTCAATAACTCAACAATAATTTCACTCCACGAAGAAAGTGAGGGACCTATAGTAAAATGATGACTAATCTAACTCTCATGAAGAATTAAAAATTGGACACAAAACGACGATTGCCAACAACGAAATGTAGTGTGGGTTTTTGCTAGTTAAGAAGCAAAGAAAAGAGATTGAAAGCTCAGTAATTTAATTCATCCAAACTGAAAAGAAAAGCTTAAATAGCTCTTCCAAAATTAGGGTTTAGAGTTCACCACACAAAAGCTCACGAAGACACATACTCGGATAGACATGTGCTAACTGTAACAACTCGATCCTAACTTTTTCGTTAAACGATGTAATCAAACTTTGGAGGAATTAATAGGCGTAATACATGCATTTACATCGTCTATTTATGCATTAAATTATGACATATAATTTCATGAAGAAATCAATTCGGATAAAAACTTGGTCAAAAACGCAAAAAAAATTGGACTGTTGAACCATTAGGACGCATACGGAGGCCTTTACGGACAAGAGGTGTCGTCCGCAACACACCTGGAACATTGCCCAGGCTTGGGGATGACTCAGGATGCCATCCGGCATCCTAACCTTACTGTGTTAAGGAGTTTCAGACGCAGGACGCGGACGATGCGAAAGAGATAGGACGAGTCCGCATCAAATCTGTTTAAGTCGGGAGACTTTAGAACGATTGGGGACGAGATGGAGTGGCGTCCGATTTGAATCTGTCCAATTTTTGGACACATTCGGACGATACATGAGGACAATGCGGATGAATACAGGATGCATCCGCATCAAATCTGTCCATTTTGTGGACATTTTCGGACGATGTGGACGATATATGAGGACGCCAAATGGCATCTGAACCCTGACTACGGACGGTATGGCAGAGGAGGGGACGCCAAATTTCATTCAAAAGCAGGCTTTACCCTAAAAAAAATCTGATCTTACGGACGATGCGGACGGAAAGATTGCATCTGCACTCGTCCGAATCACAACAGTTCAGGGACAGGATAAAATTAAACCAGATCAAAAATGACGGAAGAACCAATCAAATTTTAGTACGACGACCCTCACAGCCATGATCCCAACCTATAGAGGTTGTCGCCTGCTCCTTCCTCCTGCTAGTGTACGAATGGTTCCCCCGGAGGAGCCTATTTCACCCTCAGCTTCTTCTCCCTTCTTCTTCTTAGTGACTTTCTGGGGAGAATTTTTGGGGGAGAGCTGCCGTGTCTTCAAGGTTGGAGCTGGAGGGAGAGCTGTCGTGTCTTCAAAGGTAAGGAATGGGGTAGTCTTGGCTTGAGGAATCCCTACACCCAAGTATACGTGTGTGTGAGTGATAGTTTTTTTTTTTTTCTAGAAGTTTTCTTTGAGTTCTGCCAAGCTAACCCTTGTTATTGATGAATGCCTGGGGAATGTTTTTCTTTGTTGGATACCTTGTTGTGGTCGTTTTCTACTCATTAACTGATTTATTTCTCTTAAAAGTTTGATTTACCTTCAATGAGGATTTATCTATTCGTTGAAAATAAGGACAAAGTATAAACGTGATAAACGTATGAATCAAGAAAGCCTGTTGAGGATGAATGTAAGCAAGAATATTGGAACATTACTGCCATTGTATTTCTTAGTTGTTGACATAGTTGCTATTTCGTTCAGTGTTAGTTATTGCTATACATAGTTAATAAAGGGCATATTTCACCGTATTTCTTGTTATTACTTGTTGCTTTGTTTATAACAGTTAAGAAGTTCACAATACTATCTATTCTTAATGTCGAATACCGTTGCTCACTCCTGTTAACAAGCATGACCTACGAATCTAGTCCATTATTATTGTGCTGCTATTCTATCGGATCATAAATCATAGGAATCTTGTTCTGTTTTCATGACTTGTGCTATTGTTGCTCCTAACTAATAAGCATGCTCCGCTGTGTTGACTCAACGATACTCACTGCTATAATTTTGATGGATACTAAGCATGTCTACTGTTCTGTTTTTGATATCTCTAGTTGTTGTTAGGTATTTAAACTTGCTACTTTTATAGTCAATGAAAAGTATGTGAGATGTTTCTAAATCTTCTGTTGTCATGATCGATAATAAGCACATTTTATTGACGAAAAACCAACCACATACACTGCTGTTATTTTTATCTAAGAAACACGTTAGTCGTTTTGGTTCTCGCATAGATATTTACTTCTGTAGATTAACATTTAGACCTTCGATTTCTACTGTTTTCACCTAGTTACCATTTTCTGCTATATATTGATGAAAAAAAGGTCATGTTAGTCATTCAAATAATCTGCTCACTAGATGTCATAGACCATTCACTATTTTTACTTGGATATTACTTGTTACTTTTCTCTGTAGAAAAGCATGTCCTGATAGTCGTTTATTGAGCATGGGAGATGTACATATTTAATTCCTGTTACATGGTAAGTTAAAAGCATGCTAGATGTTGTAAATTGCTGTTATTTTGGCTACTTAAAAGCATGTTTAGTCTTGCCACATAGTCGATTAAAAGCATGCTTGAATGATTGTATATTTCTCCGCTGCTTAGTATTCATTGCATAGTCGTTCAACGCATGTTTCGCTATTATAATTTAATATGATTCGCGGCTGTATTTAGAGAGTTAAAGCATGTTTCATCATATGATTTTCCTACTGTATGTTAACCGATTAACAAGCACGTTTCACTGTCCTAATGTCGATAATTCCTTGCTGTATTTGTCCATTTAAAAGAATGTTTAGTCGCTAGTTTTTCTGTTGTTAAGTTCGATTAAAATGCAGGATTTATTGAATGTATTTCTGCTGAATAGTCGATTAGAAACACATTTCGATGCTCGTATTTTTCTGTTGCGTAGTAGATTAAAAGCATGTTTTACTATCTTAAATTCATCGTAATTTCACTAATGTTTTTCTTAAGTTTACAAAACATGTCGTTTACTCTCTGTTCATTGTTCTATGGACGTTAATTTCTTTACATAAGGAAGCATGTTCTGTTTCGCTGTTGTAAGCGCTAATAGTATATTTAGTTAAACATCGTCATTACTTTTGTATGTTACTTGTATTCGTTTATGCATTGTTTACTGTGGATTCCCTAAGGCAATGTCATTTACTTCCCATATGTGCGTTGTTTATTATGTAGAAGTTAGGCTAAGTTCACATTAATAGAAACCAAGTAGGGGGTACCCTCTAGGGGTGGTACCCACATGCATGAGTGAGGAAAATGCTAAGGATAAGAATGTTCGGGACAAGTGGGAAACGTCCATCACCGAAGAAACCCTAACGGCGGGATACGCCGGAAGGGAAGAAACTCTAAAGGCGGGATACACCGGAAAGAGGAATAACTCTAAAGGCGAGATACACCGGAAAGAGAAAGAACCTAGAAGACGGGACACGTAGGAAAAAGGGAACAAATAGGGAGTTGGGGTAGATGGGTAGTCCGGATCTAGCCTAGTAGCTAGGATACACCATCACCAAGTTAGGAAAGGAACTAGTATGCACATAGGAGGTTAGAAGCCGATCAACTAGGCCATCTTAAAGGACAACCCCCAATCTCCAGCTCGGAGTACGAGTAAAGAACCAAGGACCAAAGAACGTAACGAAAGAATTGGTTTTGGGAGGCCCCCATTCCAATAAGAACTAAAGAGAGAAATGCATAAATTGTTTTCCCCCATCTCCTTACTGGGTGAAAGCTCACGTCCTTACTTGTGATGTAGATAACAAAGTAATTATGCTAGGAGCTATGGAAAAGGTCATTTTGGTGGAGCCAGCGGTGAATCCGATGGAGACACCAGTAGAGTAATAGTAGTACGACACTAAGAAATGAAGAAGAAGGAAGTTGTAAGGGCTAACGTCGAATTGTTTTCTTTTTACGAACGTTAATTTTCCCTTTATTGCCCTTATTTGACTATATTTTAGAATATTATGTAGGCCTCATTTTGGAAACTCGAAACCTTGAATCTTAAACTAATGTCTTTTTTTTAGTGTCGTTTTCCGCTAAACTGTTAATCATAGTTTTCTTACTTTTCGTAAATGAAATTTCTTGTTTAGTTACGCTTCCGCAACTTTATAGATGAATTTTTATATCGTTTCCACAAATCGTAAGTAATAGTTCTTCACTACTTAATGAATGGTAAAATGAGCTTTTAGTAACGATTGGGTTTTGCCCTCTGATTCTCTTTATAAAAGGATTTTTAAGAAAAACTTAACCTCGAGATTGGATCCGATAAAACTTAGCGTACTTGTAAAATGGTTAAGAAATCTGGGTCGTTACACTAACCAAGTGACACCAATATTTAACTATTAAAAGTAATTATAAAATAAACCATAAATAAATTACTAAGTCTTGATTGTTGTGATGATCCAATTGGTTAATCCATTAGGCCCCTATTCAAATGGATTTAGACTTCAATTGGTTAAAGCTCTGTGTTTGGAGACCTTCTGTCATAGGACAAAATATCTAAATTTAACAAAACACACCATTTTGGAAAGCTTGAGATGTTACCTACAATCTTTAAGAAGTACACTTTTTGATATGAGGTCATTAAAGTTGCCAAATATGCCAAATAGTTCTAAAAGGTCAGATCACCGACAGTTTAGAACGTCTAAGAAATCTTCTAAACTTATGCTTGATCTTTCACCTATGTTTTACTTCGAACATCTCCATGATACACATAACTACTTGATAGGAGACAAGGATGAGTTGAGCATATCCTTTTTCTTGATCACCTACAAAATGAGCATTAAAAATATTGTTAGAGAATCTCCATGCTCGATTGTGATTAGAAGGAATCGGCACATCATCTTCCCAAGGTTGAAGAGGATTTGATCCCAAATCTAGAATTTTTCCTCCATAATCTTCTTCACCAAAATAAAGTGATATGTCTTAGATAATGAGATTAGCAAAGAGTACAAAATCTTCCAAATGTTTTAACTTTACATAATCAACAAGTCGCTCTCAATCTTAAAAAAATGTATTGGTTTGTTGCATATGATCAGAATTTCTTTTATCAGAGAAATACTTCTTCTTCAAGTGAAACCAAACTATAAACCCTTTGTTGAGCTTCAGAGGCTTATCCATCATATTATAAGTGTATCTTGACTATGAAATTCTGATAGGTCTGTGTGGCATATCATCCTCTTGGTGTAGAAAAGGATTTGACCACAAATTCATGGGTTCTTCTACGTCTTTCTCTTCCCTGAGATAAAAAAATAGTTTCTCAAATTTGAAGTTGGCCGAGTCTCTTAAGCTTTCAAACAACTCTAACTTGTGCATTATGCAAGTGCTCTTTATATGCGCCTTCTCCATATGATTAAACACTACCTCAATTTGATGCACATTCCTTGCCATGGAGCATGAAGTAATGTTGGCAACCTACGACAATTCATCAAAAAATACCATAGTTACACATAAAGATAAATAGTGTATGATACCATTCAACAAGCATGCATCCATATTAATGATACAATCCTTAGTTTTATTGTCACAATGTCTCGCCAAAGAGCCATATTAATATCAACAACAATAATACTCAGAGGCTTCCCCAAATTATAATTTGTTCTTCTACCCCAAAAGTAGCAATCAAGTTTAACACCAAGAAACTTTTTGTTTAAAAACTCTCTAACTTCAAAACTTGACATAAAATAGTTATTATCTACAAATGAACTTCTATGATAATTATCGAGAACATCAACAACTACAATATCAAAAATGACAATCCAAAGTTCCAAATCAGTATCATCATCATGAATTTCTTTATTCCATCCAATTCTAAGAAATCAATCATTCAAATTAGTTATTGGCACATACCTCTTTGACATAACATTGGTAACTTTGCTTGTTTCTCTCTTCTTTCAATTTAGGATATGAGACAAATCTTCAAGCAATTTCACTCCTTTGGTTATGGACAACACCGAGAGCACTAGGTGATGTAGTGTTAGATCCCGACCTAAACATTCTCACTGCATAAGTTGACCACATGGATCAAATGTAAGAAAATTATTTACACCATGTGTCTTCATTTTTTCTTCATCTTGTCAAGAACTTCTACGCAATGATTGTGTAATAGTGGTGGGATCTTTGAAACAACAACCCAAATCAAAGAAATATTCTCTATTAATGTGTAGGAAAAACTTCTTAAAGCGGCTATGATTGAGTTCTATTTGATAAGGTTTGGAACCCTTCTTTTGATGATACCAAGATCGTTCAAACTCATCCAACCCCAATTGTAACTCACCATGATGGTCTTGTAGGAAAATACCATTTGATTTACAATAAGAGTGAACCCTTCAAGAACCCATTCTGAAATATGTTAGCAACCTCCACTAAACTTTTATGATGTTTTGGTTGACTATTCTGAGCTTCACTTTCTCTTTGAAGTTCCATCAAAACTAATGGCTCATTTTGTATCATCACCTTCCCAATATTACCATCTTGGGGAATTTCTTCTTTAGGAAAATCTTCCTTGTCATTTTGAGACAATACAGATTTTGATTCTATCATGAATAGTGGTCCTTCAAAGGGATAGATAATTTCTTCTTCCAATTCTTCTTCATTAGTTATTGTCAATGACTCTTCTTTACTCTCTTTATAACCTTCCCTAGAGATCTCTTCTTTTGCACAAGTTTTCTTAACCATTTGATTTTCCTTAGATACCAACTCTATCATAAGTAATGTCTCTTCATGAGGAAATATAATCTCTTCTTCACGTTGCTCCTCCTCCATTAAAGCTGATTCCATTGTTTTACATTTACCATGAGATGACAGAGGTGTAGGGTCTGGAGACTCTAATTTTTTTACGCAAATGTTATCAAGCTATTGAGATATATTCTTCAAGGTGGCTTGAATTTCTTTGATTTGGGCTTGACGACTTTGGGTGGGAGCGGCTCCACTCCACTTCTGCCTCTGCACTAGTTGAGGCTTGGATGTACTTGGATCTCTAGGAGGAAGCTAGTTGATGTAGAACTTAGATGTCCTCTTCTTGAAATTAGAAGATGGTGGTGATGACAAACCTGACTGAAAAAACTTTGGACCATACCTTCTTCTCATGAGTTGCTTCATCATACTCCATAAATTGATGGTTTCTTCATCACTCCTTTCAAAATTAATGCTTCTCCACCATAGGAAAGCTTGTTCTGTGAGCCTTGAAAAAGAAAATTTCACCTTGGCCTTGTCTGAAAAATGGAGCCTCTAAAAAACTTTGTCAAACTCATCTTCTCACTCTATGTATTCATCTTTCCAATTGGAGCCACCAAAAGAAGAATAAGAGTGCTTAAAACATCCTCTTTCTCAATGTAATCCATAGCATAACTGCAGCCTCATGTTATCATGTAGATTGGTAAAGTATGTGAAACAAGATCATATCAGTCTCTTATACCAAATGATGTTCTTTGGGTAGGGCTTAGGTGAGTTTTTCAAGCGCACGATCAATCAGTGATTACTTCTATATAAATAGTCATTGA
Source organism: Begonia loranthoides (assembly GCA_022433065.1). Classification (NCBI taxonomy): domain Eukaryota; kingdom Viridiplantae; phylum Streptophyta; class Magnoliopsida; order Cucurbitales; family Begoniaceae; genus Begonia; species Begonia loranthoides. The sequence continues at coordinate 35,884,810 of CM039469.1, forward strand.
AAAGATTGCTTCTATATAAATAGCGGTTGACCTAACGAACAAAGAGTGGTTGACTGGATAAATAGTGAGTAGTCAACCTAATGAACAGTGAGCAGTCGACTAGAAAAGGTAAACGACAAATATGTTTAATGAGTGAACGACCGGACGAGGGCTCCTTGTGTCCGCGAAACTGCGTTTTGCAACTTTTCAAGAAGAATTCTGAATTGAACCTTTGATCCAAGAATTCATGAGGGTCTCTCCATAACAAAAAAAAAACTATTCAAAACTCAAAAAAAATTAACTCCATGAACTTGAATGAAGAAATGAATGACATACAGGTAGTCGGTTAGAAAGTCACTAAAGTCAACAACTTTCTACTCCAAGGCTATCTTCGAATGAAGAAAACTCTCAAATTTAATAATTTGTGAGATTCAAGAACTCCACAATAATTTCACTCTATGAAAGAAGTGATGGAGATGTAGTAAAATGATAACTAATCCAACTCTTATGAAGAATTAGAAATCGGATACAAAACGATGATTGTCAACAACTAAACGTAGTGTGAGTTTTTGCTTGTCAAGAAGCAAAGAAAAGAGCCTAAAAGTTCTGTAATTTAATTCATCAAAACTGAAAAGAAAAAGCTCTAAGTAGAGTTTAAATAGCTCCTCCAAAATTAGGGTTTAGAGTTCTCGACACAAAAGTTACGAAACTACCCTTACAAAGACACATACTTGGCTAGACATGCCCTAACTGAGTGACACAAATATTTGACTATTAAACTTAATTATAAAATAAGTAAAATAAACCATAAATAAATTACTAAGTTCTTATTGTTGCAACGATCCAATTGGTTAATCCTTTAGGCCCCTCTTTAAATAGATTTGGGCTTCAATTCTGGGCAAGATAGAATGGGCTTCTTTGGCAGAATTAAAGCTCTCTGCATGGGGATCTTTTGGCATAACAAACAAACTCCAAATTAAAGAAACATGTTATTATGAAAAGCTTGAAATGCACTTTTTGATATATAGTCATTAAGATTGCCAAAAACGCCAAATAGTTCTCAAATGTCATATCACTGACAGTTTTGGAATGTTTAAGAAATCATCTAAACTTGTGTTTGATCTTCTACCTATGCTTTACTTCAAACATCTCCATGATACACATAGTTGCTAGATGAGAGACAAGGATGAGCTGAGCATATATTTTCTCTTGATCACCTGCAAAATGAGCATTAAAAATATTGTTAGCGAATCTTCATCCTCAACTGTAATTGGATGGAATCCATGGCACATCAGAGTCATTTGGTGCAATTCGACTATACTCAGTAGAGGAAAAGCTTTACATGCAATGTAGAGTAAGTAAAATGTGCAAGCATACTAATATAAAACATATCATGCAATTTGATTATAAAGCATATAGTAGAGTAAGTTTTAAAACATTCTACTATAATGTGATACATAACGTAAAGTATACTACTACTGTATAAAATTTTAGTAAAAATAAAGTCACTTTTGAACTTTGAGCATACCATGCCACTAGTAATAATAATAGTGACGACAAAACTCGGTGATTGCAAATGCCATGAAGGACCTTGATCAAGTTTAGAGTTTTGTGCTCAAAGACACGACATATAAAATTATCTCATTACTCTAATTAACAATAAACAAATATGTAAAATCACAAATTTTATAATAATAAATTCTATGTGTAAATTTGCTGCATTATTTTTGGTTAAGGTATTTGGAATTGACTTGAACTTATCATGACCCATTTAAGTTTGATCATGTGTAAATTTTTTGTCAATTAGTCAAACCGATGAAGTTGGGGGTTACCCCGTGGTAATATAGTGAGAAATTTAATTTGGCAAATGAGAATTTCCTCAAGACATAAATTGGATTTATATTTAAACCTCTTAGAAGCTAGGATTTGTAATGGATTCACTTAATATATAAATTAAATTAAATATACAATAAAAGTTAATATATAAAGGGAAACCCTTTTTCCCTCATTCGGTTAGTAACGAGGGGAGAAGGAAAAGAGGGAGACTGAGAGAGAAGTGAGAGTTCTGGCAAGAGTGAGACTTTGATCTTCCACTTTTGTGAAGAGACTTTGAGGGTAAGTTGTTTTCTCATCTCCGTTTTTGCATTTAAAGTTTAGGTTACATGTTTATTTCATACTCGAACTTGGAAACTTGAATCCATAGATTATCTTAGCAATGTTTGAGTAGATTTAGAGTTTATGTAGAAGTTTAGATCGATTGGAGGTAAAAACCAGAGAATAGGGGTACATTTTACTCGCTGTATTGTGCCAGAAAATCATCTCGTGCATGTGGGCTTTGCGTCCATGAAAACGCAGGTGTCCGCTAATGCATAGGGGTCTACAAATGTGGGCTTTGCATTTGTGGAAATGACTATGCATCCACAAATGCGTAGGCATCCACGAATGCACAGACATCCATGAATGTGGGCTCTGCCTCAAAGGATGTGTGATCTATGTCCATGGATGCTATTTTCGTATCCCAGGATGCCAAATCTGGCCATCCACTTTGAAACCCGTTTCTAGACTGGGTGTCCCCATCGATCATTCGTGGCAGGGTCGCGATCATGACTTCTTTCCTTTTAGATTGGGTTGTAGTCCTAGTATAGGACTCATTCTCTATTTTCTCCTTGAGTTTGGATAGACACTCATTATGGTTAGCTCTATTATAGGTTCAGAAGACTTTGTGGATTACGACCCAATTCTTGAGGAGGTTATTGCTTTGGTTGGTAAGAAAGTGATGTGATCCAAGGAACCATGAATAGCCAAGTCACAACCAAAGGCCAAAATCCATTGTAAAACATAAGAGGATCAATGACGAGATCAAGGACAAAGATGATGGAGAAAAATATATATGTTTTTATAAAAAAAAATCCAAGATAAAGAACCATCAAATGAAAAAAAAAAAGCTAAGTATCAAGGAAAAAGCAATGGAGGAGCAAAGAAGCATGGAAAGGAAGCAAATTTTGCTAAATTGCACAAAGGAGCTGGCCAGCAATGTGCCACGTGCGCCCAGTTCAGCCACCGCATGCAAAGCACCTTTAGCACTCCCTGTCAGCGTGCCTCACTGCAAATCTCGTGCCTCATTAGTGCCACACCTTTTCGCCCATCAGTGCTGCATCCGACCCAGCGCCTAGCCCTTGCGCCTTATCCAACCCATCCCGACAACGCGCTTCTCGCTTGCCTCCGTCCATTCCAGCCAGTGCGGGCAGCCCAACCCAACCTAGTTCACACGCCAGTCCAGCCCAGTGCACGGGGTTGCCGCAACCACTCCCCACTAAAACCCTAAATTTTTACTTTCATTTGTGTTTTTCGTCTTTTTACTATGTTTTAGGGTTACCTAGTTTTTGCCTATTTAAACAAGTGTAAAACCTCATTGGACGAACAACTTTGATGAATGAAAATTGAGATTATGCTTTGTGTGAGATTCCTTGGAATTCTCTTCTTGAGTTCTTATTGAAAAATAGGGGTGGAAAACGGTTCGGTTTGAACTGAAATACCGAATGGAACCAAAAATTTTAGGTCGTCTCGATTCGGTTCCAACAACAGAAATTTTTTTATTTTGACCGAACCGAAAAAATATTCAATTCGGTTCTCAGTTTTGAGTGGTACGAACTGGGTAACCCGATCTGAACCGACTAAGTAAATAGTCAATCAAAATGTTTTGTTGCATTTGTGCTTTTTTACAATGCGATAAATATGTTCTCCTAGATTTGGAAAACAAGCTCAATTAAAGCATGCGATTAAGGAGCTAACATGGCGGACAGCAGTGGCAAGAGCTACAAAGACCAAGATCAACATAAGAAAGAGACTACAATCTCTGCCTTAGATTCCATTTTCAACCAGCCTCTATGAAATGTTCAAGGGCTAGCATTTCGTTTTCTTGAACTGTCATCTTTTAGGAAGTGACCTGGATCTTTTGCATCGGCATGATTGTCATGTACTTGCAATTTTCTGTGATCTTTATTTCTCTTGCTTAAGCTTTTCAGATTTGGATCTCTTAAACCTTGAAATTCTCATAGAAAAAAATGTAAATTTTGAAAGATGGAATTTTTTTCTATTTGTGAAGCCCAAAAAGCGATCTCAAAACCAAAAAAACAAAACTGAAAAAAATGTTTGAAACCAATGCAAAAATCGAAATCAAACCGAAACCGAACAAATAAAAACAGAAACCGAGGTTTGGTTTTGTGTTTGGTTTTTTAGTGTAATCGGTTCGATTTCGGTTTATAAAATTCAAAACCAAACTGAGTTAGTTCTGTTCTATTTTGGCAAAAAAACCAAAGCGAACTGACCATTTCCACCCATATTGAAGAACTTGATCTTCTTCAAGTGCTTGCTTGTAAAAGATCAAACTTGATAGCTTTGGTTCAACCAACAAGTTGGTTTGGGTCAAGCTCCTATCCTCTTGAATCTTAAAAGCATTTTCCTATCATTTTCCTCAGTGTTGTTGGGTCTCGGATCTCTAATATCTATGGTTCGCATAATTTGGTATCAGAGCTTGGGTGCCTACGATTCAGAGTTCTATCTTTACTACTTTTTCTATCTACCTTTCCTTGTCCTTTTCTTCTCCAAATAAAAAAAAAAATCTTCTTTTTTAGAAATTCTCAAGTTTCAAGATTTCTTTCAATTTGAAAAAAAAAATGGTTGGAAACCGTCACAAAATAGATATTCTTGCTTATTTTGATCTCTGGAATTCGAATATGTAATCGGTTTTCTATTTCTGTGAGTTTCATAAATCTGCCGGGAAAATTTTCGATCTATTATATCTTTAAATTTTCTGGTTGGAAACATTCAAAAAGTAGATAACTTTGCTTATCTCGATCTCTAAAATCTAAATATCTAATCGGATTTCTATTTCTGAAAGTTTCAAAATTCACTAGGAAAATTCTATTCGTGTGAGTACCTTAGTTGTTTCTAGGTATCACATTTGGTGATTGCTTCATACACTCATTGAGCATTAAATTCTTTAAAACATTATATCCAAAGATTGATTCTAGTTAACGCCTTAGTGGCTTGACTTTAGTCATTCTTGAATGTTGGATCTAAAGTTTGAAAAGTTTTAAATTTTCTAGCAATATTTGTTGAATTGTCTCTTGATTGAGTTCTTACTTTAAGAATCTAAAGAGGTGATTGAGTGGTAAAAGGCAAGAGGGTGGGTTTATATTTTAAAAGCCTAAGTACGAGAGAAACACGAGTGGTATGATTATCGAACGAGTGTAAACACGTGATGTAACGACCCAGTTTTGTTTTACTTTAAAATCGCGTGAAATTTAAAACTTTTTCTTTTATAAAGTCAGAGTAAGACTTTTCTTTATAAAACCCGATCGTTAAAACTCTTTATTTAAAACCCTTATCAAATTCAGCAAAAGTAATAAAATCATTTTATGAAAAGCAATGGAATTAAAAACAATACGTTAAAGAATATTAAGAAATTTATAACCTTTTTTCAAACAACTTTCTTTTAAACTCTTTAACCTAGCCAGCCACAAGATCCACCCGTGCAAATCCTTCATCAACTGTCTTTGACCTGTTCGTCTATTTCTCGTACGATACCTACATCACAAGACCTAAACTAATGAGCCCATTGCTCAATATGTGATAGAATAAAATGCAATGCATATGATGCATGATCACAGGATGCATTACAGAGGAGATCTGTATCTCATCTGTTAGTCGGGGCGATAGATAAGTAAATTGCTCTCGTGGCTTAACCTATGGTTCTGATGAGGAACCACGCCAATAGGGGTGTCACCACGAGCCATACCCAGTTGCTTTGTTGAAGACATTAGGGATTTCAGTATAAGAGAATTGAGAATCTTACGATTCTCGTGGCTTAACCGTACCTCACCGCTCCTTAATTGGGAGTAGGCACTCCAATAGAGGTGTCACCATGACAACCATTCCCAATTCTCCTGAACCCCCACATGCCTATTTACATATATTTTATGATGACATACAATATGCTTGTGCCTAAATATAGTCCTATATGATGATATAAAGGTCTAATAAACATATCATTAAAAGAACCTAAATCTAGTAAACACACATCATGCAATCCTAATTGTTGCAATGTAGGGTCCGAAGACCAAAGCACAGTAAGTATCAACTTACCTGGAGTCTTCAATGCGATTATTATAATCCTTATCTTTCTGAGCATTCCAACATACCTTCAATTTAGTCTTGACAATACCTATTAATAAATAACCTTTATCATTATAAATTATAGAAAGACATTATAAATTCTTATTGATACTCATATTCTCCCTAATTTCTTAACCCACTGAAACGGACCATCTTTATTTCATCCAAAAGAGAATAATTCTATTGCTGATCAACCAAAACGATCGTAGAATATAAGTCTACAAGCCAATAAAACACACAACAGAGAGCACTGCCTGATTAACAGAACAACACACTCACAATACCACTCGTTTCCATGAACCATGTTTAACTCAAAAGGAACACGACGTCGAAACCAACCGTAGATTAACAACCCATTTCTAGCAGTATAGACCAAAACCTTCTAGGTGGATAATATTAGAACCCAAACTGAACAACAATAAACAAGGAGTGTAATCATTTCATCCATCATTTAATCATAACATATTTTCACTTAAATTTCATAGCTAAAAACAGGGAGCACTATCCAACAGATGACCAAATCCATTACTTATTCATTAAACGAGGCTAAATTCATTACTTATCATCCAATTAACAAAGTAACAAACTCATTCAACAAACTCACACCCAAGACACAAGACATGATCCAAATCTGGCAGACGACCACTAACAGAACCCACACATCCATCAAAACAAATCACAACACATTCATGCCTTTGGAATTAACCAACGTATTCATGCCCAAGAAAATAACCACAGCGTACAAAATCATAGTTCAATCCAATATCTACCCAAGTATCAGCACATAAATCCTTCACAGAATCAACAAGATAATAGCAAATTCCATTTCACAGAATCAAGACTCTGAAACCTAAAAAATTCCAGCCACTAACTCATTTAGAGATCCTTAGCAGACAATAATTAAAATCAACGCCAGACTAACCTTCACACCAAAATTCACAACTTAATGATAAAGAAGAAAGCTCACCACTAATCAATGAAGCTCTCGGCTAGAGTTCTCCTAAGAAGAAGCCTCCAGCCCCTTCACTGTCTTCACAGCTCCCATCTTCCACTTCCTTCTATCATTTCACTGAACTCTTACAAGACACAGCAAACCCGAGAGTAAAACAGAACACAAACACTTCACTGCATCCATTTATAGCAGAGGAGACTTGCACAGACGGAAGGCTGGCAAATTGTACACTTCAAGGAAGAGTGGTCCACTTACCTTACTCCACGTGGAAGGCTTAGCTGGAGAAGAAACCCGTTTTGGTCCGGTCCAGCCATCAACCCACTCCCCTGCATCTCGTCCATCTCACCTCTAAAACTCGCCACTGCCAATCGCCAATTTATCTAAATTTTCATAATTTTATTTAATTAACCTCATTTTCATTTTATCTATCTCACTAATTTAATTCTTCCAATAATTAAATTTCTTTAAATTCATTAATCCAATTAATCCTTCTTTTAATTCATTTACTTTTCCTCCTTTTAATTAAAATCAAGTCACCTATTTTCGGACCGAGCTGAACCCAACCGGTTTAGTCCATATCTAACAATTACGATTTTGGTAATATCTCGATAGTTAGTCAATAAATCCAAATATTCCAAATTATTCTTTAATTTATTCTTTTTAAATTTCGATATAAAAATTCGGGATATTACACGTGAGGGAGAGGAAAGATCCTTTATTTTAACGCATCATTTACTTTATTGCATCAATTTTCTTTTTTTCGCTTATTACTTCTTGTTTATCACATTAATTTTCTTTGTTTCCCTTATTTCTTTCTTTCTTTACATTTACTTATTTGCAATCAATTGTTTCAAAATTATGAGTGGAGAGAGAGAGAGAGAAATTGATCTAAAGATGTTCATGAGGGCCATAAGAGACCAACATACGGATCTTACTAAGAGAATGGAACATTTGGAAATAATATCACCTAAGTACTCTCATGGAAGGAGAGTTGACAATGAAAAGAAGTTTGAGAACAAGGATAGACCATGCCAAAGGGAAAGGTATGATAAGAAAGACCAAGTGGATGTTGACCTAAGCCACATCAAGGTGAATATGTCTTCCTTCCAAAGGAAAATTGATCCAAACACTTTCTTAAAGTCGAAACAAAAAGTGGAAAAACAGGCTAAAGGAGAATTACTAGTCACAAGGAGAGCATTAAATGTGCAAGTTAAGGAGTACGACGACAAGGTCCAAAGAGAAAACATAATTCATACTAGATGTCGTGTCAACAACAAGGTTTGTAGTTTGATCATCAATAGTGAAAGTTGCACGAATATGGTAAGTACGTTGTTGGTTCAAAAGTTAAACTTGTAGACCAAAAGACACCTAAAACCCTACAAGTTACAATGGTTAAGTGATTGTGGTGAAATCAAGGTGACAAAACAAGTATCGCTTTATCAATTGGAAATACAAGGATCAAGTTTTATGCGATGTAGTACCAATTCTAGTCACTCATATACTTTTGGGAAGACCATGGTAATACGATAGAGTGGTCAAACTTAACAGACTTAAAAATGAGTATTTGATAGTTCAAAATGGGAGAACTGTGGTTCTAAAACCTTTACAACCGTGGGAAGCCAGTACGGATCAAGAATGGATCGTCAAAGAATTCCAAAGCTACAAAAAATTGAAAGAAAAAGGAATGAAAATTTCAAACAATAGAGTAGTCGAAAAACCAAGTGGGATAGAGGATAAGAGAAAAGGTGAATATGAAAAATGAGACAAAAGAACCGAAGAGAGAAAGTCAAGAGTGAAGTGAGCAAAAAATGCAAAGAGGAAGAAAAGAAATTGGGGAAAAAGAGAAAACCGAGGAAGGAGAGAAAAAAAAGAGTGGAATTGTTAGGAAAAGTGAGGAACGAAATGAGATGATGTTGTTAATATGCAAAAACGGTTATTTGACTTCTAGTGAACTAGCCAATTTTCTTCCAATGAATGCTACCTCTCTTTTGTAGGAAAATGACAACGTGATTCTGGAGGAGTTACCTAAAGGAGTGCCCCTATTTAGGGGTATAGAACATCAAATCGACTTCATGCTGGACACAACGATTCCTAACCGGCCCACACATCAAGCAAACCCAGAAGAAACCAAGGCGATACAAAGGCAAGTTGACAATGTTTCCAAATATATTAAAACTTTTCAGTACCTCGTCCATTATAATATAGGTAAGGACAACATAGTCGCCAATACGTTGTCTAGAAGGTATGTCCTAAGCACTTCTTCACAATATGAATTATGGTGATTTGAATTCATTAAAGATTTGTATGAAATGGATTTTGATTTTTGTGAAGGTTGGAAAGATTGTGAGAAAAATGCATACGTTGACTACTATTGGTATAAGGGGTATTTAATTGAAAAAGATAAATTCTGCTTACCTAGATGCTCACTATGTGAATTACCACATGTTGAGTTTGCTTGTAATCAAGTTGTGCCTTCCACTGTTTTATACTCACCTTTTGAGGACATTTATGGTTTTAATTCCCTTACTCAACTTGATATATTACCATTGTCTACTAACGAATTTGTTGATTTGAATGGAAAAAGAAAAGCCAAGTTTGTTAGGGAATTACATGCAAAGAAATAAGAAATTATTCAAAGAAAGAATGAGCACTATGAGCAAAAAGCTAACAAAAGCCTCAAGGAAGTTATATTTGACCCTGAAGAATGGGTTTGGGTTCATCTACAAAAGGAAAGCAAGTATGGTAACGTAAGCACTACTTTTAATACTACTGACTTATCCTTTTATGATGCAACAGATTCGAGGACGAATATTTTTTAAGAGGGAGAGAATGATGTGATCCAAGGAATCATGAAGAGAAAAGTTACAACCAAAGACCAAAATCAATTGCAAAACATTGAAGGACCAATGATGAGATCAAGGACAAAGAGGATGGACAAAAATATACATGTTTTTATCAAATAAATCCAAGATAAAGAGCCATCAAATGCTAAGTATCAAGGAAGAAGCAATGGAGGAGCAAGGAAACATGGAAAGCAAACAAATGTTGCTAAATTGGAGAAAGGAGCCAGCCAGCAGCACGCCACGTACGCCCAGCTTAGCCAGCCCGTGCACCGCATAGACAGCACGTGCAGTGCATGCACAACACCGTCAGTGCACCCCTTCAGTTTGCCTCACCATGAATCTCGTGCCCTGTCAGCGCCGCAGCTTTCCACCCGTTAGCACTACATCCACCCATCGCCCAGCCCCTGCGCCCAATCCAACGCACCCCGACAATGAGCCCATAGCTTGTTTACATATGTTCTTGCTAGTGCGAGCCCCAATCTAGCCAGCGCGCCTAGCGTGGGCCTACTGTGACCACCACCCACTAAAACCCTAAATTTTTACTTTATTTTGTAATTTTTAGTCTTTTTACTATGTTTTAGGGTTAACCAAGTTTTTGCCTATTTAAACAAGTGTAAGGCCTCATTGGAGGAACAATGTTGATGAATGAAAATTGAGCTTATGCTTTGTGTGAGACTCCTTGGAATTCTCTTCTTGAGTTCTTATTGAAGAACTTGATCTTCTTCAAGTGCTTGCTTGAAAAGATCAAAGTTGATAGTTTTGGTTCAACCAACAAGTTTGGTTTGGGTCAAAGCTCCTATCTTCTTTAATCTTAAAGGAAATTTCCTGTGATTTTCCGCATTGTTGTCGAGTCTTGGATATTTAATATCTATGGTTTGCATCAGAAAGGTTGTCGCAATGATAGAAATTTTAAACTTTATTGCACTATGTTACATCATGGTTTTTAAAAGCTTATTTTGTAGGTTACCACATATGAAAATCTAACAGGGACTCTTCGACAGTATGTCAGTTTTTATACAATATATGTATATGTGAGTCATTGATGTTCACGTCCTTGGTATTTCATTGTTGTTCTATTATGTATAAAGGATGATGAATTCTCTTGATACTTTGGACGATAATGTTGTCTAAGTATCATGAGGCTATCCAGTACATCTTTTATTGTGACAAGAGATTTTGTTTGTACATTGTGTAAAAATGGGTAAAAGGGCGATGATAACACGCTCATTGGATTTTGAATCCCTAAACCTGATCATTGTGTATTTTTTTTAAGTTGTGTCATCGTTTACATTATTTGTTGGCAACCCCTGTGGTACAGCTTGATTTTTAAATTGTTCTCACAATTTCTCCTTCAGGCTCATGAGGTGTTGTTATATTCAGTCTGCCACCTTTCTGTGTGATTGAATCAGAGAGGTTCTTGAGTGACCATCTTTTTACACGGATTGCTATTTTAAAATTGTGAAAAAATGATGTATGCTTATATTTACCATATTTGGCTAGGTATTTAGCGATATTTTGATGATTGCCTCATCGGTGGCTCGTGGAGCCTATTTTGTTAAAATGGTAAAGAATGTTTAAAACTGATTATAAACTCATGCACAATAACAACATTGTGATTCATCATAATTTTGACGTGAAAAGGTAAAACTAGTTTTATATACATTGCATTTAATATAAACTACCTACTGAGTTAGTCACTCACCAATGACTCCGTCCATCCTAAGTAAAGGCAAGGGTAGCCAAGAGTAGCTGTTCGGTAGTGGACTTCCCCTTTCCTTCCCTTAAATTTCTTCTGAGTAATATTTGTGCTGGTGAAGACTTATTTGAATTTGGGTCCATAGAAAGATATTTGAACGATGTTTAGACTTCAGATTTGATGCATAGTATTTAATATATTTACACTACTATTTCTGGTAATCACTATGTGGACCTGTAATGTTTTGAAAATTCATTTTTTTTCTAAAATTTCCAACCTTAAAACTTTTTTGAAATTGATTGAAAAATTAGGTTAAAGTGGTTTATTATTGAAAACCCTAATTAAAATTTGAGAATCCTCGAAAAACATCGAAATCATTAATTAAACAGAAGAAATTTTAATATTTATTAGGAAATATAATTTTAATTTATCTTTACTTAAATGTTAAATATCTTTATTTAAAATATCTCCTTCAAACAATGAAATTAAATATGAAAAAAGAGTTGAAAATTAACACAGAGCATGCTTCAAAACTTTATTAACGGAAATATCCTTCTGATGAAAGATTCAACTGCAACAATATCCTTCCAATAATAAAATTTCCAACATAATTTTTTTTTGAAAATGATATTTAAAACTAAACAATGAATTAATCATCCCTCTCACCCGACAACATTTTCCTCTGTATGCTTTTTTTTCTAGAATATTCTCGATTAACCTCAATTCTTCTTCCCTTAAAAATTCACTACATCACAAAACTAAGGATGAGATAAACTCAATAAATAAAAATACGTGCATATGTGAATTAATTTCATACATTACAAAATTTTCATGCTTAAAGTTACATACTAGTTGGAACTCATTTTCTAATCTTATCATGCGTTCAAGCTTTCATTAGAATTTTCATAATTACTGTGTTCTGACTTTCAGAAAACGAACTGTTTCATTCCTTCATAAGGTTTCATAAGCAATCACAAAATATATGATGCTTTGTGATATATGCATTAGCCATCAAAAAAGGAGCAATTTAAAATATCAAACTTTCAATAATAAAACAAAGTTGAAGAAAATAAATTAAATACTATTCTTTGTGATGTAAGGTCAATGGTCAAAAAGTTGAAAACCAGCTTGCCTAAGGGAATATTCGTGGTTAATTCATTCTTAAACAAATATCACTTGAAAGAAATTGGACAGAAAATTTTTACTGATAAAATCCTTAGGTGGACTAGAGTCAAAATTAGGTCGACCTAGATGGTTTGGTAGAAATAGGATCAAATTTGGACCGTGTTTGGTTTAGGTTCGTTCGATTAGACCGGTTCAGTTTTGGTCGCTAGTCTAGTTCAGTTCAACTCCAACTAAAAGAATTCTTCTTCTTCCTCTCGAGTTCTTCTCCTTCTTCCTGTTAGAATGGCAGAGAGCCTTCTCGTTGCTTTGCGATGAGAGGATTTCTTCCTCTCGTTGTTCACTGTCCATCGTCGCCAATAGAAGCTTGTTGTCCCAAGGTAGGATTTCGACTAAATAAAGCTTCTTCACCGAAGAAGAAGTTTTGGAATTTCATGGGTGAATTTTCCCTCTCAGTGACCCTTCTATTTATAGAGGAGATTTCAAGCTAAAATCACCCCACAATCTAAATCAGTTTCAAAATTTTGTCACTAGTAGACTTTGTTAAGCTCAAAATCCTCATTAGCTAAGATTTTTGTCAACTAATATGGTTGTTGAAATTGGATTTTTTTTGCAGGTTTGGAGGGATTTTAAGGATAGGATTTTATATTAGGTTTTGCAATTTGAATTTTTATTTGGGATAAGTTTCTTATTTAGGGGAAACTAATGTCTAATTCAAAATTTTAAAACTTTAAACCCTAGTACAATCTCCCATTCTTAAATGAAATTTCGTCATCAATTTAAATTGTTACATGAAAAGTTCTGGGTAGAGCCTTCTCATTTTCTCCTCTTTTTCTCAAGTTTCTTCTTCAACATTTTGGTTTCTCCATAATACTCTTACAAGTGAAACTTTCTTGTTACTCAATTCTCTTTCTTTTGAATCCAAAATTTGAATCAATCTTTCTTTGTATGACAAATAATAGTGGATCACAAGGTCGAGGGACTTCATTGGTAGAATATGTGAGGGATCTAGAATATATTTCTTGAACATTGAGATGTGAAACACATTGTACAATTGTTTGAGTGATTCAGGTAGATTGAACTAAAAACAACTTCTCTGACTCTTTTTGAAGTTTCAAATGGGCCTACGAGTCTCAGACTTAGCTTTTCTTTATTAACTCTTATAGGAGAAATCTTCATAAATACTTGGTCTCCTATTGTAAATTCCAATTTTCTCTTTGTTTGGGTAGCATAGTTTTTTTTGTCTACTATGACCCATAAGAACCCTTTTTTGTTAAATGAACCATCTCAGTAGTCTATGAAAGAATATCTGGCCCAACAAGTATTCTATCTCCAACTTTGCAGCAATACACTAGAGATCTGCACTTTCAGCCATGAAGTGCATCATAAGGTAACATTCCCATCAAAGCTTGGTAACTATTATGATAAGCGAACTCCACCAGGGGTAAGTTTTTACTCCATTTATCCCAGAAATCAATAGTACAAGCCCTTAACATATCTTCCACGGTTTGAATTGTTCTTTCAGACTACCCGTCCATCTAAAGGTAAAAATTCATACTAAAATTTAACTGAGTGCCCATTGCTTTCTGCATATTCCTCCAGAACTTCGAGATGAAATGAGTATCTTGATATGACACTATAGAGATCCACATTGTAAAATCCAGGATTTTTAAATGATTTTAAAATGTCACGTGTAAATTCTTCGTGAATTTTTTGTCAAAGGTGGAAGAGTTGACTCGTTTTGTCGCGTAGCGGCGACGTGTACATTTTTCCATAAAGCGGTTAAATTAGGTTTTTTTTTAGCGGAAATTTTGTTCTCGGAAATGTTTAGGTCAATTATGTTGGCTAAAGAAATTATTTTTGGTTGGCGTTTTAAACGAATTGGATTTTAAATCGCAATAACGTAATATACATAATATATATTTTTATATATCATATATATTAATATTATTAATTAAATTAAATTGTTTTTTTTTAATTTATTTTAAAACAAAAACCCGAAGCAGAAGAACTTCATTCTTCTGCTTCTTCCTTCGACAGAGTGAGGCCGAGTCGAGGAAAGATCGTGAGGAAGTGAGTTAGGGCGACATTCATTGATTTCGAGCGGGAGGAAGGCGAGCTGACCAGAGCTGCCGTTCGCTGGTGAAAATGGTGCTCAAGTTCAAAGGTTTTGGAAGGGACAAGGAGCTTCGAGTTAGGCATACTGGGAGTTCTATTGTTTTTGATTCTGTTTACTCCTATTAAACATTACAATAAAGTGGAAGCTATCTCTCTAAAGCTATCTCTCTAGAGTACGTCGTCGTATACATGCAAGCTATCTCTCTAAAGTACGTCATCGTATGCAACTAGCTGAGATGATATAATGACATGGAGAATATAGTTAGTTAGTTAGTTGAGTTTTCTTTACGTTTTACATTACCTTCTTTCCACTGTAATTGTGCTTTGCTTCAGTTCTATAAAAGCAGAGCACACTCTTTTTAATAATTGTTACAGAATAATGAGAAAAAGGTTGGTTTCTCTTCATTTGTAGTTTTCTACGATTCTTGTAATATGGTATCAGTGCGGTGAAAGCAGTTATTTCACCATGCCTAGAGGAAAGAACTTATCCTCTAAAAATCCAGGGAGTATTTCTTGATCAAATTCTACGTCTTTTCTGAATGCTGAAATTGCAGGAAATCCGATTATCAACCTGTAGAATTCTGGTAATGATGCAAATATTCAGAATTCAAGCAACTTTTTTGAAAATTTTAGAAATCCATATTTTTTACATAGTAGTGATCATCCTGGATTAATTATAGTTTCTCATATTCTTCATGGTTCAAATTATAATTCATGGAGAAGAGCTATGATTATGGCCTTAAATGCCAAGAACAAACTGTCTTTTGTTGATGGCTCTATTTCAAGGCTGATGTCCACCGATTCTACTTTTAGCTCAAGGTCTAGGTGTGATAGCATGGTTTCGTCATGGCTTTTGAATTCTGTTAATTGTGAAATCTCTGGTAGTTTATTGTATCTCACTTCAGCAAAAGTTTTATGGGACGATCTTTTTGAGCATTTTTCTCAATCAAGTGGTCCTCAAATTTTTTAGCTTCGAAAACTGTTATTAACCATGTCTCAAGGTTCATTAGATGTTAACACTTACTATACTCGCATGAAAACTTTGTGGGATGAATTACAAGACTCACGTCCAATACAGATCTGTACTTGTGGGAGTATGAATAATTTTTTAATTCAACAACAGCAAGATTGTGTTATGCAATTTCTCATGGGATTAAATGATTCTTATGCTCAAATACGGACTCAAGTTTTAATGATGGATCCAATACCTCCCATTAGCAAAGTTTTTTCTCTTGTTGTTCAAGAAGAGAGGTAGCGTACAATTGGAACTAAAACTCTTCATACAGAGACAGTTGCTTTTAGTTCTTTAACTTCATCAAATTCTCAATATGGAAAGGGAAAGCGAGAAAATGCTTTTTGTACTCATTGTAAATTTACAGGCGCCATACTATTGAGAAGTGTTACAAACTTCATGGTTATCCTCTAGGGTACAAACCAAGGATTAAACCCACAATTAATCAAAGTTCTTTTGAGAATTCAGTTCTAAATATTGATTCGATCACTACTGCTAAGGAGGCTAGTCATTTACCTGATCTCACTGTCAATCAATGTCAGCAATTGATTGCACTCATGAGATCGAAACTTCAGCATGATTCAAGTTCTTCCAGCAATGATTCTACTCCTACACCTTCCACTTTCAACTTTATAGGTACTTATTCTGCTCAATTATCCATTTTTTTATGGATACTCAAAACTGGTACTACTCATCATGTGTGTACCAATTCTAAAATTTTTTCGAGTCCTTTCAAATGCTTCTGTTACTCTACCTAATAATTCCAAAATTCCTATTTATGGTATAGGCAGTGTTCACATAAGCAACAATATTTTGTTACATAATGTGCTTTTTGTCCCACAGTTTCGTTTCAACCTTCAATCTGTAAGTTCTCTTACAAACTCTTCCAAATGTTCTGTCATTTTTCATTCTAATTCATCCAGGACCATATTTCGGAGAAAACGATTGGGAAGGGTAATTGCATTGAGAATTTGTATATTCTCCAACAAGATGCAGATTTTCAACCTCAAATCAACGTTTCTTTACTCAAGTCTGATCCTTCTTTGTGGCACAAAAGACTTGGTCACCCTTCTGATGTAAAAATTCTGTTGCTTAAAAATATTTTGCAACTTTCTTCAATAAAATCTTCTATTTGTTCAATTTTCCCATTAGCTAAACAATGCAAATTACATTTTTTTCTCATGGCTCTATATCTGATGACATTTTTAATTTGATCCATTGTGATTTGTGGGGTCCATTTCAAACTCCCACTCATGATGGTTTTCACTATTTTTTAACAATAGTTGATGATCATTCTAGAGCCACATGGGTTTATTTGCTTCACTATAAATTTGATGTTTGCAAGATTCTCCCTGATTTCATTCATTTTGTTGAAAATAAATTCAAGAGTACTATCAAGGGTGTGCGAACAGATAATGCACCCGAGTTTTTACTCCACGATTTTTTTACCAATAAGGGAATTATGCATTATCACTCTTGCGTTGAAACTGCACAGCAGAATTCCATTGTTGAATGTAAGCATCAACATATTCTAAACGTTGCAAGGTCTCTTCTTTTTCAATCAAAAGTTCGTTTGAAATATTGGGGTGATTATATACTTACCTCGGTTTACCTTATTAATAGAATCCCTTAAAAAATTCTTCAAAATAAATGTCCTTTTGAAATTCTTTACAAGAAAATTCTTTTCTATTCTAATCTGAAGGTGTTTGGTTGCCTATGTTTTGTTTCTACCCTACTTGCTAATAGAAACAAATTTTCTCCCCATGCCAAAGCTGCTCTTTTCCTTGGATATCCTCCTGGTTATAACGGTTATAAAGTTTTGGATTTTGAGTCCAATTCTATTGTTATTTCTAGAAATGTTATATTTCATGAAAGTATTTTCCCTTTTGCTGACTCACATTTTACTGATTCTTTAGATTTTTCTTCTGATCTTTCCAGTAATACACCAGCTTCTAGTTTGCCACCTTGTCCATCTTCTTTCAAAAAATCTGTTGCTGATAAAATACTTCCTCCTTCGGCACATTCCCATCGTAAGTCCAAACGTCCTTCATATCTCAATGACTATCAATGTTATCTCGCTCATAATTCTTCATTTCCATTTCTTACAAAGTCAAAATATCCCTTTTCTAACACTTTGTCCTATGCCAATTTATCTTCCCGTTTTAGAGCATATTGTTTTGCTATATCTTCTTATTCTGAACCCAAAATGTATCTTCAAACCATTAAACACATTGACTGGAAGAATGCGATGGATGCTGAGTTAAAAGCTCTTGAGGGAAATTCAACATGGCATTTGGTTGAACTACCTCCTGGTAAACATGCAATTGGATGCAAATGGGTTTTTAAAATTAAATATAATGCTGATGGAAGCATTGAACGTCATAAGGCTCGATTGGTTGCCAAAGGGTATACTCAACAGGAGGGTGTTGATTACTTGGAAACTTTTTCTCCAGTGGCTAAGTTGGTTACGGTCAAATTGCTTTTAGCCATTGCAGTTGTTAAAGGGTGGTTCCCTTTTCAATTGGACGTTAACAATGTCTTTTGACATGGTGATCTCAATAAAGAGGTTTATATGGATTTACCACAGGGCTATGATTTACCTGACCAAAAATCTTCACTATTGGTGTGTCGTTTAGATAAGTCTCTCTATGGTTTGAAACAAGCTTCAAGGCAGTGGTTTTCTAAATATTTTGCCACTTTGGTTGCTTTTGGTTTTACACAGTCTCTTTCGGATTCTTCTCCGTTTACAAAGAAGAAATTGGATTCCTTTGTTATCATCTTAGTTTACTTCGATGATATCATTTTCGCAGGTGATTCTCTAGATGAAATTCAGATTTTTAAAGCCTTTCTTCATGACAAATTCAAACTCAAGGATTTGGGTTCTCTCCATTTCTTTTTGGGTCTTGAAGTTGCCCGATCAGACAAGGGTAATTTTTTAAATCAACGTCATTATACCTTGGATCTTTTACAAGATACTGGTTTTTTGGGTTGCAAGCCTGCTACTTCACCCATGGATCCTACTTGTAAGTTGACATCAGACAGTGGTTTATTACTTGTGGATCCCTATATTTCGGCATTTAGTTGGGAAAATTTTGTATCTCACTTATACTCATCCAGATATTTTCTTTACTGTTGGAGTCCATAGTCAGTTCTTAGCGCAGCGAAGATCTTCTCATTTGACAACAGCTTATCATGTACGATATCTAAAGCTGACTCTTGCGCAGGGTTTATTTTATTCAGCGAATTCTTCATTGAGTATTAAAGTTTTTAGTGATTTTGACTAGGCATCTTGTATTGAGTCTAGATGATCGATTACTGGTTTTTCTATATTTCTTGGTGATTCACTAATCTCATGGAAGTCCAAGAAACAACAGACAGTTTCTCGGTCTTCTGCAGAGGCTGAATATTGTGCAATGGCTCACACAACTTGTGAAATCAAGTGGTTACGCGCCTTGTTATAGGATTTTGGTGTTAACATTTCCACTCTTGCTTTATTGTTTTGTGATAACCAATCAGCATTATATCGCTGAAAATCCAGTTTTTCATGAACGAACAAGCATATCAAAATTGACTATCATCTTGTTCGTCAAGAGATTCAGTGGGGTCATGTAAAAATGCTTCATATTTCGTCCAAATATCAGTTGGCAGACATATTCACAAAGGCTTTACATCCTAATTTGCTTCAATTTCTCTTAAGCAAGATGAGAATCATAAATATTCAGTCACCATCTTGAGGGGGCGTATTAAACATTATCGTAAAGTGGAAGCTATCTCTCTGAGGCTATATCTCTTGAGTACGTCGTCGTATACATGCAAGCTATCTCTTTAGAGTACGTCGACGTATACATGTAAGCTGAGATGATATAATGACGTGGAGAATATAGTTAGTCAGTTAGTTGAGTTTTTTTTTACGTTTTACATTACCTTTTTTCCACTGTAATTGTGCTCTGCTTTAGCTCTATAAAAGCATAGCACAATCTTTGTGATAATTGTTACAGAATAATGAGAAGAAGGTTGGTTTCTCTTCATTTGTAGTTTTCTACGCTTCTTATAATAGCTCTTTTGTCAAATATTTCTACAGATTTCTTTGTTGCTGAACTTTGTTCCTTGTTTGGGGCTTCGGTCGACTTGATTCCTATCTCCTCATTTGTTCTACCATTGTCAATGCATTCCCAGCATCATTTCTATATTTGTTAATGGTTGCAGAATAATAGTTGGGAAAATTTCTCCCTGTTTTGTTGTGTTTCCATCCTGTTGATAATAATTATTCCTAATGTTGGTTAACTTATAGTTGATGCTATATGGATTTTAGTCTGCCATGGGTGTTGGTCCTCTATCTTGTTTTCGGCCGTGTGGGGTTATGGAAAGTTGGATTTCTTTGTTAAATTTTAACTTGATGAATTAAAGTGTTGGGGATTTAGATTTGGTTGCTAATGTAATTGGAATCACTGGGATTTGTTGTTTGCTGAGAGGGTGGAAATTGCTCCCTGTTCTTGCTATGTGGGTTATTTTGAAATTTACTGAAATTTATTTCTGTTTCTTGGGTCTCACAGCCAATTGAGAATTTTTTTTGGGATTTTGTTCCTGTTTTGGTGAAGTTGCTCCATGTCTTGCTGCGGGTTTCCTGATGCTTCACTAGCAGTGTAATGTGCATCTTTTCTTGAGAAATTGTGCCACGTTTTAGATGAATTATGTCCCTATTTGGATGGATCCTAGTCTTATGTTTAATTGCTATCTAGATTTTTGTTTTGGATAATATAGCGCTATTGCTGGGTGTTTTCTATTAGGCACTTGCAATGTTCTGTTTTGAGGGATATACTGGACATTAGAATTCATTTTGATTTCTGTTATGGATATTTGTTTCCATGGAAACATTGCTATGCTAACTTAGGTATGCTCATGGGACATTATAGTTGTTTAGACTCTATTGGTTGAGTTGTGTTCTGCATTCCTTGAATTACTACTAGAAGGACGAAATTGTTGTCTTCATAGAAATTGATCGATTGTTGAGTCCTTGTCATGTTATTGAGTGATAAGATTGGGGATTCTGCTCAGATTCCTAGATTTGGTTTCTTGGTTGGGACTCGTCGTTGTCCTTAGAAATCTTTTTGGAATCTAGTATTGTTTAAGACCTGTTTGTTATGCCTTTTATGATTGATGAGATGTTGACACCGACTTTGTTGTAGGTTCTAGATGTGTTAGATGATTTGACCTTTTTGCATACGACAACGCGTTGAGCAGGATTTTCGGTTAGTGAGTCGTTGTCGCCATCGAGGTAGGGAACTTTATACTTTTCGCACTACATTTGCATCATAGTTTTCAAAACTAATATTTTGGGGGCTACCACGCCTGGAAACCTGATGGGGACTGTTCGACAGCACGTCAGTTTTTATTATTAGTATGTTTTCTCACGTTTACATTTCATACATGGTATTGCTGATATTTGCATATATCTGTATTGATGATGTGATTTGGTGCACTTGTTTGGGGGATGAATCATCTTGATACTTTAGGCACTCTAGCGCTAAAGCATCATGAGGCTAGCCCGTCAACCTTCGACTGTGAGAAGGTTTGGCATTTGTTACGTACATTGGGAGGATGAATCCTCTTGATGCTATAGACACTCTAGACCTAAAGCATCACGAGGCTATCCTCGAAACCTTCTACTGCATGAAGGTTTAATATGTACATTAGGAGGATGAATCCTCTTGATGCTTTAGGCACTCTAGCCCTAAAGCATCACCAGGCTATCCCTGTGCAATCTTCTCCTCCGTGAAGATTGGTCGTTACATGCGAAATACGATGGGGCATTCATGATATGTCCTTAGGTTGAAATTCCTGAAAGTGGGAAAAATATAGGTGGGGCATTGGTGATGTGTCCTCAAGTTAAAACTCCTAAAAGTTGTAAATTTGGATGGGAGGGTGATGACGCCTCCTTGGATTGCATGACCCTAAACCTGGCCAGGGTATTGTCACTCGGAGTTGGCAACATTGTCAGCTGCGAAGATTTGCCTACCACAATACCGTTCCATTTGGCGAGTTGGCTATGACGACTTGAGCTTGCTCATCGGCAACCAACGTCAATTTGGGACTCCAAGGTTCTAGTGAGTAGGGGTCTATCGTGGGGCAACCTCACCATTACTACGATTATACATTTTATGTTATCGCTAACTAGTTTGTCGGCAACTCAGGTGGCGTGCTAGATCTGCAGATATCCGTCATTGGTTTTCCTGCCTCATGAGGTGTTGCTATTGGCAGATAGCCACCTTTTTGTGATTGGTACTGAGCGGTCACACAAGTTGTGTCATCGTTGATTGGTTTGCCAAGAACTCGGATAATACGCTGGATCTTTGGATTATATCAGCGGTGGTTACCGCCTGTCGGCACATCCAAGAGGTCATACCACCTGTGTGGCAGATAGGTCCATGAGTGACCATTCCTTTTCATTGATGACGTTTTCACATGAAAAACAATGTTGGTCTATTTTGCGATTATAGTTGTTTATGTATACAACGGATTTTGATAAAGCCACATCAAGGGCCATGGGTTGGATTTATAAAATGATTAAGAGTTTCGATTGTTTAAAATTTATGTACGGTAAATGAGAAGCATAAAATGGTTTTCAAAAGACGAGGAAAACATTTTTAGTTTACATTGCATTTAGTCTAGACTTTCCTACTGAGTTAGTCACTCATCCCTTAGACTATATTTTTCCCCATGTTAGGGTGTAGGTTTAGAGTACTGATCTTGTGAGTGCAGCAGCTGAGCGATGTTGTTGATCCTAGATGGGTGTTCGATCTCCCCGTGGATGGGTGGAAGTTTGTTGGTCCAATCCCTCTATTCCTGGTACATTGGGATTTTAGTTTTTCTTGTTGTTTGATTTAATTCCTGCACAATATTTTCTTATATTATGCTATCATGTCTCTAATTCATTACTCTGTTGATCCCAACCTATGTTATTTGGGCTTGGGCTTAGTATTAATCCTGTTAAGTGCATGAACCACTGCATGAAGGTTCAAATCATAGGTTGGGTAATTCTTCTCAAGATACTTCAATTGTGTGCCCTCTTGCATAAAGACACATCTCAATCTATACTTTGAGACATCACTGTATAGTGTCGAGATCAATCTGTTCTTTAACTCTTGGAAGCTCTGCTTGCATTCATCAGTCCATAAATACTTGGCACCATTCCTGGTTAGCCTTGTGAGTGAGGTGACTAATCTAAAAAATCCTTATAGAAACCTCTTGTAGTAGCCCACAAGACCTACGCAACTTCGTACTTCAGTTGCATTTTTAGGCTGCAGCCACTCACTTACTGTTTTAATCTTTCCTGAATCAATTGAGACACCCTCCTTTGACATTACTTAACCAAAAAAGACCACTTTTTCAATCCAGAATTCGTACTTAGAGAACGTAACATACAAGTTCTCGCATCTCAATATTGAAAGAACAGCTCTCAAATGCTTCTCATGCTTTTCTTTACCCTGTGAGTAGATAAGGATGTCATCAATAAACACAACCATGAAGTCATCTAAAAACACTTTGAATACTCGAAACTCATAATGACCATATTTAGTCTAAAATTTTATTTTGAATACATCCTCTTCCTTGATCCTTAGTTGGTGATAGCCAAATCTGATATCTATATTTGAGAATACCATTGCTCCCTTCAATAGATTAAAAAGATCACCAATCTTTTCAAGTTGATACTTGTTTTTTATGGTGACTCTGTTGAGTTCTCGATAATCAATGCACAACCTTATAGGTTCGTTCTTCTTTTTCATGAATAGCACTAGTGCTCCTCATGGTGAAAAACTTAGTTCAATGAATATCTTCTCCAGCAACTCATTAAACTAAGCTTTTAACCCCTTTAATTTAGTTGGCACCATTCTATATGTGGTATTAGCAATTAGCATCGTTCTACGTAAAATATCAATGCTGAATTCCACGTTTCTTGTGGGTGACATATTTGAGAAGTCGTCTGGGAAGACATCTAGAAATTCACAAGATATTGGCACTTTATCCAAGGTCATTGCTTCCTCGGGTTGGATACATATAACATTTGCCAAAAATCTCAAGCATCTAGAACTTAATAATCTCTAAGCTTGCATAGCTGATATTACTGTAATTCTTAAACCATATGAGTTACCATGGAATAAGAACAATTCTTCTCTAGGCAAATGAAATCTCGCCATCTTCTTGCAACAATCAATAATTGCATAGTGCTTAGTTAGTCAATCTATTCCAAGAATGACTTGGTAATCATGCATTGGCAAGATGATCAAGTCGGATTCAAGCTCTTTATCCTCAATAACAATATTATACCCTCGAATAATAGAAGCAGTGGACATTACACTACCTGAAGGTATAGCTACTCCCAACTTATGCTCTAGAGGTTCTATTATCTTTTCTAACATCTTAAAATGCATAAGGGATATAAACGAGTGGGTTTCTCCCAGATCAATTAATACATAAGAAAATATACTTGAAATTAGATGTAAACCTATCATAACAAATGGGTTCCCTTTTGCTTTCTCCTTGGTCATGGTGAAGACCCTAGCAGCTGTCTGGGTTTAATCCTAGACATTCTTAGGGCAATTTCTAATGAAATACCCAGGTTGACCACACTTGAAACAAGTCAGTACCCTTGCACAACAGTCTCCAGCATGTACCTTCTTGCATGTGGGACATGTGAGTATAGTAGGCATTGCCATCTGATTCACTAATTCCCGCTTGATAAACTTAAGGGCTCCTTCACTGGGTCCATGGGTCATTGGTCTCTTAGATCCTCTCATTGTTGTTGTGGTGGTTTATTCCTCATTGGATTTGCATGGCTAAACCTTCTCCTGTATTCTTGGGCCTTGGTAACTTTTTGCTCTCTTATCTCCACATTCAGTGCTTTTTCAACCACACCAACAAATGGCGTTTCCTTTAAAATGACCAAGTTGATATCTTTAAATATCTCCACCATCAGCCCTTGAACAAATCATTTCACCTTCATCACCTCATTACCAACTATGTGAGGGTCAAATAGGGAGAGTTGGTCGAACTTGTGTACATAGTCTATTTCACTTCTAGTCTGCTTTAGAGCCATGAATTCTTCTATCTTAGCATTCCTCATGAAGCCAGCAAAATATTTCTCATAGAATATTTTTTGGAACTTCTCCCATAACATGGTGGTGTCTAGATGCATCACTTTTCTGAATCCCACCAATAATGTGTTTCCTATTTGAACATAGAGGACACACAAACCACCTTTTCTGCCTTTACAATCTTAGTTTGCTCAAATATCTCGCTAATGGTCCTGATCCAATCATCAATAATTGCCATATCAGCCAAGTTACCCACAAAAGTTCGAGGATCCAATATTTGGAATCTTTCATAATCAAGGTTCGCGGGTTGAGACCTATTCATGATTTGAGCTTGCAAATTAACCGTTTGAGCTTGCGCTTCGGCCTGGGCTTTAGCAGTGGCCTCTTACTTTAGTTGATCAAATTTTCTAGATTGCCTCTCGATCATATTCATCATTCGATCGAGAACCACATCTCGCTCAAACACTATTTCCACTATGATTGACCATAAGTCTATAACACAAAGGTTTGTGCTTAAAATCTATTTCTCATACTTTGAAATTATTTAGACAATTAAATCTGAATGCACTAAAATTTATATAACAAAATTTTATAAAGTATGGTTTTAGCATAATAAAATAATTTTGAAAATAAATACTTACTTGCTAATCAGTAATCTTCCATATGCAGAAGAGCATACAAATAGTATGCTGAACTTTATAATCCTAGGGCTCTGACACCAAGCTGCAACGCTCCAAATTTCATTTTTCTCTAAAATTTCAAACCCTAAATTTTTTTTTTCTATATTGATTGAAAAATTAGGTTAAATTAGTTTATTGAAAACCCTAATTAAAATTTGGGGATCCTCAAAACCATCAAAATTATTAACTAAGAGGAAGAAAATCTAATATTTATTAGAAAATATCTCTTTAATTTATCTTTAATCAAATGTTAAACACCTTTATTTAAAATATCTCCTTCAAATAATGAAATTAAATACAAAAACAGAGTTGAAAATTAACAATGTGCATGCTTCAAAACTTTATTGATAGAAATATCAAATTGATGAAAGATCTAATTGTAGCAATTTCCTTCCAATAATAAAATATTCAACAAAATTTATTTATTAAAAATGATATTTAAAACTAAACAATGAATTAAATCATTCCTTTGACCCAACAACATATTTCTCTATATATTCATTTGCTTTTGGTATATTCTCAATTAACCCCAATTCTTCATCAGCTAAAAATTCACCTACATCACAAAATTAAAGGTGAGATAAACTCAGTAAGTAAAAACATGTGCATGTGAATTAATTTCATGTATTACTAAATTTTCATGCTTAAAGTTACATACTGGTTAGAAGTCATTTTCCAACCTCACTATTTGTTCAACCTTTCATTAGCTATCTCATAATTATCATGCGTTCTGACTTTCAGAAAACCAACAGTTTCTTACCCTTATAAGGTTTCCTCAGCCAACACAAAATATATCAAACTTTCCTTCAATTTCATCAGATTCATGCATTCATACTTGCATACATTATGACATACAAATTTTATCTTACTATAAACCTATGTCAATGCCTAATCATGCGTGTCAAAATTAAATATTAGAATTTAAATAATAAAATAAATTTGAAGAAAATAAATTAAATATTTTGTTTTGTGATGTAGGACCGATGGCCAAAATGTTGAAAATCAATGTTTTTACTTACTTGGATTTAGAGAAAATAAGGTTTTAGGGATTTTCCGAGCCTTCGAATAATCTAGCCTACCTAAAGGATTATTTCTTGTCAAATTCCTTGTTAAAAAATATATCACTTGAAAAAAATTGAGCAGAAATTCTTTATTGATAAGATTTTATGTGGATCGGAGTCGAAATCGGGTTAACCTAAACAGTTTGGGAGACATTAGGTCAAATTTTGAATAGGTCTTGCTTAGGTTAGTTTGGCTGGACCAGTTTGGTTCAGGTCGCTGGTCTAGTCTGGTTAAACTTCAACTAAAAAAATTCTTCGTCTTCCTTTCAAGTTCTTCTCCTTCTTCATGCAAGAATGGCAGAGAGCCTTCTCTCTACTTCGCAATGAGAGGATTCTTCCTCTCATTGTTCACCATCAATTGTCGCTGATGGAAGATGGTTTGCACACTAGAAGAAAGCTCAACCGAATAGAAGATTGTTGTTGTGAGGTAGGGTTTCAGCAGAGGAGAAATTCTTTGATGGGGAGGTTGATCGACCAACTCAGACAAAGAGTGACAGTCAAAAACTCAAGGCAGAGGAGTTTTGAAATTTTAGAGTTGAGTTTTCCCTCTCGGTGGCCCTTCTATTTATAGAAGGGATTTCTAGCTTAAATCACCCCATAATCCTAGTTAGTTTTGGATTTTTCTCACTAAGTAGACTTTGTTAAGCTTAAAATCCTCGTTAGCTCAGATTTTGTCAACTGATATGGCTGGAAATTGGATTTTTTGTAGGTTTGGAGGGACTTTAGGAATAGGATTTTGAATTAGGTTTTGAAATTTGAATTCTAATTTGAGATAAGATTCTGATTTAAGGTAAACTAAGTTCTTATTCAAAATTTGAAAACTTTTAACGCTAGTATGTTACAGGATCTAGACCATCCTATATGGGGTATGCCTTTGATTGTGTTCAAGTCTTCCGCTATGAACTAAGTCTTGAGCTAGTTGATCAAATCCTTTACAAGGATTTAGTCGTTCAACCCAGCATTTCTGTTAGGCCTGACTTGAGGTCGTGACAAAACACATCTTCCAATGGTCAAATGTGTGTAACAAAATAGCACCCCTACATAGGGTGATCAAATTTGATTCACACAATCAAGATGATCAATAAAATAAATGTGCATGTTCAGATCAAAATATGTCCAATGAAAATACATATCTATAACATGAAATCCGACGAGCCATAAAGATAGACACGTCCTTATGTATGAGAACACATCTCAAAATGTTTTCAAATCAATGCAAAGCTGTACATAAAAATAAACTCCAACCTTAACCGGGTCTACCGAAGACAAAGCTCAAGTATCCAAGAATCTAAAAAAGTCTAAACTTGGCGTCAAACCTTGGAACCTATCATCATACATATTCATCAATACACTATTCTAAATCTTTAAAAGTTTGTTGGACCCATAACCAGAATAGGAACCAACATGGGGACCTTACAGAAATAATCCCATAAAAATCCAACTTTAAAACATGTTATGATCGATCCTGGGAGTGTCTAGTGGACTGAACCGGTTAACCACCTAGAGTGACCAATCGACCAAACTAGTCGACCCCAAGGAGCAGTCGACCAGTCCTTGACTGTTGTCATTTTTGAAACCTTTCTAGTTGATTGGTTTTAAATCCCGGCCGACCGTTGTGTTGAGGAACCGCTCTGGAACTCTAAAAAGATTCAATTTTTTGCCAAAAATCCAACTTAAAATATTTCAGAATGATTCCAAAAGTAATATATTTTAATTTCACGCATAAATTTTGAATTCTTATATTCTTACATAATTTCTAAGATAAATCGATTAATTTTTCGTACATTTGAGAACTTAACATTTTTCCTTCTCCAATTTTTTGTTTTCACAGTCCATTTAGACGCTAGATCACCCAATCTTCAACCCATAGATCAAAGTTTCCGATCAAAATTTAATAACTTCAACAAAACCATTGACACAAGGAAAGAAATTAATTAGTCTTACCAGAAAAGCTTTTTTGATAAGTTCCTTAACATATTCTCTGATGATCAGTTCCTTAACATATTCTCTGACTAAAAGACAAAAATCTTACATGGTTCAATCACTTCCCTCTAAAGCTTGAAATTATTTTTTGCATAAGAGACTTTCTATGTGAGAGTTGGCAACACAAATATGGAGAAATCCGTTGACATTCTTGTAACCTCCTTCACTTTAATTTGGATATTTAATTTCAATTAATGGAAATAAAAATTTTACCTTATGATGCACCCCAAGGTCCTATCATCCGAACCGGAGCCAATAGGCCCATTGCTTATATAATTAGTTACTATTTTGCAGGATTAAATAAATTAGAAGAACTTGAGCACGAACCAACGCATGATGACAAGGAGGCTCCTCGACATTTAATCGCATTTTGACTGAGGACAATTAGGAATTCATTTCCATGGAAGCTTGGAGAACGACCCAACAACCATGGACTTAGATAGGCCCACACACTTAATCAAATGGGTGGGACCAAGTCCAATTGGAGAGAAGAGAAAGCTCACACATCCTTGGCCCAATTGCTCTCCTTAAATGTATTAGGTGGTCTTGGAATTACTAAAAGAACTTTACATCTTCCTAGATAAGCCTTGTCTCACCAAAGAATGATCTAGAGATCACAATTCATATTCCAAGATGCTCTTGTAGTTTTCTAGACTCTTTTTATTTTTCTAGGTGATGAATCTTCCCTCTTTCTCATCCCCCTTCTTCTAAGTAATTAATGTTTGTCTTGGTTTGCTAATGACCTTTCCTCTTCCTAGGTGGTTGGTTATTAGCATCTATTTATTACTTGCATTGTAATTTATGTCCATGATGGGTTATATATACCCCCCTTTTGTAATTCAAAAGACAATCAACTTGGAATCAAAAACTCTATTGTTTAGTTTGTGAAATTCTTTCACTCTTTTTTTGCTATCCCTTATTTTGGTGAGTCATATCCAAATTGAGTGTTAATAGGTTTGGTGAGTCATATCCAAACCGTAGCTTGGTGAGTCATATCCAAGCTAGCCTCCATTTTGCTTAGTGAGTCATATCCAAGCGAAGTGTGAATGTACATCAATTAACTTAATCCCTCAAGTTAATCATCTTTCCATCAACTTAGTAAGGCGAGCTAAGTTCATTCCGTTAGCAATAAGTCCAAGCACCCCCACGGATCTCCCTTATTCCTCACATCACTTCCGCATTGTTCCAAACCCCCGTATGGCACACATCATTGGTGACGTGCGATGTTTCGCCATCCCACATCAGATTTGGGACAACTGGACTAGTTGTACTTATAGTGGGTGGTGGCCCTCTCCCAGTAGATGCGTTTTTGGGCTTGGGTTCTCTTCAGAGTGTCCGCCCGAGGAACAAACCCGTGAGGGTGGTGTCGGGTTAGGGCGGTCATGTATTCCTGTGGGGTGGTGTTGAGCTGGGCTCAGTCATGTATCCCAAAGCGGGCAATATCTATTGGGCTAACCATGGCCCACTGTGGGTGCACATTATATGGTATGAAAGGCAGCCAAGTTTGGTGTGTCTGCAACATCCTCGTCCACGAGGACGTGGACCTTTCCTAAGAGGGAGGGGGTGATGTGCAATGTTTCGCCATCCCACATCAGATTTGAGACAGCTGGACTGGTCACACTTATAGTGGGTGGTGGCCCTCTCCCAGTAGACGCGATTTCGGGCTTGGGCTCTCTTCGGAGGGTCCGCCCGAGGAACAAATCTATGAGGGTGGTGTCGGGTTGGGCCGGTCATGTATCCCTGCAGGGTGGTGTCGGGCTGGGCTCAGTCATGTATCCCAAAGCGGGCAATATCTACTGGGCTGACCATGGCCCACTGTGGGTGCACATTACCTTTTTTTTTTAATTGGCCAATTACAACAAATATTATACTTATAAGAAATAAAATTTAGTAATTTAAAAAAAATTGACCCAATATGTATCTATTTGAATGATCTCGCATCAATTTTAATAATTTCTAGAAAAAATTAAAAAAAAAAAGGAAAATAGTGAAAAAAAGTTGGGAATGATGAAAATCAAATTCAATAGTCAAATGATGAGGCAAGATTCCTTAGTCTATTATAGAAGTAGAACAAAATATTTGGTACAAGTGTTAAAGGCACTAATGTCCTTGTCTTAATTCATTGTCTCTCTCTCTCTCTCTCTCTCTCTCTCTCTCTCTTGACAGCCTCTATCCATCATTCCTTTTATTTTTATTAGGGAAATTAACAAAACAACTACTAAACTATGGAATCAGTCGTAAGACAACCACTAAATAATTTTCGCTAACAAATAAAATACTCAACTATGAAAAATAAACAGAGCAGACATCGCTACACGTTTTCAGTTAAAAATTTTAATTTGTTTCCATAGCGGACATGATGTACCATCGACCCTGCCCTAGGTCATTATTTTAATTTTATTTTATTTTCAATCATTTATTTTTTAACTTTGAATTATTTACAATTTTGCCATAGGGTTCCCTTTTTAGTCTAGACTTTGGGTTTTCTTTAGGAGTCAAGTTTTGATTATTAAATTGAAAATTAGAGATTTCTCTCTATTGGGTTCTTGAGGGTTGCCTCTTAGAATCGTTTAGCTTATCATTCAAGAGAGGTGAGTTTGAATGTGACGATTTAATGGAATCTCCATCTAACATTTTTTGGGTTGGAAGGAGAGTAAGTTTCCATATTTCACCCTTTTCCGTTTATTTCTTTTTATTCCTTTATTTCTTTGTTTTTTCTTCATGTTGGAATGTGGATTGAACTTATTGTGAAGTTCTGGGATCTTCCAAATTATCAAGTTGGAGACTTTCTTCATTGGAGATCACCTTGGAATAGAAAGCTGTGATTTTTCATAGTTATTTTTATCAACCTGCATCATTTTTGTCATATCTCGATCATCCCTTAGCATTTGCTTGCAAAATTTTGAAAGTTTCTTTATTACTCATCCCTTGAGATTGTATCAAAAAATTGCACTAAAATTCATTCATTATGGTTGTTTTTGTAACTATCAAAATTTTCTTGAAAAATCTACGAAACTCTAAACCGTGGGGTTCCGCATCATTTCTCAACCCTACTGTTAGCTCATCCTTTGGTGCAAGCAATGGGCATGTTACACAGGCTCCATTTAGTTCATGATGTGCCACAGATTCCTTTTATTCGCAACCAAGCACAGAGATTCTCTAATGATTTCTATTATGTTTATTTTGAAGAGGTTCAAAGAAGAAAGAGGACGAATTAACTTCATCCAACATTCAAATATATTATAGTGTTCTTCAACATGAAGCATAAGTGGAAAATCAAGCATGAGATTGAAAGACTTGTGGCAAAATGCAAAATCTGGGATCTGACCTTTGAGGACTATTTGTCAATTTCGATGATGTTAAACATTTTATATAAAAAGGTGTTCTTCATAAAGATTGTATCTGACATCTCAAGCTTTACGGAATGGGTTGGATTATTTAATTTGGAGTTTGTTTGCTATGTCAAAAGATCCGCGAATAGAGAGTTACATTTTTGTTTAAGAGGTCTAATTTCACTTACCCGAATTAGAGGCCCAAATCAATATGAAGACCAACTTATGATGTGGCTCAATGAATTCTTAAAAGGCCTAATTCAAAGAAGCTTTCAAAGTATTATTTGTTTATTATTTTTCATATTCAAAGATTCAAAAGGAAGTCACATCTAATGAAGTGGATTAAAAGATGCCAACACATGTGCTTAGTTGGCAATCTGATGAGTAATCCACCAAAGAGGAGGAAGGGCCACGAATTTGAATTCAATCAAATTGAATGAAATTCAAATTCATTTAAATATTTAGTTAGATGATTTTTAACGTATTTTAATGTTTTCCTAGATAGTTTAAATTCAAGTTATTTTAAATTTCAAATAGAAGATAGAGATTGGTTAGGAATAACTATAAGTCAATCCTATTACTAGTAGAATTGCTTTCGTGGTGGACTATATATACCCCACCAAAACTCATTAGAAGTTTTTACTTTTCATGAATAAAAATCTCTTTTAGCTTTGGTTATTTTCTCTTTTTCTCTGGGATTGTTGATATCCTTAGATTGAAAAACTAGAGTTAGAATTACTTGATCTTTTGATTTCTTGTGATTCTTCTAGCCAATTTTGATTGGTGAACGAGGTTGAAGATTGCAATCAAACTCACTTTTCTTGTTGGTGAGAATTCTCTTTTGATTTGTGAAGGAGGAATTCTTTGGAGGAATAGAAAATTTGCCAAGTTATCAACTTTTTCCCAAGCCGACAGGTCAATCAACCTTTCCATAGTGATCGACCGCCCATCATCTTTCATCAATGCAGTTTCTGATCGACCTGTACTGTTTTGGCCATATCTTGGTCGTCCCTTGAAATTTACCCATGACATTTTGAGGTTTACTTCATGACTCACCACTTGAGGTTGTGTCAAAATATTGTGCTGAAATTCATTGATTACGGTGGTTTTCGTTGCAGTTGAAATTTTCCTAGAGTTTCTATAAAATTCAGAATTGTCAGCTTTCGTTTCTGAAACCCTATCGTCTCACGTCATTTGGTATCAAAGCCTATTTCAACCCTATCAACTTATTTGTGAGTTCTTATCAATTCTACATGATGACAAGAGGATAATATTATGCTATGGATTACATGATGGAAGAAGAAGATTTACAAGATTCAATTCTTACTTTTAGCAGGTCCGAATGGCCAAAAGATTACATAGATTGGGAAGAAAAAAGTGGAAGAGGTCTTTGCTTACCACAAATATTCGGAAAGAACCAAAGTCCAACTAGCTACTTTAGTGCTTAGAAGGAATGCTAGCTTATGGTGGAAAGATCTTAAAGCTAATAGAAACCGTGTAGGAGAACAAGACATTTGAAAATAGAAAGCTATGAAGAGTTTAATGAGGCATCGGTTTGTACCTAGCCACTACAGGCAAAAACTATTTTTACAACTTCAAAGCCTCAAGCAAAGGATTTTATCGCTTACATTACCAAGTTTGAGACCTTAAAAATAAGGAGTTTCTTTGAAGAACCAAAGAAACAAACAATCACTCGTTTCATCAAGGATTTGAATATTGAAATTGGTAAGGTAGTGAATCAACAAGTATATTGCAACATTGAACAGGTCATACAACTACCACTCAAGGTAGAAAGGCAAGCTCAACTTATTATCGCATGGAAAAGATAGCTCAACAACTTGACAATTTGAAAACAAGTTATGTACATGTTCCACCGTCGTATACACAAGAACATGTTGAGATATTAGAAGAAACCCTAGAGACAGAAGAGCAGTTTGAAGAGGATGTTATATTACCTCAAGATGGGTCATTATTATCTTTCGATTCCTAGAGCATGAAAGAAGAAGTTTATGAAGAAAGAGTCTCCAAAAGTACATGTCTTTTGAGTGAAGAGCTAACTCTAGCAAAGAAAGAAGTGAAAGCTGAACACATAGAGAGCAAAGTTGATTCCTTGACGACAACTATTGAAGATGAATTATTGGTGCCAAATAATGAAGAGGAGGAACCACAAGAGGAATTATATTATATTCAAAGGGAACCCCTCAATGTAAAGGTTCAAAGTGCTCTGACTCTGCAAATCTAAGAAGATGAATCTCTAAAGGAATAAACTTTTGACATTCAATGCTTAAACAAACAAGGTTTGCTCTTTGATCATTGATTAAAGAAATTTTGTCAACATCGGTTCTATGAATATGGTTTAAAAGCTTGGCTTAGAGATATTGATACATTTAATTCCTTACAAATTATGGGGGCATATTGATAAGGAAGACATTCAAGTTTCAAATCAAGTAAGCGTTTCTTTCTCAAGTACCAAGTACCAAGACAAATTATTAAGTGATTTAGCGCCTTTGAAAGCTAGTCAATTGCTCCTTGGGGAAATTTGGCAAAATAATTAGATGTTGTTGCATGATGGTTTTACTAATTATTATTCTTTCAAGATCAGCAACAAATTTTGGGCTCTACTTAGTTTGGTTCACATTGCAAGGAACCAACAAAATTAGAATGTGAAGAATGCCGATGTTTTCTCAATGAGCTATATGCCATTAGATAATTTGATTCCTTGGCTTAGAATTTGATGAATAAAAGAAAATAAGGATAGTGGTGCTTATTCGGAAATTCGTGATGGCAACTTTGATCATATGGACAAAGATGAGTTCTTTAGTTATGATGAATATTATGTGGATATCAATTTTGGCATGACTAGTTGGAAGACTAGAAGAGTTTTGATGATTCTAAAGTTTGTCGATGTTATGTCTGCAAGCTACTTTTGGGATACAAGAACAACTTACATCTTGGAGAAGCCTCTAAATTTTATTTTTCATGACTTATCTACTTCTTTTAGTGAAGAAGGCTATGGAGGAGAAAATTTAGATTTGAGGTCAAATCCTTTTCAACCCCGGGAGGATGATGTGCCACGAATTCCCTTTATTCGCAACCAAGCACGAAGATTCTCTAATGATTTTTATTATGTTTATTTTGAAGAGGTTCAAAAGAGAAAGATAATAAATTACATTTATCAAACATTCAAATATATTATGGTGTTCTTTAACATGAAGCATAAGTAGAAAATCAAGCCTGAGATTGAAAGACTTGTGGCGAAAAGCAAAATTCGGGAAATGACCTTGAGGACTATTTTGGAAATTTTGATGACATTAAATATTTTATGTAAAAATGAGTTCTTCATGAAGATTGTAACTGATATATCAAGATTTCCAGAATAGATTAGATCGTTTAATTTGGAGTTTTTTGGCTATGTCAAAAGGTCCACGAACAGAGATCTATATTTCTGTTTAAGAAGTCCAATTTCACTTACCCGAATTAGAGGCACAAATCAATATGAAGACCAATTTATAATGTGGCCCAAGGAATTCTTACAAGGCCTAATTCAAAGAATCTTTCAAAGTATTATTTGGTTTATTATTTTTCAGATTCAAATATTCAAGTTGAAGGCACATCTAATGAAGTGGATCAAGAGATGTCTACATATGTGCTTACTTGGCAATTTGATGAGTAATCCACCAAAGAGGAGGAAGGGCCACAAATTTGAATTCATTCAAATTGAATGAAGTTCAAATTCATTTAAATATTTAGTTAGATGATTTTTAAGTTATTTTAAATTTTTCCTAGATAGTATAAATTCAAGTTATTTTAAATTTCAAATAGAAGATAGAGATTGCTTATGAATAAATATAAGTCAATCCTATTACTTGTAGAATTGCTTTTATGGTTGGCTATATATACCCCACCAAAAGTCATTAAAAGTTTTTGATTTTTGATGAATAAAACTCCCTTTTAGCTCTGGCTGTTTTCTCTCTTTCTCTTGAATTGTTGATAATCCTTGGATTGAAAAACTAGAGTTCAAGTGTTATGAGATTTACTTGATCTTTTGATTTCTTGCAATTCTTCTAACCAATTTTGATTGGTGAACAAAGTTGAAGATTGCAATCAAACTCACTTTTCTTGTTGGTGAGAATTCTCTTTTGATTAATCAAGGAGGAATTCGTTGGAGGAATAGAAAAATTTTCCAAGTTAGCAATTTTTTCCCAAGTCGACCGGTCGATCAATCTTTCCATAGTGATCAACCACCCATCATCTTTCGTCAACGCAGTTTCTGATTGACCTATACCATTTTCGCCATATCTTAGTCGTGCCTTGAAATTTGCCCACGAAAATTTGAGGTTTACTTCATGACTCATCCCTTGAGGTTGTGTCAAAATATCGCGCCGAAAATCATTGATTAGGGTGGTTTTCATTGTAGTTGAAGTTTTTCTAGAGATTCGATGAAATTCTGAATTGTGAGCTTTCGCATCAATTTTGAAACTCTATCGTCTCACATCAGTTCACTTGTTGAAAAGGTAAACAAGATCACTCAAAAATTGTCAAATTTCTTATTAGAGAAGTTGGGAGTGCCTTCACCTTAGAAGGAACAAAGGAGGCAAAGTTTTGAACCCTATTGTTAGAGCAGCATTTGGTATCAGAGCTTCTGTTTCACATCATTTAGTATCAAAGCATTCCAGAGCTTTCGTTGGCATGTCATTTAGTATCAGAGCATTCCAGAGCTTCTATTGGCACGTCATTTGGTAACAAAGCTTGAGGTTATTTTCTGTGCAATTATATTTGCTTTTATTAGAGATTTAAATTTGCAATGACTCATCAATATAGTGTAAGTAATGGGCCTGTCACTCAAGCTCAATTTAGTTCACTTGTTGAACAAGAAAATAACATTACTCAACAATTATCAAAGGAGTTGGGAGTGCATTCACCTTTGAAGGAATAAAGGAGACAAAGTTTTGAACCCTACTGTTAGTGCGTCAGGACAAGTCCTCCTTCTGTAGCGGACTAGTACATGAAGTAGTTTTAGTCAATGAATTGCTTTTCGCAGTAGAAGGCAAGTATCCATTGTGACAAATACCCTTTATTTGTTAGATACTTGCTTTCCACTGCAGAAAGTAAGTCCTAATCGAAGGACTTGCTTTCTGCAATTGAAAGCAAGCATCCGTTGTGGACAATATACTTTTTGCAGTGTAAATGTGCCTTTCATTGCAGGAAAAAGTCCTAATCAAAGGCATTCTTAGTCAAAGTAGAAAGATTATTTTTTGCAGAGGAAAGATTATTTTTCGCAACGGAAAGATTATGTTTTGCAGCAGAAAGAGTATTTTTCGTATCATAAAATAAGTCCTTGGCAGATGGATACTTGTCTTCCTTTACCTTAGTATATAAATTCACATTCTGCTCTGGATAGAGCAAACTAGTCAAAGCAATTTTCTCAACGAAATCCGAACCTTAACCCTTACTCTCACCGTCTAATCCAATCCAATGGATTCTACTAGACATATGAAGTTGACTCTCAAACGTAAGACTACTCCCTTTGAGACTCAACCTCAACTAGAATCTCAATCTGCTTGTGCCCATGGACAAAATGCAACTGAGTTCGTTCACAATGCACAATCTGAGGGAGAAGCACAACCCCAACTTGAAGCACAACCTCCAGCTCAACCTCAAGCACGACCAGTATCTCATTTAGTTAGTTTCCAACCTACATCTGATTTTTTCCACTCTCAAGTCTTTAGGACTGAGTCAGGGAATGATAGGTAAGAAGATAATATTAAACATCATTTGTTATGGTATCTAGAAGACTAGATTTTGGTTCATTGTCTGATATAGGAATAGAAGACATAGTTTAGAGTACTTGATTACTATGAGCGAATTGTCAAACTATTTTATGCCAATTTAGAGTTGTTCACCCATCCATTAGAGGTCCGGACTTACATATTTGAACTGGAGTGTAGGTTAGCTCCCAATAAAATTAACTTGTTGCGTGGATGTTCGATAGAGGAACCAAGCAAGCAATATTACCACGTATCTTGGGATCTAGATTTCATTAGACAATGAGAAGATTGGTAGTGCTTTGATAGTTGCACCGCAAGCCTGAGATTGAAGCGTTCAAGAAGCCACAATTCAAAGACTTGAACGTTAGAGCCCTATGGTCCATAACATCATGACGCACACTATTCTACCTTGAGAGGGGCATCGAGACCATGTTAGCTACATGGATCTCTATATGTTGGAGAGGATGTTCAACCGAAATAAGGTGAGCATCAGATATTTGATTTTGAGTCACATGTAACGTGTCCTCAACAACCCAGCCAAGAGTCTGCCATATAATTGGCTTGTTCAGAAGATTGTTGAGCATAAGAGGTTATTTATTCCATATGAGTAACGAGAATCAAAGAGAAGCTCTATGACATCTACTGCAACGACCTGGATTTTCGTAAATCCTTGAAAATGTGTAAAATTTGAAATTTTCCTTTTAAAGCAAAACAAAACATATCAGAGTGCATCTAACTGGATCGCTACTGACTCTTTTAAACCCGTTATGAAAAACCAATTGATAAATGTACGGAAGCGTTATAAAAATAGATCATTTGTAAAACAAGGCGGAAGCGTATTTAAATCATTAAAAGAAGAAACTAGAAAATGGAGTACAATACAATAAAACTTAATATGATTACAACTATTTCTCATTTTACCTTTATCCTGGCCAGCTTCGAATCTCGTTCGTACAAATCTTTCATCTCTGTTTTATTATGTGTTTATCATCTACTTCATATCTATTCGTCGTTGCACCTACACCACAAGTAAGGACGTGAGCTTTCGCCCAGTAAGGAAATGGGGGAAAACAATTATGCATTTCTCTCTTTAATTCTTCTTGGAATGGGGGCCACCCAAACTAATTCTTTTCATTATGTTCATTCTTCGTTCGTTCTCTACTCGTACTTCGAGCTGGAGATTGGAGGGGTCATGGGGGATGAAATAGTGGGCTGGAGCTAATCCTTTACTTGCAACTAGGTCCCCATCCCCATCAAGGTTGGGGGCTTCACCTAGCCACAGACTAGTTCGCTACCCATGCACCCTCTAACTCCCTTTTTCATCCCCTTTCCAGTGTATCCCGCCTTCAAGGGTCCTCCCTTTTCGGCCTATCCCGCCTTCAGGGTTTCTTCCCTCCCGATGTATCCCGCCGGGAGGGTTTCTTCGGTGATGGGCGTATCCCGCCCATCCTGAACATTCTTATTCTTAGTATTTTCCTCACTCATGCATGTGGGTACCACCCTGAGGGAGCACCCTCTACTTGGTTTCTATTAACATGAAGCATACTGCATTATAACATACATTAACGGAAATTGAAATGCGCATTTAAAATAACTGAAAGCACATATAAGAAAAGCAAAACATATAATAGAAGGAAATAACTGCATACTACAGAGAACAAGTACAATAAATTGTAACGAGGAAAACATACTCGAACTCATAGAACAATATCCTTCGGAAAGAATCGAAGACATACTATCAATTAACATGTAACTTACCCTAGTCGGTTTACATGCTTCCTACATTTATATTCTCTAAGCAATTATCCCAATCAATTATTAACATACTCCTAAGTTTATTTCATGCTTTTATTTTACTTAACTAATCATGCTTAGATTTAATGTCAACTAATCATACTTTAAGTATAATCACATACTTCAATACTGATAACATGCTAGTGATATGAAATCGAAATTGCAAGCAATACCAAATGGACAATGACAAAAGCAATTATAAAACATTCATTAGTATCGAGTACGGATTTAATAAGGAAAGCATAATTGAATTAATGGAACATAACACTATCCGTTAACATGCTAATTATTCTAGTACTTTCCTAGATCATTTTCATGCTTCCTCCCATTAATCTGGGTGATTGTTCTACTTTACTCAGTTAGTGATTTACATGTTCAAGTTTAATTACTTTAGTTAATTGCGCTAATTCAAACTTGTTTAATGAAATCAATTACTGTGAATTGCTAATTATCATGCACCTAGGATAATTACACTGGTTCATTAACATGCTCATCAACTACTTTAATTAACATTAAAACATGGTAGACCTAGCTATGTAAACATGCTAATTAATTATCATATTTAGTTAGTTGATTTATTTAAATAATAATTAACATGCTTAAAGGAATATTATAATTTATTACTCCAATACTTACTAGTTAGTTCATTAATAAGTAATCGTACTCCGATTTAATTAGACATTTCCTAGGTAACTAACAGGCTTGAACAATAACTGCCATTTAGATGATTAACATTTATAGGCTAGTAAATGAATATACTTAGTCTCTAATTAAGTTACTCACGCTAGTTAATTAACATGTTGTCAATTGATTTGCACAAACTACTTGGCTACTTAAGCGCGTTAGTTAATTTATTGAACCTACTAATTAATTACCCTAATTAACGACATGCTTAATGAGTAACAGCAAGAAGAGACTAACCGTATACATAAATGACAACAGTAAAATTAAACCATAAGCAATTAGGTAGTGAACACTTCTCGTTTCATGCTTTAACCATTTATCACCCACCTATAGTTTATCATTTCTTCATCAAACTAAGGAATTTGCATTACGTGACAAACCATAAAATAGAACTAAACCACAAGAGGGAATATCAAAGCGCAATAAGGAATACACAAAGCAATAAAAACTTCACACAGCACTAGGAGCAAAGGAACAAATATCATTCAAGGGATTATCACTTAAAACTAACTAACAACAATAATCAGAAACCATTTCAAGGAAACTATTACCTATAAGTAACTACTCAGCTCTTAGCAGTAATCATTCTAAGGCAATCAACATTCTTAACAATTAGCAGTAAACATTTTAAGCGAAAACAACATCAGACTCACACAC
The DNA here is from genome assembly GCA_022433065.1 of Begonia loranthoides. NCBI lineage: Eukaryota > Viridiplantae > Streptophyta > Magnoliopsida > Cucurbitales > Begoniaceae > Begonia > Begonia loranthoides. Next base: position 35,925,760 of record CM039469.1, read on the forward strand.
ACTTTTACTTTGGTGTAGGGCTTCCTCAAGCCAAGAACATTCCCATATCCTTACCTCAATTCTTTATTGCATGTCGACGTTTAACTGTTATCTTTTTCTTCTCCCTTCGATACCTTCACAAATTAGTAATCATTAATTATGACTTACGAATTTCCCTAATTCACGGATCATTAAAAGGAATACATCTACGTCTTAACGGAGCATTGATCTAAGCCTTATCATTATAACATGCTTAGCTCTCCTTATAATTTGTCCAACAACAACATATAACTAAACACTTCTAACTATTACAGGTCATATATTCCAGACACAAGATCAAACCAAACAGCAGCTTATTATCCATCAACTAAACATTTCATACTATAATTTCGAGCAACAAAGTATTGATCCAAATATGCATCCAATGTACTTAAATCTGATCTTCGTAAAATCAAACAATATTCCAGAACTTAAAAATCAAACTCAACAATATTCCATCCCATATACTCATCCAAAAATCCATAAAAATAGGCTATCTAGAGAATCACCACTCATTAACACTCAAACATAATCCAAATAACTAAACAACAGAGGAGAAATCTCACCAACAGGGCATAAGAAGCAGTCCAGCAGCTCCAGAATACCCCTTCATCAGCACCCTTCACGGCCAATTGCTCCTAGACACCCGATTCTTCCTTTGTCCATTTATTCTTCCAACAACAGAGAGCATTTATCCTCCATCAGAAGCTCTCAGCCGACCTCCAGAGTTTTCTAGCTCTGTCGATACTCATAGCCTCACCTCTGTCTCTCCATCCTCTCAACTAAGATCACCAGAACACTCTCCTCAAATCCCCTCTTCTCGTCGCGTAAGTTTCCAGCAAGCCGACACAAACAGAGTGTTGCACTCTACATGCCCGACAATTTCCTGCCTCCACTCTGTCTATTTCCAGGCTGGAAGGGAGTACGGTGTTGTCTGCTTAGTAGACAACGAGTAGGCCAAATCGGTCCAGCTGGACCGGATCACACCTAGGTCAGAGCACCCATGTTGGAGCTCAACCTGAGGTTGAAGCATCCAGTCGGAGCACCTCCAGCTCCTGCAAAATCTACGCCAACAATCACAACTGTGCCATCCAAAATACTGAGCATAAGGAGAAAAATGGACTTACCTCATCTTAACGCCGGAATCGCAGCAGCTGAAGCTTCTGTTTGAGCCCTAGCAGCGACCTGCGAAAGCTCCACCGAATGAATCTGCATCATTCCTTGCCGCCAGACAACACCCCCTTGCTCGTCGTCGCTGTCACCCCCAACTTGTCGTCCTACTCATCGTCGCTCGCGACCTGCCTCTCCCAATCGCGTCTCTGCATCTCTCATCTACCTGCTCCCTCTCTCCCTTTTGCGATTTTGGCTCCCTTGCAGTGAATGGCCGAAGGCCATTCATTTAAGTCGCCTAGACCAATTCACAAGGAGTGAACCGGTTTGCCACCTCATCAATGCCTCCTTTAAATTATTTAAACCCAACACCTAAATCCCCAATTAATTAACTTATCAAATTCCCTTAATATTTTTCTTTCTCGTTTCGTCAAATGGCCGAAGGCCAGACGAAATGAGAAGTGTTAAACTGGTCCCTTAATAGAATCAGTTCATTTAATGAAAAATACACCTCCACTTATAAATATTAATCCCAATGAACCACTTATGTTATAATTTAATTTAATTAACCCCAATTGATCACATACATTATAATTTAATTAGTTGAATTAATATTTATTTTAATTACATTAATTTCCATAAATTATAATATAACGAATACGTCACTGGTAATACCCCGATAATTACCCAATTAATCTAAAATCCCCATATTATGCTCCAATTATGTTTATTAAATTCCGATAGAAAAATTCGGGGTGTTACATCGAAAATAACTTGAAAGTGAGTCATATGGGGATCAGTAAAGTTGGAGGGGAATAGATATTAAATTCTCCATCCAAGTCTACCTCTAAGACTCAATTCATGGCTGCCCAGCCTCCAGCCCCCTCAGCTAAATGGCCTCCATCCACCGTGGCGAGATAGCTTCCATCATCACTTTTGCAGTCAATGGAGGATGATACTTTGTAGCCTATGTCTCTGCCTCTTCCTTAGTCATCTCACTTTACGTCGATGATTGAGGAGATGTTCAACAGGATCGTCAGCTGCTTGGAGAGCCAATTGCAAAGAATGAAGGACCAAGTGGATGAGCACCATTACAAAGAATGGAAAAGTGTCTGCAAAGAATGGAAGAGCAAGCAAAGGAGTGCCTACAAAGAATGAAGGACCAATTGTAAAGAATGAAGGACCGATTCCAAAGAATGGAGGTGTGAACAAATAGGTGTGCGCATGATCGAGTAGCCCCTCTAGCATCCTCTTGAGCAGCCTCTCAAGCAGCCGCTCTAGCATCCTCTCTAGAAGCCGAACTCTCAGAATGCTTGTAGATTTTTTAGTTTATACGCAAATTCCATTATATGCATTAATTATTTTTTTTAGTTTATTGCGCTCTTTCTATCACATGCCAACATTCTCTTCCTGCTGTGTTTGCCAAGGTGTAACATATAATAGCTCTCATTCCTCCATGACAGACATGTCGGGTGGAATACAGCCTCCACATCAAACTTTGCACGTGGTAGGTCTTCGATTTGGTTATCTATGTGTCTACAATTATTCATGTCTTATTAGTCTGATAGTTTGAAAAATAGTCATTTCAGCCAGTAGACCTTATGGATATTTTTTTAGACTAGTTTCTTGCAAGTATGAATAAAAACTTGGAGAATATGATGCTTTATTACTCATCCTTGTGTTCTCAATATGTAATGTAATACATTGAAGAAAGAAGAATATTTCGACGTTCAAATGGAAAAATCATTGATTACGATAAAGTGGATTCATGTAAGTAAACTTCTTGATTTTGTTGCACTTTATATTTGAACAGTTCTAACGCATAGTTTCTGTCACACCCATCATAATCTTGTTTTCTATCATCCATTGACCTACACACTTATTACCCATACTAGGCCTTGTTGTTAGAAGCAATTACAATTGTCATAGCGTTAACAAATAAAGAGAGGTATATCTTTTAACTTGTGTAGATTTATATTGTTTTTCACTTATGTGGTGGTTTTTCCCTTCTCATGTTAGCTTGTACGACATATTTTGTTGTACTATGGGATGTTATGGGCTACTCTGAAATTGTAAGGAGACCAATTTCCACCCTCACGAAGATCTACCAGATATGGCTCCCATGTATGAAAAATGTTCTGACGTATACATGGACCCCACTTGCACGTTCAGGGTCGTCGATTTATGAAGGAAATCCCGCAACAAGGTGCTGACATAGGTGATTTATTTGTAAGGATATTAGTTAATTGTACACTAAAGTTCATATTCAAATGATGGATTACTATCGATGTTCTCATTTCCCCAAACAACTTCCTTGAATTCTAACTTACCTTCTGCTGTGGAATGCAAATATCCCCAAGAGAAACGTGTCTTCTGATGCGGATGTAAGTCTTAATTCTGTGGAAATCAAGTCATTGGATTAGAACTTACTTTCCACATCAGAAGACACATTTCCGTTGCGAAAAGAAAATTTTCTATTGTGGACACTTGTCTTTGTTGCGAAAAGTAAGTCTTTGACTAGAACTATTTCATATACGATTTTGCTATGAAAATCGGATTTGTTCGCTGCATAAACAAATTGAAATTTTTAACAAAAAATGTAACAATGATGTTTGCTTCGTTTATTTTTCATAGTTTAGTATTTTATTTGTTAACAAAAATTATTTCATGGTTTTCTTATTTCTGACTTTATAATTCAATGATTGTTTTGTTAATTTTTTTTATTATTATTTTCCCCTTCTCCCTCTCTCTCTTCCTTCTCTATCCCTCCCACTTTTCATTCCCACTAATTTTTCAGTCTAGTCAATCGAAACATTCAGTTGATGGTCACATTAATGTGTGACATCTTTTCTTTTCCTAAACGAAAAAGAATTAATTACCTAAAAACATTCTATAAAATCCCGAATAGTTTGCATTTTGAACATAAAATAAACAATCCTAGTCCAATTTCTTAAACACTTTTTTATAAGCAAAAATCATCACAATTAGATATTTTAAAAAAAAAATCTATGAAATAAAAAATTGTTTGGTCTCGTTATACAAATATCCTCGCAGAAACAATATATGTCTCTAGCAATCTTTTTGAAGAAGTTTTAGGCGTTGTACTTGTATCAGGATTTCATGACAGAGTATACGTTACATAAATAACGTGCAACTAAAAAGAATAAATTTGTCTATCTAAATATAAATGTGTGACTGTATCTTGAAATCAAGATCATAACTCATAGGAAGGGCAGGTGAACAAGATAATGATGATGATGATGATGATGATGATGATGATGATGATGATGATGATGATGATGATGATGATGATGATGATGATGACGACGACGACGACGACGATGATGATGATGACGATGATGACGATGATGATGATGATGATGATGATGAGGAGGAGGAGGAGGAGAAATACTATATAATATGGGTTATGGTGAAGAGAGAAGATCCAACTCAACATATTTTTAGAAATGCAATTTTATAATATTTTATTTTATTTCATATTTTAAATGAATTAAAGAAGATCCTGCCTCAGATCTTCCAGACCCAAAAGAAACATGCCCCATTTTGATAAATATGTGCTCTTCTATTTCTTTTGGAAGGACCTTATTATTCTTTTTTTTTTGTCTGCTCTGAAATTTCCACTGGGCTCGATGTCACGAACTAATTGGGTTTTTTCCCTTCATTTTGTTGGGTCTTCTATTATTGTTTTTTGTTCGATATCTCCATTTTTTATTCTTAATCAAGTTATTCTTTAGTCTTGCTTATCTTAAATCTGTGTGCACCTCCAACGATTTTACTACGCTATTACAACGTTTGTTTTAGATAAGTTATGTACTTTTTCACCACTCGAAATGAACTTAGTAACATTAAAATCCCAAGACTTGATCAATTTATTTCAAAAATGAAAATTTGATATGGGTCCCATCCCATGGCCGTCTGCGGTGTTTGTCTCACTGCAGTCCCAAAAAAAAATGAAGAAGAAGAGGGTATGGGGAAGAACACTTCTTGCCATTCCAACCACCTCCTAGAAGAAGTCTTCAATTCTATTCAGTTGTCTCTCCGACACCGTTTTAACTCCAACGGTTCTGTTCCCAGTTACTGCGACAAAAAGGGTGTGTCATCTTCTTCGACATCACTGTTCTGTTCATGCATGAATGTTATTGTGATTGATCTCTACCTGATTATGGAACTCTGACCATTCTACCATACTCTCTCTCTCTCTCTCTCTCCCCCCTTCTTCCCTACACAGTTCTTTAATTTTTTGTTGTTGGGAAACTAAAATCTCAATCTGCTTGATGATTCCGGGCCCTATGATTGAAATGGTAATTCTGCGTATGCAAATACACGTACATAAATGATATGTCAAGATATATAATTAAAATATTCACTTACCATTACTCCATTGGAAATAGTAAATCAAGGCGTGATACGATAATAATGCTTATATTTTTTACAGCCCAAAATTTTAAATTTTTGTGATTATTTTTCGTAATTCATGGTGGACATGATATAAACACTAATGATGTGTTTGGACACTTAGGAAAATATGCGCTAATAAAAAAGTTGATTTACGCCTGAGAATGGACATTAAAATATAACCGAGTATATTCATTTCAATCCTAAAGCTTTAAATTGTTACAAAAATGTCAACTATGACCTTATCGTCTAACCTTGTTTATAAAACGTCGGTGCCTCAAATGACTAATCCTAGAAAATTGTTCAAAACATAAAAGGTTGCAGTAAATTTGACAGCACATGTGTTGGCTATGTGTCCCCTCCTTAATCCAATCGAGACGCCCTTTCATGACAGCATGTTATAAATGTAGAAATTTGGTATGATATTCTTCAGAGAGTCGTACCTACCCCTCTCGATTTTAGTTATTCGAGATTCTAATGAGATCTGCTTTGGAGTTATTTAAAGAGGTCAAAATTTCTTGTGCTCATTTCACAAATGTTTTTTCGGTTGAGTAAATGTTATACGGGGATTTTAACTTAAGCCAACGAAGTTTCTATTTTGGGCCAAGATCCTAAGATTTTGTTAGGTGGGACAAAATTATAATTAAGAGCCAGGCAATGTCGAAAAACACACACTCTCAAACATATAATGAACCTCTTTCTTCTCTCGGCTTCCAAACGATTGGCATTGAGTGAATACAAAATTGTGTTTAGTGCTCATGTTGATATAAGAGCGTGCTTAAGTTGAGTCTGGCAACGTTTATGATGGATGAGAGGCTTCGGAAAACTAGTGAATCAGCTCCGACATTGCTTATTGTGACCGCCCTTGATTAGATGAGTTACAAATATTTATTTTTCGCGAGTATTAAACCACTACAAAATCAGGCCAGGGTTACAAAAAAACATGGGACTGGTGGGCCGTTGGGTTGGGTTCCACTTTTTAGTTTCCCTCTTTTTTAAGCCATGACCTAGTTTTTGTTGTTTGGTGGTAAAGAGTGAGGCAGCTCGGAAAGGGAGATTGGGACCTGGAAAACAAGGAATTGCTGGAAAGATTTGCATGAATAGTTTAGATTTGTACACGAAATCAAGTTAAATATGTTTTGGTATGGATGGGGATTGTTTACAGTCGAGTAATTAGAGAAAAGTTGGAGTTTTTAAAAAATTCGAGCTGTCGATCAACCGTGGGTAACAAGTCAACTGAAGTTGTCAAAACAGTCTGATCGAACTTGAAAGATTGGTCGACTAAACAAGTGAACCAATAGACTACCATACTAGGTGGACGACTAGTTTGGTTTGACCGGATGATGCTATGCTCGATCTGAAGGTGTTTAAAACCTAGTTTTTAGACTGAATTTTTATGAGATTATTTTTTTAAGATCTCGAATTAGTTGGTTTCTATCCTGATTATGATTCAAACGTTTATTTTGAGAGTCTTAAAAACCCGCTAACACTAATACGATGTCACCCACTATGATTGACTAATTAGATTTCTTGGACTCTTTGAATATTAGATTTGGATTAAAGCAATATGATATAACATACTAGTTGAGCTAAAGATATATTTATTATACTCAACATGGCATTCATGGTTTTTATAAAAACCCATCTTGAGATGTATTCTCACATTTATTATAATATGTTATGTTTTACGGTATTCAATTTTTATAGTGTAACGACCTGATTTTTCTTTTCTCATTAAAAATTTGCTAAAATTTGAAACTTTTATCAAACCGCTAAAGCCTTTATTAAAACCTTTTAAAAGTAATATCATAGTGCAAAACATGACCGTCAAAACTCTTTTTCATAAAAACATAGCGAAAGCAGTTATAAAATCTTTTATGAAAACATATCGGATTTATTAAAACATAGCGGCAGCGTAAATTCCTTAAGAAAGGAAACTAAACAATTTAACACTGCGTTTTGAGAAATGAAAACCAAACACTTAAATAAAATTCATTTACAATCTTTCTCTCTTTTATTCTCTTTAGTCTGGCCAGCCACGAGTCTCGCGTGTGCAACTCATTCATCCCTGCTTTTGATCTGTTCACTGTTGCCTCGTATAAGTACCTACACCTACACCACAAGTAAACTGTAAGCCCAAAGGCTTAATAAGGAAAATGGTTTAGGCAACATGATATGCCTCTCTTTAGTCCTTTTTGGAATGAGGCCACCCAAATCAATCCTTTCATTACGTCATTCGTTCGTTCTTTACTTTACATTAGTTCATTTGTTCATTACTCGTACATCGAACGAGAGATTGGAGGATTTCCTTTGTGATGGAATAGTTGGTCGGATCTAACCTTTTACTTGCAACTAGAACTCCTGTACCCTAAGAGGGAGGAGCTTCGGCTAGTTGTAGTCTAGATCCGCTACCCATCAGGCCCCCAACTCCCTATTTCCTTCATTTTTTTAACATTTTACCTCACAATACATGTGAGTACCAACACCAAGGTGACACTCCCTACTTGATTTCTATTAGCATGATGCATGATAACACATTCTCTCTATAACATGATGCATGATGCAGTATAACGTAACATTAACAGAAATTGAATTGCGCATATAAAAGAAGGTAATTGAATAGCAGGAATTAACAGCGCATTTAAGGAAAGTAAACAACAATTGAATAACGCATATAATGGTATGTAAACAACCATAATTGAATAGCGCACACAAGGGCAAGTAATAACAGTTGAACACCCAATAATTGAATGAAAAGTATAAAAAGCAAAGCACTTGAAGGGAACAATAATCAAAATAATTAAACAACAAAGTACATGTTTAAACGTCTTGATACAACAATAAAAGAAACATAAAAGGAATAACTATCGAACATGCTATGACGATAGTATAATAAATATAACATGATTCACAAGAGTATGACGATAGTAAATAAACATAGATAACAAGAACTAGAGACAACGTAGTTCCAATTATTATTCTAGTTCATTAAACATGCTCAAGAAAGATAAAATTAATATTCTAGTTCGTTATCCTAGTTAAGTTACATGCTCAAGACAGATTACAACTATTAAGCTAGTTAGTTATTCTAATTAATTGCATGTTCTAGAAAGATTACAATTATTGTTCTAATTAGTTAGCCTAGTTAACTAACATGCTCCAATTTAAGTTATTAACATGTATTGAATTCTAATTATCACATTCAAGCATTAAACTTTCAGCATAGCATTGATCTCTATCAAGGTAAAGCAATCAAAATAAAGAGAATTAAGAGAATTGTAGGAAACAAACAACGAAGGGTTAACATCAACCAATTCTAAACATGCATTTATTACTTTAGTTAATTAGTGTCCTAATCAATTTCCATGCTCAAGATTATAGTTAGTTATTCTATGTCGATTTACATGCTCAGATTACATGCTTCTATTCTAATAAATCAAGCATACTTATATATCGTTAACTAGTTAGTTACCGTAAATTAGTTAATTAAACATATTAAACATGCTCAGATTAATTATTAACTAAACAACTAGTTAAGTTAATTAATATGCTTAAGTGATAGTTAACATGCTTAAGTTAATTAACATGCTTGAGTTGATTAACATACTTAAGTCTAATTAATTACTCCAATTAAATTAATTAATATGCTTAAGTCTAGTTAATTACTCTAATTAATTAACATGTTCAAGTCTTTATTATAAACACCGACTAATTAGTTCACTTATTTAGATTAACTATTTAGTTCACATGCTTAGATTAAGTGGTTGATTAGTTAAACTATGATAGATTGATTAACATGCTCATACTCAGGATTCTAGTCATAACAATTAAACATGCTCAAATCATAATTAGTAACCTAGTTCATTATCACAAATATTGATACAAGTTCAGAGTAAGAGTTGATAATTAAAGAAGTAAAACTTCTAATTTACACAAAGGCATATGGCAAAGTAATAACGACAAAGAAATATATGCATAAGAAAATAATAACAGAGGTCTGTCACTAAACAGTAGTGACTAGACAGCAAGAATTCATCATTTACACATTCACATTCGTCACCTTTAAGCATTAACATTCATCACATCTTCATCCAAGTAAGGTATTTAAATCGCAGAACTCACAATAAGAATATATAAGAATAGATAAAACAATAAGAACAGATAAACTAAATATCACAGTGCTAACAATAACCTACAGAGTACTAACAAATCTACACTATCAACAACAAGGAAACACACTCACACACTCTACTTGTGGGTAGGGCCTCCATAGGCCAAGATGCACCCAAATCCTTACCTCGAACTTTATCACGTATTGCACTTAATTTTCATTCTTCTTCTTTTTCGATACCTTTATGATTAAAAACATTTATCATTGACAACTTCTCATAGAATTCCATACTTCTTAACAGTTACCAAATAATGTCGTACCACAATGCTATATTCCACGTACGTTGAATAACAATTTCCATTAATAAAACTTAATAACCATCAAAGCATGCTCATTATTCTTTTTATCCAACAACAAAGCATCAATTTAACATCCCCTACGTCCAATGATCCATTCATAATATACACTTAACATGCTTCAGACCAATAACATCATAGAGACCTTACCCAGCCCATGACAATTAATCAAAACTATAGAACATAACTTGAAGCACTCCAATGTATCATCATTCAAACAATTCCAACAGTTATATGTCCAAACTAACATTCAGAATCAAAACTGTAACTTAATAACTTACTTCACGTAACAAGGCTTCGCACAATAATTATCCAAGGTAGGGCCAATCAATAACATAGAATATATCCATTATAAATAAAATCACATAACTAAATTCCAACTTGAACCAACAGATTAGCAACTCATTCACATAACCAAAAGCAGAAACCCAACAGATTATTCCATCAAATAACTCATTCAAGAAACTCTTAACTAAATAACTCAACTAACTAAAGTAATCCCAAACGATACACAACTACACTATCAAACTACATCCGAAAACAGAAACCAAAATACAACACAGCCAAGGAGTAAGCTCACTAGCAGACAGCGCAGACCTAAAGCAGCAACAAGACCGTGAGCTACAACTCCAAGCCACAACGCTGCCATCCACTTCACTGAAGCTCTCAAACTCCATCACTAGAGAGCTTTCTCCTTCACAGCTCTCACTCTCTCTCAACTCAGCTCACCCGAGGATTTCTCCTTCACTGTCTTTGTTCTCCAGCCACAGTCATTCCTCCGACAACATTCCCTCAAATCCTCTAGCTTTTCAGAGGCTGCCCCACACGCGGGGTACGATTCCAAGCTAGAAAGAGTCATGGGGTTGTCTGCATAGCAGACAACAATACACCCGAATCGGTCAAGCCAGACCTGGTCACACCAAGGTCGGAGCTCGACCCGAGGATAGAAATCGCAGCCAATCCGTTCGCCCATCACCCTCACTGTCTGCTGTTCCTTCGCCATCGCCATCCATCAACGCCAGTCACTAGAGATAGACAGAGCACCGACGACCCAAAGCCGCACCGAGCCCACCGTCGCTCGCCATTTGCCGGACGACACACACCATAGTCGAGCGCGCCATCGCTGTCCCTCAGCCGAACAACCCCCAGCACCAGATCTCCTTCTCCCTCGATCTCTCTCTCGCCTCCAGGCTCCCTCTCTCTCTCGGGTCTGATTTCACAGAATGGCCCAATGGCCATTCTCCTTTTAATTCGCTAGACCACATGGCATGAACCGATTCTGTTGAACTGGTTCATGCCTTCCATATCCCCCTTAAATCATCCTTAATCCAAGGAATTAAATCTATTTAAATCCCTTTTTCATATTTCATTCTAAATAATCAGATTTATCCCATAAATCTCTCATAATCTTACTTTTTCTTTTAATTAAAAGAAAACCGAGTTATCCAATACTTTTCGGACCGAGCCGAACCAACCCAGTTAAATCCGTATTTCTCTCCTTTAAATTATAATTTCATTTAATTATCCAATATAATACTCCTTCTTCCCAAATTAATCTTTATCATCATTCAATAAATTCTTTAAATTAAAATCTTATGAATATGCCATTGGTAATACTCTGATAATTATCCAATAAATCCAAATATCTCCAATTACTTTTCAATTATCATTATTAAATTTTGATATAAAAAGTTGGGGTATTACATAAAGTATATCTACGGTTTTAATTATCACGTTTATTCTGTACATGCATTATATTTTCATTAATGTTCATATCAATCGTGTGCACAAGGATTGATCAACTTAAATGAGAGTCACTGTCAAGACCCAAAAGGGACTAACGACAGAACGGGGAACGACCCAGCCCGAAGAATCGAATCACCCTACCCTTTTTCTCTTAAATTTTATTAATTAAGAGCGGAAGACTTGAACTATTAGTTATAGCTAGGGCCTAACAAACATGGGCTTATCAGGTCCAACAAGTGATATCAGACAGTAAAGCAATATAATCCAAAATCAAATAACTGTGCAAAAATTAAGAATAGGGATTATAGTTATCCAGATAAAATATACCTCACAAAAATCTCTGAAGGGAGAATGCTAAAATAAATATAAAATTTCGCTAAATCTAAATGTGATTGGCAATTGGAAATCTGATTGATAAAATCCTAAAATGTGTCATTGGGGTGAGTTGACTAAACTCAATAGGAATTACGTTTTTAAAGAAAAATTTAATAAAAAAAATGTTTAAGAATGCATGAATTTAAAACTCGTGTTTTATAAATTCCTTTTAGAAAAAAAAATATACAAAAGGGCATATGTATGAAGACACCCACTAATATGTGGTACATAATTAGAATAAGCCCTTGTTATACAAATTAAAAATCACAGTGAAAATTGAGTCAATCGCGGACTCCGGGCACACCATGCCATACGCATATAACAGAATAAGGTGATGCTCAGCAATCGCAAAAGCCAAAGAAATATCCTGATCAAGTTTAGGAATTCGCAACCCAAGGACACGGCACATATAGCTGTCTTATTAATTATTTGCACTTTAGGGATTCGAACTCAACGATATTTGAAAAATCTACTATTACCCAGTTCAATAACAAACAAACACATTACACACGGTAGAAATTGTGAAAATAGCACGGACCCCAAACCGGGTCGATCAAACTTGCTTCGCACGACCAAATTGATCCATAAATATTTAAATGCATGCTTACTTGAAACGTGTACAGTGAAATTAAAATATAATATAAAAATTTGACGATCATGAAAGGGACGCGTCGATTTAATATGAGATAAATACCAAAATATTCACTTTTAAAAAGAATTATGCAATGTAGTGCATAAAATAAACCCCTGCCTTGAAGTGATCTTACACTGATTAAAGCCCAAAAGTCTAAAAGTTCAACTTCAGCTGTCCACGAATTTTTAATTAAAGTGAGGTACCTATCCAAAATTTTAGGCATTAATTTTTGGATCAAATTATTATACCTTAAATTCCTAAATTTTTAATTAAATTTCATCCAATTTAATTGGTATAGAAATATCCCACAAATCTGACCCAAAAACAAATGTAAATAGACCAATTTAGGCCCTTGACAGACCCATATCAGATCCAATAGTAGGTATAAAAAAGGCAGTAAACTGCAGCCCATGGACTGCAACCCAGGGCAAACCTTGGCCTAAATTGGGCAGTCTAACATCTAGACTTCGGCCCAATTTCCTCATCTGCTTCACAATCCACAGAAACAAAATGATGGCCTGTGAACAGAGCCCGTTCGTGGATGTTGTTGTTTTTCAATGCAGACGTCGTTGATCTGCGACGCGGATGCCAACGTCTCACGTCATGGACGATTTCAACTTTGGCCGAGATTTTTCTTGTCTCGGCCAGTCATCCAACCAACCAAAGGCGTAAGTTTTGAATACCGCGGCTCAACCTTTGCTGAGTCACCTCATCAACCTTCCTCTGTTGACGAATTCCTGCAACCTAGTTGTTGGAATTCGTCCGGTTGCTCAAACAACTACAATCCTTAACCAAAACTCCAGAACTTCAAACCAATTAACCAATCAACAGAGAGTTCCCAAAGACAAAGGTCGAATGTTTATACCTTAAATTAACAGATTCCATACTGCCGGAATACTCCAATTGACCAAGAAACCCAACCTTTTTCCTATCTATGAATTAGCTCAAATCCCTTCCAATAGAGAGACGTAACAGAATCAAAACTTCAATAAAAATTTGGAGTCACTGAGTTGAAGGATTTGACTTACCGTGACGATGCTTGACATCGATCTGCACTGAAATGTAGGGACAAGTTTTTGCCTTGTAGGGAGAAGCCATTGTCGGAAATTTGAGGCAAAGCAAGAAAACCGAAAAGGAAAGAGACGGAACATTTGGGTTTACAGGGAGGGAAGGCGATGGAGGAGGAAAAAGGGAAAGAAAATCCTTCTGCAGTTATAACGCTTCCTTCGAATCGGGAAGGGAATTTCTTTCATTTATTTTCTTTCCTAATAGAAAATAAATAATAATAATAATAATGTAATAAAATTTTATCAGATATTACATTCTTCCCCACTTAAAAAATTTCGTCATTGAAATTTAAAACAAACACAAGTGTACCAAAATAACAGATGTGGATACTTAATCATCTCATATTCAATTTTTTAAGTTACTTTTCTTTCACTATGGCTTTTTCATTGAACTCTAACAAAAGGTAATTCACGATAATGTAGAACTCAATTTCACGACTCAAAATTCTCTCAGGTTCTTCCTCACAAAATAGATCTTCATGGATAGGAACTTCAATCCAAGAAATAACATGCAAAGGATCAAAGATGTAATTTCTCAACATAGATACATGGAAGACACTATCAACATAACCCAATTGTGGCGGTAATTCCAATCAATAGATCATTGAACCAATTCTCTCAATAATCCAAACAATACTTATATATCTTGGGCCTAACTTTCCAATACCCCGTCAAGGTTGCACCATTTAAACTCAACTTCCCTTCAACGAAGGTCTTCATAACTCATTTTTTGACTTTGAACTGTACTCAGTCACTCCTTAATTACTTAAACTTTCTCAGTTGTCCCATTAATCAAATTAGACCCGAGAGTGACACGCATCTCGGTCTCAGACTCTTAGAAGTGATCAACACAATCTCCCATATAAAGCTCACATGGAAAAACATCGATATATGTCTGAAAATTATTGTTATTATAAACAAACTCCACTAAAGACAAGTGGCTTACCCAACTATCACTTAAATCAAGAATGCAAGATTTGAACATATCCCTGAGAATCTAGATCGTACGTTCAGACAGACTATCAATCTGAGGATGATATATAATATTCAAACTAAGCTTTGTGCCCAAAGCTCTCTAAAGGGATCTCCAAAACTTCGACGTAAAACTTGGATCTCTATCAGAAATAATACTTGAGGGAATATCGTGAAGACGAACGATTCTCTCACTATACAACTGATTTAACTTCTTCAAAGAGAAATTCATTTTGATGGGGATAAAGTGTATGGATTTATAAATCTATCAACAATTACCCACACTACATCAAATCTTTGTACCGTCCCAGGCAAATTGGTCACGAAATCCAAAATAATCTTGTCTCATTTCTACTAAGGGATGGACAAAGGCCGCAACAACCCAACTAATCTATGATGCTCAGCCTTAATATGCTAACAAGTTAAACACCTTGAAGTATACATAGTTATATCTCGTTTCATTCCAACTCATAAATACTGATGTTTTAGATCATGATACATTTTCATACTGTTGGGATGAATAGCAAATCTGGTCTTATGGCCTTTTGCTAAGACTGTCTGTCTCAAATCCAAATCACTAGAGACAACAACTCGATTCTTAATGAATAGGAGTCCATCAGAACTGATCTCCCAACCGTCAAACTGCTCACTAGCTTGAATCATCTTGAATCTTCCTTTCAACAATCGTCAAACTTTGCAAGTTTTTCACATATTACAAAAGTGTAAGGGTCGCTATTAAATTAAAACTCAAACTGAATGACCATTGTCCTGGTACTATAGCTCAAAGTCCCCAATAATAAGACATCTCTTTCAATCATCTAAAGCAAGACAAGAAAGAGTTCTTTAATGATAACGATTCTATACAACTACAACATTAGTATTACAAGGATGATATTTAAAGGTAAAATCATAATTTTCCATATACTCAACCCAACAGAATTGTTGGAAATTTAAATCACACTACGAGAAGATATACTTTAAGCTTTGGTGATCCAAAAATACCTCGAATTGACATCATACAAAATGTTCCGCCAAATCTTTAAAGCGAAAATAATAGTTGCAATCTCTAAATTGTGAGTAAGGTAATTTCATTCATACTTCTTTAACTATTGAAATGCATAAGCTATAACTTTATCCTGCTGCATCAAGACACAACCTAAATCAACTTTTGATGTATCAGTATAAATAACATAAGACAAAACTCATCAGGTACTGCTAAAACTTAGCAGTAGTCAAACTTTGCTCCAATTCATCAAAAGTGGTCTAACACTTTTCATTCCAAATAAATTTCATATCGTTACTGGTCAACAATATTAACGACATAACAACAAAAGAAAAATTCTTCACAAATCGACGATAATAACCAATTATGCACCCAATGACATTTTTGGGTGGCTTCCAATCTAACACAGTTTCAATCTTAGCTGGATCAACGAAAATGTCATTTTAAGAAACAATATGGCTAAGAAATTTCACTTCGATCATCAAGAAGTTGCATTTTTCATGTTTTGCATATAACCAATACTTCTTCAGTCTCAGTAGAAAAGTTCTCAAATGTTCCATAGGTTCATTTAGAGTCTTGATATATATCAGGACATCATTAATGAAGAACACAACAAAATGGTCAAGATATGATCGAAAGACCCGATTCATGATATTTATAAAAGCAACTAGTGCATTAATCAGATCAAACAGAAGCACCATAAATCCAAAATATCTATAATGAATCTGAAAAGATGAACAATAAAATAAGTAACATAATAAAAAAAAAAGATGATACTTAAGCGATCACAACAGCCAAACAGACCATGATTAGGTTTAGGGTTTTGCGCCTAGGAACATGACACATATAGTTGTCTCATTACTCTAGTTAACAATGACAATGCATAAATGTAAAAACAATTATAAGTGAACTTAAACAAATTACATATGTGTAGTTTAAAAGAAAGTTGTTTATTTTATAAATTTGACATGACAAGTAAGCCCATATTATTTAATCTTGAAACACGTCGAAATGTTATTTTAAGAATTAACGTACACTGAACATAAAATGACTCTTACCTCAAATTTGGGCCAACCAATATCAAAACCCAACTAAAAATAGCCCACTGAAGCTCGACAACAACAAGTTCGATAACTTTTAGGTTTTGGAACATAATCATAATATTTTTTACTAAAGATTAGGTTTTGAAATTTAAAATTAATTATTTAAATTTTTAGGATAAACGAAGATAATCCAAGGGTCAAAGCCCAATACAATCCAATAAGGCCCACAGAACGACCCAAGAATGATAGGATCAAAACTTTCGGGATAAAAAATTAAATTCGAGCCAAAACGGGGGCTGACTTCTAGCCCAAAACAAATTGGGATGACCCAAATGAATATGGGTTGCAACCCATACTTTTTTAGGTCACAACCCAGATTAATTTGGTCTATGGACTAGATTTAATTGGTTCAGGGCTTGGGATACTCTTTCCCATGCGACATCGCTTTGTCACAGGTCGGCCGAGTGGAGGAGGAACGAGTCGGGAATGGCTTCACAACTATCCCCTATAACACAATTGATCGCAAGTTGGCCGAACAAAAAAGGGACGGGTCGGGAATCGTTTGTCGCAAGTGGCAAAATAGAAAAGGAACGGGTTGGTAATTGCTTCCCAACCCTCCGTCCCTACACAAATCATAGAATTTCTCAACACAGACTAATGAAAATCTCAACTCGAAAATATAATCCATCCTCCCAACTAAACATTAGAGTTACTCATATGAACAAAAATTGAATCTTTCCATACCTCAATTTTCCTTGCAACCAAACTGTCTCGCCGGAATTGGTTTCCCAACATGGGTGTCTAAACTCCATTTCTTGAGAAAAAATCATTTCATTCGTCAACATGGAACAATCGACAAAACATACAATTTCTAAACCCAAATAATTAGGTTAATCTCAAAATCCATCAATAACATCAAAAATAATACAGTAACATATATTTATAAAAATAAATAAATATATAAATACGCTAGAAAATAAAAATGAAATAAAACTTAAGTTAAGGTAATAAGTAACAATGTCTAACCTCATAAAAATAACTTCTCAAGAACAATAATAAAACTAGAAAAGTAATCATCGAGCTCATGCCTACGCCGACAACTAAGAATATTCTAAATTAAATTTTGAAAAAGGAGAGTCATTTGGGTTGAGTCGACTAACTCAGTAAAAATAGACATTACATACAACATAGTAGTAAAGAAAATGTGTGAGCATGTTAAGATAGAACATTTTTAGGTAAATTGTGATTAAAACATATAGTGGGCTAAATTTTCAAATCAATCCACTATAATGTAGTATGTAACATAAAATAAACTTCTACTGTATAAAATTTTTGTGAAAATAGAGTCATTCACTAACTCCAAGTACACTCTGTCATTGATAGTAACAATAACAATCATACTCAACGATCGCAAAAGCCAGAATGACCCTGATCTTTTTAGAGTTTTGCGCCCATAGACACAGCACATACAATTGTCTCATTACTTTAGTTAACAACGAATAGACACGTCCTCCAATGGTTGAATGTGCGTATGGAAAAACAAAACTTCCACATGGGTCGATCAAACTTGGTTCCTGTCACGACCCAAAGGCAGACCTAATAGAATCACCAGGTCAGACGACCTAATTCTCGGAGAGAACCCAATTGCCAATCCCAAGGTCAAGGAGAAGCAGAAGTCTTAACATGAAATTAAGCCCAAGGCTAGGGAGAAGCAAAAGTTTAAAATCTATAAAGGGATCAATATGAGGCACGATAGTATAATAATAAACAAAAGAAAGTGTTGTGCAGGAATTAAACCAAAAAACACCAAACAATCTATCAAATCCTAAACGTACCAGAGACGAAGGGACTTGGACGGCAAACCTCCACCCATCCATGAGAAGGTCGAAGAACCCACCAGAGAGAAACCATCAATGCCCCACAACACCCCTGAACATACTCGCGCAGATCCTATACATTAACTTGGGGGAAAATATAGTCTAAGGGATGAGTGAAAAATTCAGTAGGGAAATCAATACTAAATGCAATGCATACTAAAAACTGTTTTTCTAATCTTTTTGAAAACCACTTCATGCTTCTCATTTGCCGTACATGGATTTTAAAACATTCAAAACCTCTTCATTAATTTATTTAAACCGATGCTTGGCCCTCGGTGTGGTTGCATCAAAATTCATTGTATACATAGATAGTTATATCACAAAATATGACAACATCGTTTTCTGTACGAAAACGTCATCAGTGAAAAAGGATAATCATTCAAGTACCCATCTGATACTCATCATAGAATAGGCGGCTATCCATCGATAGCAACACCTCATGAGATAGAAGAAATCAAACGATGGAGATCTGAAGATCCAGCACGTCACTCGAGTTATTGAAGAGCCAAAGGTTCGCGTCGACAAGACTAGTATAAGCACCCAGCACCCATATGTGTCGACGAGCCGTAGCTCAACGCCAATACAATCTGTATAATTGAAGTAACGGATAAGGTTGCTTGCAATGGATTGCTTCTCAACTAAAATACTTATAGGTTCCAAATTGACAAGGGTTGCCAACAAGCAGAGCTACGAGCCGTCACATCACTCTTCAAATGGAACGGTACTAGGATAGGAAAAACTCAACAAGTGATAACCTTCAATCTGTGTGACTAAACACCCTGGCCAAGTTCTAAAGCTCGCCCTTCCATCTTCATTTCAATTTATGGGAATTGAAACCCGATGACATATCAACAATGTCTTATCTCCCTTTCACACGTACAAACAATCAATCTTCACGCAATAGAAAGTATCATGGGATAGCATCGTGATGCTTTACTGCCAGAGTGCCCAAAGCATCTAGAGGATTCATCCTCCCAACATATATGCACAAAATATCAACTCAACATATAAGTGCACAAAATATCAAACAGTATACGATGTATGATAAAATAAAGATGAGAAAACATACATATACTTCAAAATAGACGTGCTGCCGAAACAGTCCCCTTCGGCTTTTCAAGTGTGGTATCCCACAAAATATCAATTTTGGAAACATGATGCAATGCAGTGCAGAAAGTAAAAAAATCTCTATCTCATAGATGACCACGACACGCTTACCAACAAGCCAGCTCCACGGGCTATCGAAGTGAGGATCAAACCATAGACAGCTCTTGAAACTATAACAAGGCCAATATCAACATCCCGATAATCATACAAGGGATACAACAAATATCCTAAATCAAAAACCAATTTCGATCGAAAGGACCAACACAAGACTTCCCAACTCAAAGAAGGACCAACAGGTTCCCTACACCCCGAGTCAAGAATCTACACGAGGGATGACAAATAAGTCTCAAACAAGACTAGGAATCCAGAACAGTCTCTAGGAATAACCACCAGTCCCAAACTGAAAATAAAATCTTGGAATACCTCAAGAGTCCCAGACCGAAATGCAAAACCAGACCGAGACCCAGGTATGGCTGGTGAAGACGAACGGAGTTCACCAAACCTAACTCCGAGAAACAAAAAGTGCAGTCAACCAAAACATAACCACAGTCGACCCAACGCTCAACACACAACCAAAAAGTCTCACCGGTCGACAAGACATGGTTATAGAAGATGAAACACGACACGCTTGACCTGATCCACTCAGCAGTCGGGAAGACATAGATAAAGTCATTCAAATCCAATCATGGTCGACATGGCCTCATAGTGGCCAACCAAGACCACTCCACAGTCGTCGAGACAAAGCGAAGGTCAACCAAGACCTGGCAGCTTTGACCAGACTTAACAACGGTCTACTGGGATCATATAGTGTTGATGAGACACGTCGACAGTCAACCGAGACCTCACATCGGTCGATCCAAGACTTAACAGTTGAGAAGACTCATCTAAAGTCAATCGAAGATAACTTTAGTAGAAAATTGGCTCAAAATCCCTAAACCGAACTGAGCCTAAAACTTTGCCAAAAGACAAGAATTTTCTAACAATGAGTCACAAAGAATAGGTGGAAGGGTCCTATGTCAAGTCTAGAAACCCAACCGACGCACAAACAGTTTAATGTGACAAAACAGGGACGGAATTCCCCTTTTCGGTCGACCAATTTTGTCCACTGGTCAACTTCAGGTAGACCAATGACCATTGGTCGATTTGTGGTTGACCAATGACCATTGGTCAACCAGTTTTGCTAGAAAATGCAAGTTTTTCGCGCGTTTCGCTTGATTCTTGACTCCTATTGACAAATAACCTGCATAAACTTTAAATCTACAAATATAAATCAAAGAAGTCCCTCGAATTTGAGTTTTTACGCTCGAATCTGAGGCTAAACAATTTCAAACCTAAAACCCTAAAATCAGAGACGAAAACTTATTGATTCGTAGATCGCCTTAACAAAGGTTGCTAGCATGGACGACGGGAACCCAAATCCACTGTCAGAAGACGAAAACTTACAGATTCACAGACTGCCTTCACAAAAGTTGCTCGCATGGACGACTGGAACTCGAATCCACAGTCGGAAGATGAAAACTTACCGATTCGCAGATTGCCTTCACAAAGGTTGCTCGCATGGACGACGGGAACTCGAATCCACTGTTGAAAGTCGGAGAAGCTCCAATTGGCTCCCTCCCTCCCTCCCTCCCTCACTCTCTCTCCCTCTCTCTCTCTCTCTCTCAATAAAGAAGGAAATGATCTTTCTCTCTCTCTTAAAATAAAGAAGGAAATGAAAAAGGAACCCCTTCTTCATTTCACTTCTTTCTATTATATAAAAAATTAATTACTACTCGGTAAAACCCAAATTGACTATTTGATCGAAAAATCACACAAGATTGCTTCGTGATAAAACATGTCAACTTTTTAACACTTTGCTAGAAATTAAGCGAAAATTTACACGTGGAAATTTAAAATTATAAAAATCTCGGGTTTTACCGTTCACATGTCCAAGATAGTCAATGAAAATATGATGCATGCTCAAATCTAAACATATCTAATGAAAATACATATACAGTCCATCGACGAGCCTTAAAAATGGACTCATCATTTTTATATAAAAATATGTCTCAAAATAAATTTTTATAAAATAATGCAATGTTGGATATAAAAGTAAACTTCTACCTTAACACGGCCTACAAAAGCCAATCCCAAGTTATCAAGAATCCAAAATATTCCAACCCTCACGCTAAGCCTTGGAACCTATCAAATACAAACTCATCTCAAATATTACACTCTTCTATACTTCAAAAGTATTTTGGAACTCATAGTCAGTCTAGAAACCAACTTGAGAACCATGCAAGACAAATCCTACTTTAATCCAATTTTAAATACATTCTGGACGAACTCGAAAGTGTTTAGTTGATCGATTTGGTCAACCCCAGAAGTGTTTGGTCGACCTAGAAAGGGGGTCTAATCAAAATGGCTTTTTAGTTTGGTCGTCCGCATCTTAACTTCTAACCAGTTTGTCATTGATTCGATTTACCAATTTCCTACGCGGTTGACCATGGTGTTGCAAAATTAATCCAGAACTCCAAAATTTTTTCAACTTTTTTTTCCAAAAATCCAATTTTCAACATTTGAGAATTATTCCCAACGTAATTCATTTTAATTTCATGCTGAAATTTTCATGCTTTAACATAATTTTTGAAATAAATAAATTAATTTTTCATACCTTTGAAAACTCAACCTTTTCCTCATATCATATATCAAAATTTATTAGGAGAAATCATCATTGAAGAGAAAGAGAGTAATATGTTACCAATTAATTCCTCAACCAATGCGCCTCTAAAGTAAAATTCCAGATTCTCCACGTTTTCGATCATGCAAGCACAACAATTTCTTCTCTGCGTTTGCTTAAGCCTCCCTCTTCCAGGTGAGAAAAACTTTGCTGGCGTTTGAAAGGTGTTACTGTTACGCAGACAAGAAGAAAAGAGTTAATTAAGGAGGAGAATTCTCTCCGGCATGTTGTGCTTTAACTTCCACTCATAAAAGGAGAAATTGAATATGTTTAATTTTATTTTTAAGGAATCTTATTTTAAATTTGCAGTATTAGAGTAAGCTAATTTTGTCATGTCATCTTTCTCATTATTTTATCCAAGGTCATTACAACCAAAGAGCCTACCTCCACTGTCAAAGCAACCATCCATTTATTTAAATCAACAATAAAACTTGTATGTGATAGTGTGCCATTATTGTAAATGTTATGGGATAGTGTGCTTCACATATATAATCCTAGTGTATCTTTTAATCAATATAAAAAATATATATATGATATCTATTTAATTACATCATAATTTTATATTTATTTAAAGATAAATAGGCAAGAATAATATTTGAATTCAAAAATCATTTTGGAAGTTTGTTTTATTGACCTATTCAATCTTCTACACAAAAACCTTTGTGATATTGCTCAATTTTCAACCTCTGATTTCTCCACGTCATCCTGCAGACGCTGACTTGTCAACATCAGAGACTACCTTTGCCTCGTCTTCTTCCTTATTTACTGCAGATTAGTTTTAGAGATTACCTCGAAATCAGCCCGAAAATCTCCTTTTCTCCCCTAGTTAATCCCCCAAACTCCAAGTTTCACACCTCCTTTTTCTTTTCGATTAAGAAATAGAGGTGTTATCTGTCCAGAAATATTTCCCCTCTTTCTTTCTCTCTCTAAAATTAGCTTCCAAAGCTCCCTCTGAGACCACTTTATAAGAGAGGAGCCAACCAAGAAGAAAGAAAGGAGAATGAGTTACTACAACCAGAATCAGCCTCCCGTCGGTGTCCCTCCTCCTCAAGGTCAGACTTATTCTTCATCTAATTTGAGTTCTTGTGATCTGTTTTTTTTTCAAGATTGGGTTCTGGGTAGTTGATTTCTGTATTTTATGTGTGGATCTGATCGATTTAAGGGTTCTGATTATGGATCTGTGCTTTTTTAATGCCGGGTTCGATGAATTAGATTTTTTTTGTTTTTTTAAATTGTGGGAATAGGTTATCCACCGGAAGGGTACCCTAAGGACGCTTATCCGCCGCCGGGTTATCCTCCGCAAGGGTATCCTCAGGGATATCCTCCCCAGGGATATCCTCCCCAGGGGTATCCTCCTCCCTACGCACCCTACGGGCAACCTCCTCCGCAACAACAACAAAGCAGCGGCGTTGGTTGTATGGAAGGCTGGTAATTCTCTCTCCTCCGCGTTCTCTCTCCAATTTAAATTCGTAGACTGAGTCCGATTTGCTCAGATCCGGGCGATCCGGCTAAGAAATCCCAGATTACGCCTGTGAACGATTGGTTTGACTTGTCGTCTTTGTCAAAATTGCACGCAGCTTTTATAATTAAAAACTTCTTTCCGCCGTGATGACACTGTCACTGGCGACCGACGAAGGTCACATGAGCCCCTGGAATAAGCATAATACCCTTCCCTAATCTATCTCTCACAACTTACTATTATTAAATAAGTGATTATAGTTACATTTATTGTTTTGTGCTGTAATCTTTGTCTTAGGCTTTGATAATCCTTAATTAATTCGTTTTGGTCCAACAAATGAACTATTCTTAATGAACAATTGTTATATGATCAAATAAGCGAGGAAATTAAGCTTGGATTAGAAGTGAAAATTCAACGTATTTTGATTATTTCAGTTTGGCCGCACTCTGCTGTTGCTGCCTCTTGGACGCTTGCTTCTGAGTGGAGAAGACGAGGAAGTGATCATCGTAATCCTCCATATCACCAGTGGTTCTTCTTTTCTATAAATTGTTATTTGGAAAATGTCATGTTCTAGCTGGTCGTCGTGGTTGTGTTGGACTGTTTGAGTTTGTTGAATAACAGTGGGTGAAGTTTATTGGCAATTACAATGCGTTCCATTGAGATTTTCACAGCCTCTACGGTTCTTCACCGGGGGTCTTGTTTTTATGGAAATAAACTTTTTACTTACAATAATAAGTAATGAGGACATCGTTGTAGGAATAGTTGTATGAAAATAACGTTTTTAAGAATAATTATGTCACATGAATGATGAAATGAATCAACTAAACAATAGGTGACATTGCATATTGCAAAATAAGGATGAACTTGAATAACCTATTTGTTTAAATTGAACGCTAAGATTAACTTCTCAAAGAATATAACTTTAGATTTGACACTATTTAAATTTTACGATTGAGAATCTTGAACTTGAATTAAAACTAACGGGAAATATGGATTATTTGATTGAATATTAAAATATGAAAAATTAATGGAATAAACTCTGAATTTTGGAATCAATCATAAACTAAACCTTAAAAGAAATTTTAGGAACAACATAACTATCGAATTATGAGAGATGAAGAAGTCTCGTAGTTATGTTTTCTGTCAAAAAACATGAGACAAGTGTCTTTTCTCACACTATGCTGTATACATTGTGATTTGAAATTACCTACAAATTTTCTTTTTCAATTTTAGCTCTCACGACATATTTCAACTCTCACAACATGTAGGTGTGTTGGTTATTAGCAGTTGTTAACCGAGTGGATTCCATTTTCACGAAGAGCCACCGCAGTCCCTTTTCGAGCACTCCTTTCATGTACGTATTAATCCCGTGTTGAAGTTCAAAGCCGTCGATCTCCGTCAAGTCTAATTGTACACTTGATGGACAATTTTTGTACTATTGAATTATTGTACGTTTGTTTATCTATGTTATTGTTAAGGTATTTTGGTTGTTGTTGTTGTTGTTGTTGTTATTAAGGGTGTTCATGGTCTGGTTCGGTTCGTTTCGGTTTCGAAGTGGAACCGAACCGAACTGGTTGGTTTCTATTTTGGATTTTCAAAACAACCGGTTCCGGTTTGGTTCTTTGGTCCCAAAATCGTCGCCCAAAACCTCCTGTTTCGGTTTGGTTCTTCGATTCCGGTTCGGTTTGCACACCCATGGTTGTTATGTCAAAATCGTTAGAAGAAAGTTATGTGAATGAAATAGACAAACATCTATAAATAGATGATATTATGTCAAAAATTTCGAAATAAAGTGACATGAAACCATAAGTAGGGGTGAAATCGATTCCGTTTAGTTCGGTTCAGTTTTATAGTGAATTGGACTGAACCAAACCAACTTGGTTCGGTTTTGAAAATAAAAAATCGAAACAGAACCAAATCTATTGAAAAACCGAACCTTGGTTTTCGATTTTCCTCGGTTCGATTTTTTATTTTTTTGGTCCGATTCTTAAAAAACAAAAAAATTGGATTTCCTTAGTATTTGGCTAAACAAATTTTAATTCAGAGAAATTCAACTCAAATTTCAACAGATTTCAACATAAAATGACTTGATGAATCTCATAGAAATTTTAGCTTTTTGAGAAATTTTTCTTTCATTTGATTCACTTTTTCATTAAAGTACAAAAAATTTGCGTGAAAATTTTAAAAAGGGGAATGAAAAAGTATTTAGCTAAGTTAGAGCAACATCAAACATTCATCTCCACATTTGATTTCTTAAAAAAAAACCTCACTTTCTAAAAAACCAAACAGAATCGAGAAACTAAATTTCAAGAAATACAAAACAAAATATAAATGAGTTGGTTTATATTTATTTCGGTTCGGTTTTACTCGATTTTTCTTCATTAAAACTGAGAACCGAACCGAAGATTTTGGTTATATTCTGTTCAGTTTTAAATTTGATTTTTTTCCTTTTAAAATCAAACCAAACCGAGTAAAATCATTCGATTCAGTTCGGTTATCCGGTTCGAACCTAACCGATTTCCACCCCTAACCATAAGTTATGAGTTGTGAATTGACTTTAAAATTATGGCATTTGAGTAAAGAAATAGAAAGTTATATCAATTCAATGTTCACACATAACCTGAAAGGAGAGAGAGAAGAGAGAAACTGTGAGTTGAGGGACGTCCGTTGTGGCTTGAGGGATGTCCGTTTTAAGTTAAAAGACATCTGTTGTGGGCTAAGGAACGTCTGTTGTGTTACCCTAAGAGACTTTAAGTTTATTTTTTTTTATGATGAATGTTTTATTTGTTAATTAGTTGTTTATGAAATGTATGAATTTAACATGTTTATCATTATGATTACATATGATCTTTATTGGAAATATCCTCTAACAAGGGTATTTAGAATTACTAATATCTATGTTTAAGTCCATGTAGTAAAATGATAGATCAATTGGACTTAGAAGCTTGAAAATGTGCAAAACATGAAGTAAAGGTTGATCTGTGTAAAATGGCGGTCGACCAGTTTGCATTAGAGGCAAAAGAGTGGTCGACCGGAGAAGAAGAGAAGTCGACCAAAAATATGACTGATTGTTTGACATATGCTGAAGTGAAGAAGAGAGGTCAACCATAACAAATTGCAATCGACCAAAAATTGGACAGAGTCGAGACAGTTCCTGAGTTGCACTAGAGCGGTCGACCGGAGAAGAAAAGTGGTCGACCTGAAGCATAACGACTACAATGCAACGGTCAGGAAATGGTTGATCGAAAGAGTTGGGTGGTCGACCGCTAGAGAACTTTTTATATATAGAAGCACTTGCAATTGGAGGAAACAATAAGAGAGAATCATACTGAAACGCTGCCGATTTTATTACTCATTTTCCCAAACTTGAGAGTTACATTTGAAGACTTAGACCTTGGATTATTTTCATTTTCAATTGTACCTAAACTTGCAACCTCTTGTGAAGAGGAGAAAAAAAAGGATGACGCCTCACAACAGTCAAGAGCAAAGGGCAAAGCCCCGTGAATAGTCATTGTAACAGCTTGATTGACACCCGTTTCAATTGTATCTAAACTTGCAACCTCTTGTGAAGAGGAGAAAAAAAGGATGACGCCTCGCAACAGTCAAGAGCAAAGGGTAACGCCCCATGAATAGTCATTGTAACGGCTAGATTGACACACATGAAGCTCAATCAATAATTGAGAGATCGATATACACCTAAGGGAAGGGAAGGGAAAGGAAGGGAAGGGAAGGGAAGGGGGCGTTCAACTTTTTCGTGCGATGTTTAATTTCTCTAACACCCTATATGATTTATTGCATGTAACGTAAAATTCAATGCATAAATAAAAGAGTTAAGGGTAAAGAGATTGTATGCAAGATTTGTTTACAAGGTTCAGAAACCCACCTACGTCCGTACTTTAAGATTTCACTTAGAGATCCACTAATCAATTGGCTTACGGGTGCCAATTAAACAGTAACAAAGACTAATTCTAAGGGCGTCACCCTTTGACTATTTCGGGGCATCACCCTTTAACTTGACTATTCCGGAGAGTCACCTTTGATTGAGCTTATGAGAATTCAATCGAGCCGATGACTATTTCGGGGCATCACCCTTATATAACGAATTAGTAGGGTATCACCCTTTACAATTTCATACAAGTAATTTGGAAATAGTAAAACCAAAAATTATTCCAAACTCTCCCAAATTGAATTTTCCAGTTTGGGATTAGGGAGAGTTGGATTCACAACGCTCACAGTGTATTAGAATTGAGTCTTGAATTTGGTAGGGCTTCGCCTCAATTCTCGGATTCGTTGTTGAGCAAGTGGAGTGCTTCTCTTCATTTCTAGACCTGCACATTTTTGGTCGACCTAATCCTTTTGGTCGACCGCATCCAGCCGTTGCAAATATATCCGTTAAAATCCGACCATTGGAAATCTGCCCGTTATGCCTGCTGTGCATTTCCAATCGCATGCCTCGACCACGTCATGTTCAAAAACACTCGAAGCTCACTACTTTGCACTTTCAGTCGCTAACCGCGTCCAAAAACGTCGATCGTGTCTCGTTTGCAAAAACGTAAAAAATGGCATATTCAAAGCTTGAGATTTTTCGGTCGCTCCATTCGACCACGTCTCGACCGCATCGCGATCAAAAGACTAAAACCCAGTTTGGTCGCTTCTCTCACGTCCACAGCTAGTTCACAAACACTCCCTCTTCTTTTCTTTTAATTTCCTAAGTCCTGAAACGATATGTATTCACTACATGGCCTTAGATAAACATGTTAACACATTAATAATACCCATTTTGAGGGTATTCCAAATAAATATGAATATAAATATAATGAATAAAATGTTAAACACATTATCGATAAAAATACTATAACAACTTATTGATTCTATTAAATTTGACATTATTTAGTCATCATCAAAATAAAACTAAGCCTAACAAAAAAGCTTATAATAACAATCAGGGAGGTTATTGAGTTAAGGAATCTTCAAGGGGGACCTTGAAGCGTGAACATAGGCAGGTTAGCCGAACTACGTTAACTAACATGTTTGCACCTCTTATCCCTGAACTCCTTATAGTTGTGATTGCTTGGAAATTGGACAGAGTTGAGACAGTTCCTAAGTTACACTAAGGAAGCGAAGGAAGCAGTCAAATAGAAGCACAACGGCTATAATGCAACAGTCAGGAAGTGGTCGATCAGAAATGTTGAGTGATCGACCACTGGACAATTTCTACATATTGAAGCACTTGCCATTGGAAGAAAAAATGGAGATAAATCATACTAAACCGCTGTCAAATTTATTACTAAATTTCTTTCAACAAATTAAGTGTTTAGTCTAGCTCTCTCATTCCCAAACTTGAGAGTTTATATTTGAGAGCTTAGGCTTGAGATTTTGTATTCATTATTTTCAAAATTGTACTTCAACAACAATTAAAAGTGACGCCCCATAATAGTCAAATAGAAAGAGTGTCGCCCTAAAATAGTCTGTAAATATTTGATTGATGCCTGTGAAGTTCAATCAACAATAATCGGAGAGATTATTGTTGGACCGTATGCACACCTAAAGAGAGGAGGGGGGTTTGAATTAGGTGAGCTAACTTTTTTGTGCAATATTATAAATTCTATTCCCTAAGTTATTTAACACTAATAGGCAATCAACCCACACATAAATGTAAAGAGAAAGAAAGAGAGATGTGGTTTAGCAACCCATCTACGTCCGCGCTCTAAGTTTTTCATTTGGAGATCCTTAATCTTTTAACCTCCTCGGTTGGTGATGATTGGCTTCATGGGTGCCAATCAAACCTTTATAATGACTATTCATAGAGTGTCACCCTTTTCTCTTTGACTATTCACGGGGATTCACCATTTTATCACCTCTTCACAAGAGGTTGCAAGTTTAGATACAAAGGAAGGAAATAGAAATTACAATTAGAACCTAACTCTCAAATATATAATCTCAAGTTGAGGAATGAGAGAGATAAGTCTATGCACTCATTTGGTTGAAGAGAATTCGTGTAGAAATTTTGGCAACATTTTGATACAATTCTCTCTTGGTTAATCTTAAATTGGAGTGACTCTATATATAGAAGTTTGCCCTACCGATAGACCACCCTTTGTTCAGTCAACCTTCTCCCGACCGTTAGAATGTTATTGTTGTGGGTTTTGTCAAATCAGTCGATCGCTTCCTTATCTCCGGTCGACCACTTTTCAACCGTTGTAAATTGTAGAGGTTAGCCAACCGCATCTCTGTTTTGGCTTTTCTACAGCTGATCTGGTCGACCACCCTCTGATCCAAAATCAACCTATACTCTGTGTTTTGCTCTTCTTGAATTTTCTAAGTCCCAATTATCAATATATAAGCTACATGGACTTAGACAAACACATTAGTAAACATTAACACCCGTATTAAGGGTATTTTCAATTAAGATCAATAACATATTTACACAATTAAAAAAATACATAATAAACAAGTTATTATTAACTTAACCATTCATCATCAAAACAAATAAGTCTAACATCTCTTAGACTAACAATCTCCCCATTTTTTATGATGACAATATATTATAAGTTGTTTATTTCTCCCCTTACGCATGTGCATATAGTATTGCATAATTCGATCCATCTCCCTTAGTTTATGCAATGTATATCTCCCTTTTTAGTTTATGTTATACATGTTTTCTTAACAACTTATATTAACTTATCCCCCTTTGTCAAAATAAAAAAGAATTCAATGGAGAAACATATTACTAATTTCAATAAAATGATACCAATTGTAATAAAATTTCTCTCCCCATTTAGCAATATACTAAAAATAAATCATAGGGTTTATTACATTAGCATCAAAATATTCAATAAATTATCTTCCTTTTGTCATTTCGCTAATTCAAATAAATGAGGATATATCAAAATAGAACAATTCAATCAAATTAACTCTCCCCCTTTGACATTAAACATACATAATAGTTGGGAGTTGTAAATCAAAACAAATCAATTATTTTTCTCCCCTTAGAAAACCAATTGATGGGAGAACATCTAAATGAATACCAAGAAAAATAATTCAATTTATACTAATTGAAGACATTTAATCTTTAAAAAAATATTCAAATTAAGACCACTTCTCCCCCAATATCAATGTATAAATTCAAAACAATGGGGAAATCATATTACCACTTGTTAGATTATCAAAATATGGACTCAATGATACCAATAAGAATACGCATACGATAAAATCAATTCAATTTAGGAGTATAAATATTAACCTATATGCCTATTATTAATTCAATTCAAAACAAGAGTATAATTCATTAAATTATTTCATCAAACAATTATACATACTCTTGATTCAAAAGGGAAAAACACCTAAGTGTTTTTCTTAGGCACCCATATTTTTTAGGTCTTTTAATCTTATGAATGGTTCCTTTAGGAACCCAAACTATTTTAGAATTTGTCTTTTTATCATTAAAATTTAATGGTCAACAAAAAGATTCATGTCCTACGCAATTACTAGCATTACAAATATTAAAACAAACAAAGAAATTTTCATAATTTTTCTTCTTTGCAAAGGGTTGATAGTCAATTTCAACTTTATCAAATGTAACCATTTGTTTTCCTAAAAGCATGTTGAAATTCTTGCTACCATTTGTGAATTTAAGCACAATAGAGTTCAAATCATTAGTTTTAGCTTTCAATTCACTAACATCATTTTCAAAAGATTTAATAGTAACATTCAAATTATCATTCATACTTTTCAAATTACAAATTTATTTTTTAAGAGATTGAACAATCTCAACATGATTTTTCATCAATTTGTCATTCTCATTTTTCAACAAATTATATTTATATTTAAGCACATTGAATTGATCAAATAATTCCTCAAAAGTTTCCAGCAATTCATTATCATTATTAATATCATCCAAATCAATAGAAGAAACATGTACCTTGTCATCCTCGACCATG
The DNA here is from genome assembly GCA_022433065.1 of Begonia loranthoides. Classification (NCBI taxonomy): domain Eukaryota; kingdom Viridiplantae; phylum Streptophyta; class Magnoliopsida; order Cucurbitales; family Begoniaceae; genus Begonia; species Begonia loranthoides. The sequence continues at coordinate 35,957,713 of CM039469.1, forward strand.
AAGCAAAAATTGGATACTTCTTCAATTTCGGAAGATAAATCTTCATCGCTATCATCCCATGTGGCCTTGAAAGTTTTCTTCTTGGAGACCTTAGGTGTCTTCTTTGCTTTTGGACAGCCAAAAGTGGTGTGTTTGGGTTTTCCACATCCAAAGTAAACAATCACTTTTTCTCCATTCCTCTTTTTCCAATGAAGGAAGTTGTTGAACTTCCAGGTTATAAATTTGACATCTTCATCTTCATCCTCCTCCTCGGATTCCACTTGTGTGCTTGAGAAGCTATGAAGGAAATATACTTTGATTTGGAGATTTCCTTCTTCTTTTACTTCTCCTTTTCATTGCTTATCATCGTAATCTCATGTGTCATTAGTCATTTGATGAGCTCCTCCAATTTCAAAGCTTTAAGATCTTGAGCTTCTTGTATTGCCTTCACCTTTGGTTCTCACGATTTTGGTAGACACCTAAGAATTTTTTTTATCAACTCTTCATTGGAATAAACTCAACCAAGTACTTTTAAACCATTAGTAAG
>CM039469.1:35963235-36013039 GCA_022433065.1 Begonia loranthoides
GGGGGGGGGGGGGAGACCTTGAAGCGTATACGTAGGTGGGTTTGCCGAACCGCGTTAACAAACTTGGTGTTATCTTTTTTTCATTTATCTTTTTATATTTGTTATTGCTTGTTTATATATTTGTGATAAATCACTTAGGGAATATAATTAATATTATTGCACGAAAAAATTGTTCAATCAACAATAACCGAGGAAGTTATTGGTTTAAGGGATCTTCAAGGAGGACTTTAAAGTGCAAACGTATGCGGATTTGCCGAACCGTGATAACAAATTTCGTGTCATCTCTTATCTCTTTATATTTGTTTTTGCTTACTTATATATTTGTGATAAATTACTTAGAGAATAGAATTAATATTGTCGCACAAAAAAATTGTTCAATCAACAATAACCGGAGAGGTTATTAGTTTAAGGGATCTTCAAGGGAGACCTTGAAGCGCGAACGTAGACAAATTTGCTGAACTGCGATAACAAACTTGATGTCATCTCTCTATCCCTTATCTATTTATATTTGTTATTATTTGCTTATATATTTTGTGATAAATCATTTAGAAAATAGAATTAATATTATGACACAAAAAATTTTAAAAAAATTAATAATGAAAATTTAAAAATTATATATGAAATATTTATTTTATTGGTATTTTAAAATTATTTGTACGAGTCAAAGCACAGACCATGCGACTCAAATGCCAGCCATGGATTAAAAGAATTAGAAGAGAATTAAAACAAACAATATTAAACTAAAACTAAACAAAGTTTTTGTAGGTAAGACATGCTTCTATTGTACTTAGATTAGATTAAGAGTTATTAATTCAGTCTTTGTATTTTTATTTTCTCTAATTCTTCAATTTAATATGACACCGTAACTATATTTAGTAGTTTACTTAGTGTAATAATTAAAAAATTACATTAAACTTTTGCGTCAAATAATAAAATTAGAAAATTAGAACGAGAAGAAAAGGTCTTCAGGTATAATTGAGTATGGACCCAGTTTTTTCATAGCTTCGTTGGAGAACAAGCGTTGGCTCTTTTAGAATGTTGGAGGCAATCCCAATGACGGTTTTTCGAAAAAAATAAAACAACGGTCAAGACTTGCCAGGATTTAAGGCTTCCAACCACCACAGTTGGTTTCTCCGTAAATGCCTCCTCTTACCTTAACTGGATCTTTCAGTTCCCGACATCTAATCATTCTTGTCCCTTTGTCGATTTAGATTTCCCCTTCGCTTCGTCTGGCTTTCAGCTATATCTTCTTGTTTTCTTGTAAAATTTACGAGCCAGATGGTTGCCATTGAAGCGACACCTCGGCTCAGCGTCGTAGTCCCGGAGATTGGGACCGCCTTGTCGGTACCGAAGCCCAGGTTATTCAGCTTTCCCTCGAGTGGTGGCGCTGTATTTAGTTCGAGATCGAGGGGTGCTTTGAGGGTGAAGGCGCAGGAGTGTTTGAGGGGGATGGTCTTGAATGGGAATGAAAAAGCGAAATTGGATGGTTTAGGCGGCATTGCCAAGAACCTCGATCAGAAATTGGCGAATGGGAATGCAACGAATTCAGGTATGGCTCTCAATTTTGTGTTTATTGGACAATCTTTGGAAGATACTTTTTGTAATTGAGTGTTGCTGTTTGGTTGTCTGGAAAGTGGAGAGCACATAAGGGAAGAGGATTGTAATGAAGTTCTTGTCATTTCTTTTGTTTGGCACCCCTACAACTTGTTGTCATTGCCAACTTATTTAAGCAAATAAGATTTTTTTCTCAAAAGTTGAGTGAAAAAAGGTAAAATCTTTTTAAAAAATTGGATCCTTAGGTGGATGAGTTATAAGTTGTAGTTTCGTTTGTGTTGAATCGACTATATTCAGCATGCTCAAAAACTGGGAGAATCACATATATGAATGTTGATGAATTTCAATTCCTAAAAGAAAATTCTTGGCTAGTATTATAATTTTGTAGTCAAGTGGCTGAGAAATTGTAGGAGCCTAGAACAAGTAGTTATTCATTTTCGTCTTGCATTGATATGTAGAGAGAGCTTTTGGATAGCCTAATTTAACTGCATGCTCTTTGATTAGAGAAAAAGCAGATCAAACTGGCCACCGTCGGAAAATCAGACAACATTAAGTGGCACCAATGTTCGGTTGGAAAGGTCGAAAGACGAGACCTGCTCAAACAAAAAGGATGTGTCATATGGATAACGGGGCTTAGCAGCTCAGGTTTGTCGTTACTTTTACAGGCTGTTGATTCTATAATCTGAGTAATTTGATTTTTCGAAACATTTTACTCTCTCGGTTAATGTTTTTAGGTCCTGAATTCAAGGTGATTTCGAAAAAAAAAAACCTTATCTCCATGAGTTGCATCACATTTTAATTGCAGGTAAGAGTTCAGTGGCATGTGCTTTGAGCCAGAGCTTACACAACATGGGAAAACTTTCGTATATTCTGGACGGGGACAATCTCAGGCATGGACTGAACGGTGACCTCAGTTTTAAGGCAGAAGATCGTTCCGAGAATATACGAAGAGTTGGTTAGTCCCTCCGCTGGTTATTCTTTTATCTTCATACCTTGATCAATTCTCAAAATATTTACTATTCTCTTTGTTTCCTTCTTTCAGGTGAGGTCGCTAAACTCTTTGCCGATGCAGGAGTTATTTGCATTGCCAGTTTGATTTCTCCTTATAGACGGGAACGAGATACTTGTCGTGCGCTCCTACCAAAAGGAGAATTTATCGAAGTTGGCTTCTAATATCTTATAGAAAATTCAAAGTTATCGATACGAATTTTACTCGTTATAATCAACAAGTTCTCATGCAGGTATTTATGGACGTCCCACTCAAAGTCTGCGAGGCAAGAGATCCGAAGGGTCTCTATAAGCTTGCACGTTCCGGAAAGATAAAAGGTAGAAAAGTATTTAATTAATCGTTCAAACAGTTTCTATTTCTGTATAATCGTCGAAAAATTTTCGATTTTGCTCGTTTGGTATCTTTTATAAAATAGCACTGTCCTCTTTTGGTGTTATCTGGACGTCTGGTCGAATTTTCTCAAGTTCTTCTGTTATTTACTAAACGTGCAACATTTGCAGGCTTCACCGGGATTGATGATCCTTATGAACCACCATTGGATTGTGAGGTATTTTCCATTTAGATTGAAAAAATACGATGTTTTATACGCAAAAATTCACCCAGATGTGAAGACTTTTCATGGAAAAAAACAAAAGAAAGCTTTGGTTGAACATTTATGAACTTCATTGTTCCGGATTTGGTCTCGATTTTTTGAAGGACCCACTTTCGGTCTATGTATGCCAAGTATAATACGACCGGAAGTTTTAGCAATGTATTTAGATTAGGCTACCAAAATCTTTTTGATTTCTCATATTTTGTGTCTTCTGCACTTTCAGATAGTTCTAAAACACAATGGCGTGAATGGTGCTTCCCCGAGCGAAATGGCCGAAATTGTGATTTCATTCCTGGAGAAGAACGGATTCTTGCAGGAATGAAGCTCCTTCGCCCGGAAATTCATTAACATTCATTCGTACATGCATGCATACAAACATACTTTAATTGTATATTTGTTGAGCTTTACTCCTAAAATAAGCATCTGCTTTCTGTTTCTCACATTCATTTGTTCTCTTGATGTCATTGGTCGTAAGAATTGATATAAGAGTAATGTTGTTTGAATCTTTCATTTTTTTTTATTTTTATATTATTCAATGTGAATATAAATGTTCATTATAGCAGTAGAAATGATCTATTATTTTAACAACCATAAAACGAATGGATAAATGTTGTTAAGAGCAAATGATTGGAGTGCATTCTTGGAAAAAAACAACTGAATGGGTTAAATTTTTATGTTAAAAAACATCAAGAGAAGTTAACAAATTAACTCCTAAATTATAGGATTAATGACAAAACAACTATTAAATAATTTTCACTAACAAAAAAAAAATTTAATTATAAAAAATAAACGCAGCAAATATCGTCATTAATTAATTATAGAAAATAAACGAATCAAATATCGTCATTAATCTGTTCAAAGAAACGTTAAAAACGATAAAAATGTTCAAAATAGAAGATTTCAAGTTAACATGTTCGAAATCAATTTTGGTTTCAAGATGAAAGATTTTTCAGTTAACTGTTTGTTGAAAAATTAATATACCTCCAGCTAAATATGTTTATGATTTACTAAAGAAACTAGTTAGTCGGTAAACATGTTTTAGAAACGTTAAGCCATTAGAAATCGATTTTGGTATCAAAATGAAAGATTTTCAGTTAACTGTTTGTTGAAAAATCAATGTACTCCAAGCTAGACATGATTCCAATCTGCTAAGGAAAATTGCAGGAAAATTTGTTGTTTGATATACTGAAAAACGACAAAAAATTCAGCAATAGAGCTAAAAAAAGTATTTTCTGCTGCAAAAATAATAATTTCATCTGCAGAAATTAATCTTTCCACTAGGGAAAGTAATCTTTTCAAAGTTATATTCCAAGAACTCACTTTTCACAGCAGAAAGACAACGTTCTGCAGTGAAACGAACATTATCTATAACAAAATCTAGGCTTCCACTGAGGAAAGTAAGTTCTCGACATTTCCGTTGCAGAAACAAAATTGAAATTTTTAACAGAAAACGTGACAGCGATGATTGCTCCATTTATTTCACATATTTGAATATTTTATTTGTTAATGAAAATTATTTAGTAGTTGACTTGTCTTTGATTCCATAGTTAGGTGGTCATTTTGTTAATTTCCCGAAAATCAAAATACATCTCAAATTTGTTGGTAATATAATGTAAATATATTGTGCAATTTTAAAAAAGGAATAAAAAAATAAATACAATCGTCTAAAAATTATACTAAAAAATAATGACAACGTTTCAAATATTTATATGTTGAATTATCTGGACTGAGAAAATCAAGCTTTTGTATTGAAACAAATTAAAATACTTGAAAATTAAGCAACTCAATTTTAATTTGTTTTTATAAATTTTTTGTGTTTTCATTTTTTTTTAAATTCATTTTTTAAATTTGAAATTTAAAATGTTTTGTAGATTAATTCGTTTTGTGTAATTCTAAAAAGGGAAATTAACATTGTAGACCCTATAATTTGGAATCAACGACAAGTCAAATCTTGAAGAAATTTTGCTAATAACTAAAATCATGTACTGTGAAAAATTCTCGTCGGTGACCTCGAAGTCACGTTTCCCGTCCAAATCTGTTGACGTTAACGCCTCCGTTTCATTGACGCCAAGGACCGTCGAATGTAGATGAATGACGTCAATTATTGGCCAATGAGGGACGTCCCTCTCACTCGTTGGAAGACGGACAGTCATTGGAACGATTATCGGAAGATGGTGGACAATTGTCAATGGCTGTTGGATTGAGGAAAACGTCCCCCGCTCGACATTGACGACCAGGATTGAATCTGTCAATTTCCAAAGGCAATGGCGAACTATCGTCCATGGCCGTTGGATCGAGAGAGGGACGTCCCTTATAGGAATTGACGGCCATAATTGAATCTACCCATTTTCAAACTCGATGGCGGACGATCGTCCATGGCCGTTGGATCCAGCGAGGGATGTCCTTTATCAGAATTGACGGCCAAGATTGAATCTTCATTTTTCCAAAGGTGATGGCGGATAACATTCCATGGCCGTTGGATCGAGCAAGAGACGTCCCTTATCGGGATTGATGGCCAGGATGGACTCCAAGTTCTTTAACGTTGAATGGCCACTTGTAAAGCACACACATTGCGTGAATTCCCTCATTTAAGTCATACATCCCTTCTCCATAATGGACGTCCCTTGACCTATTTTGGACGTCTCTCGTCCATAACGGACGTCCCTCGCCGCATGACGTCATCGTTCTATCAATTACGGATGTCGTTAGCCTCACAATGGATGTCTCTCGTCTTAAGACGGCGTCGTTCAGGCCATAACGGACGTCCTTCTTAATACGATGGACGTCCATTTTCAACTGAGGGTTCTTCTCTGAACGCTAAACGACAGTGTTTCTCCTCTCGATGAACGCAAATCTGCCTCCATAATCGCGAAGGACGTCCCTTGCCCTATCTATTGCCGAGAAATTGTCTTCCTTCAACCAACTCGAACTTCTGATATCTATCCTCACGTTTGTTGAAGTAGAAAATGGCATCGAAAGCGGTTCAAGTGTCAAAGAAGCGTAAAGTGGCTCCCTCCGAGCCCGAAGGTCGAGCACGCATGTCTGCAGAGGCACAACCCGTGGTGTTCAGCTCAGCCTCTTTCAAACAACGGTACGATAATGACATTATATCTCGTGCCATAATTATATCTATGAGGGTAGATTTCAATGCGTTTGCTGACTTTGGATTAAAGGAAATGTTTGAACGCATTGGTCTGTGTAGATTGCGCATGATGTGGGGCCATTATTATGAGAGAGTTATGAAATTATTTTAAGCAAATTTGGAGTTTAACAGCCCTACTGAGCTGAGGACGTTTGTATATAGGAAATAGATTAGACTAATTCTTAAGGAGTTAAATGCGCTTATTGGATGCTCGACGGAGGAGCCGACAGAGGAGTATTTCCATGTATCCAAGGACCTAGACTTTGTAAAATAAGGAGAAGGTCTGACATTGCTAAAACAATTGGCTCACAATCCTGAAGCCGTTGAATCTTTCTCCCGGTACAAATCAAAGGACCTAAATGCTAAAGCAAGAGTCATCCATCACATGATCACCCATACAGTCTGGCCTTGTGATAAACATAGAGACCATGTTAGTTGCATGGATCTCTATATGATGAAGAAGCTCTACAATGGGAAGAGGTTCAACATTGCTTATGTCATTATTAATCAAATGAAGGCAATCTTGAAGAGTCCAAGGAAGAATCTCCCCTATAGTTGGCTCATTCAGCATATCGTTGACAGCAAGGGGTTGGCTGTCCCTCCCATTGAGCGACAAACCAATGAAAAGACACTTAATTTGTACAATCAAGTGACATTGGCTTGGATGAGGCTGCACAAAATAGGAGGAGAGTGGGTATTCAAAGGAGTGGGCACTCCCTCCACTCAGCCTGCACATCCTCCTTCCACATCAGTTGCACCTCCTCCATCAAAGTCAGTTGCACAATTGCTTTCAACGTCAATTGCACCTCCTCCTTCGACGTCCATTGCACTAATTTTGTGGAGGTCGAAGGCACAACCGTTAGATCACATGGGGGTGGAGGATGATTTTGTTCATCCTACGATGGATGATGCACCTCCCCCTCCTCAGTCCTCGTCTAACGTACTGATCAGTGAGGAGAGGTGGCAGTGGCTGGTCGCTAAGTTGGAGAGACATGAGAGGCAAATTGACAAGATTCAAGCCATATTACTTCAAATGAAAGAAGCTCAGTCAGCTCCTTCAGCAACTCAGCAAGCTCCTCCATCATCTTCTTCTGCATCGGTCGATGCTGGTCCGAACGGATCAAAGTATGTCTTTTAGCTTATATGCACTTTCCATATATGCATTAGTACTATTAATTAACAATGTGTTACAATTATGCAGGTCTCTTATCATAAAGCAACCGTCCTCTCCTCCAACCCTTGCCAAAGTTGAAAAGATATTGGCAATGGGTCCTCATTCGACGGAAACAGTTCCAAGGCATGCTTCACTGCTAAAAGTGCAAGTGGTATGTCTTCAATTTAGTTTTGTACAATGTGTAATTTACACTTACACTAATTTTTCATTGCAGAATGTGAAATTGATAGACGAGTTCATAACACTGGCTCAGGCAAATAACAAGAACAACAAGGATGTAATATCCCGTAACTTTTTTCGTATAAAATTTTTTTTTCTTTAAAACCATTGCGTAATAGAACATCAGAGTAATAAACAACGGAAGTCTTAATCGTATAAAACATACAGTGGAAGTCTTTTACATTTAAATACCACAAACTAATTACTTAAATAAACACTTAGATAAACTTAAAAAATTTATTTGAAGTCATAAAATACATAAAAGTCTTTAAAACATTTAAATATATTCATTTCATTTTTGTGAGCCATAACCTAAGGTCAATGTCGCCAACAGTACAAACACCCACATAGTAATACTCCATTAGCTACATCCTTTAACTGCTTTATCCATTCATCTGCTCCTTACCTACATCAACGGGACCTAACTATGAGCTTAATGCTTAGTACGTGATATAAATGTAAGACATGAAATTCACATACAATTTCTATAACATCGTATACTGTTTTCTGTTTTGTTTCTCTGTTATTGTTCATGTCTTTATCGTTATTTCATCTGTTTATGTGTCGGGCGTATCCAAGAGGACCACACAAGCATCTATTTACTGTTTCTTTCTTTTACTATTATTCCATCTGCTTATGTGCCAGGCGTATCAAATCGGTCCACACAAATATCCGTTTACTGTTTCTGTCTTTTACTGTTTTATGTCAGGTGTATCAAACCAGACCATATAAATATCTGTGCTGGGCATAACTAATCAGACCACAGTTCGTTCACTTATCTTTGATTTATGTGCTAGGTGTAACAAACTAGTCCACAATTGCTTACTTATCTTTGATTTCTGTGCCGAGTGTAACTAATCGATTCACAAAAATGACTATTTACGTTCATATCATTTTCGTATACTTTGATTTCTGTGCCGGGCGTAACAAATTGGACCATAGTTGTTTACGTATAATCCATTTTTGTGTACTTTAGTACTTCAAGTCTTAACGTTGTCGTGCACATACAATCCTATCTAACGTGTTCCTTAATCGTATCCTTAAAACGTGATCCGTCCTAACTAAGGAACTGAACTTAAATCTAATAAACATACAATTCATAACAATCAATTAAACAAACAGTAAACATCCCCTAATTCCTGTGATGTAGGCCCTTTCAGACAAAACACATGCAGTACCACGTACCTGAAGTCTTTAGCTTTAATGGTTTAACACTTTAAGATTCTTCACAAAGAAACTTAATCATGATTAACACATATAGCTATTAATAATTACTTTTCAATAATAAATTTCCCTAGCTTCAACTAACATGCTCATACTTCCAATAATGGATAACTTCTTATTATGTCCAAACTATTAAAGAACCTTATTTTCCAACAATCACTTTATCTAATAATGGCAACCTTAATCCAATAATTAACTTCTCCAAAATCCCATATAATAAAACCCAATCATTAATCCAATAACCACTTATCCTTATAGGGAGTATGAAAATCAAAACATTCTCCAACGTCCAACAAAGTAATACCTTAACCAATTAATGTATCCAAAGTTTAACTAAACTCACTAACAATCTTTGTCACATAAAATCATGCAAACCCAATTATATCCAATAGTCAGCACAACAAAACTCTAACTAATTATTATATATATACATAACACCCTCCAAATGACGTAACATAAAAGGAGAGGGAAATTAATCTTACCACAACACCATGAATTAGAAGAACCTAAGAGACCACAGAACAACAACCCTTATACACTGTTCTCCTTTCTTCCAAAAATCTCGGAACCTTACTGTCCTTCATTTTCCCTTACAAACAATTCTATTACAGCTGTTTCTCCATAACCGCACACTCACACAGTTTCCATTTCTCACAGACTCACACCTCCAAAAGCACAACTCTCATCACTCACGGTTTTCTATCCTCACACTCGCCTTTCCTCAAAAGACCTTCACCTTTATAGTCCCACAAATACAAACTCTCACAACTCCTGAAGCAAGACCTCTTCACAACAATTTGACAGTGGTTTCCTACTCGTCCTTCTCTCTAAAACTTCACACCCTTCACCCTCTCTTTATAGGCTGCAAAACTTGATCCATCATTAACTTTTGAAGACAGAAAGCCAAAGGACTTGTAGTCCATTAATGCCCATTAATGTGAAGATGGAAAGCTACAGGACTTGCAATCCATCAATGCCCATTAATGTGAAGATGGAAAGCCAAAGGACTTGCAACCCTTTGACGTCCAACAACTCTTCAACTTTCAGACGTTATGAAACTCTTCATCGTCCAACAACTCTTCGACTTCTAGGCGTTACGAAACTCTTCATCTTCCAAACGCGTATAACGTCAATCCCTTCAAATTTAGATGCGTTTAACAATGTCTCCTATGATTCCAGGCATTGGTTAAATCTTCCAGATGACGTTCAATAAATGGCAGTTGATCGTAACGGATGATCTCCTCTCCACATGGTGACCGACCGCCAAGCATTCATCTGAAAACTACCCATTTATACGCAGGTCGATCTTCCCATGCCAAACGACAGCCACAAATAGCCGCTACGTTATTCTTTATAAAACTGCTCTTCATCATGTCGGTCGATCGACCGCCCCGATTGATCGCCTACTCCAAACACATATTTTCATTTAATTCTCCAATTATTCATGTATATTCTCTCCATATATATATATATATATATATATATACATTACCCTAAATAATCCATAATTCACTTTTCCAAATTATCCAAACCTCATCATATATCAAATGTCTTCCCATTCCTCCTTTACATTATTCCTCACTAAATCCAATGTCCTAAAATATAATAAATACTATACCTTCAACCTTATTATATCCAATTGCGTCCAAATATGTTTTCTCTTACTATTTCCCATTGACTATCAATCTAGTTGATATCGTCCAATCTAACTCCAAATATCATCAAATAATTCTCCAATTAGCTTCAATTCTTCCCATAAGCTAAATATGAACATAACAGGATATCCTAATTCACTTATTCCAAATGAATTTCTCTTGACTAATATCTTTACTTGTCCAACTCGGCTCCTATCATTCTCAAAATTATCACTTAAGTTATGCCTTCAGCTTAACAAAAATTTGGGATATTACAAAGGAGACGTGTGCTATACTTTGCAGCTCCAAGGTAAGAAACAATATGATTTGAAAGTTATCATCATTTTTGATTGTATGTTGATGACATTGTGTGGTGTGTTGTTGTTTTTCAGAGTAAAGATGTCTGTTCAATAACAACCCTCCTAGTTCCAAAGCAATTGGGAGCTTCAGACTGGGTAAGAATGGTTAACCAATGTACTCGCTGTTATTGAAAATAAATAAATAAATATCCTGCGTTCTTAACATGCAGTGCATAACATTGAATGAGGAGGAGATATTTGAGGTTCAAATGAAGGAGGGACTGCTGACTCTTGGTTGGATCCATGTGAGGCACTTGTATTCATTCATGCAATATTTTTTACTCGTATAATATATCGATTTTATTTCAGACACACCTGAATCAGAATGTTTCATGTCATTGATTGACATGCACACATAGTATGGGCACCAAGTGATGTTGCCGGAGACAATTGCAATCATCATGACACCGACAGATAAAAACTGGTATATTTTCTCATCCTGCACTTTGAAAGATATGACAAACTAATTTCGCCTCCCAATTGCAGCCCACATGACATATTTCAAGTCTCTTGTCCTTTAGGGGAGTCGGTATTGCCCAATGTTTGCATCAAGGCTTCCACCTTCACGACTCGCACAAACCGGAGGACCTTTTTGAGACCACCACTAATGTCAAGATGAGCCCCAACTTGCAGTTCAAGGTCATCGATATCCGAGGCAACCGAGAAAAAACTGGAAAAAAGGAAAAAATCGTCAAAAAATGCAAAAATCACCTCTCGTGCAAAAACTTTAAAAAAGTGACTCAATTAATAATTGTTAAATTACATTTGTTCATATGTTGTATCTCTGTTTTGGTTTTGGCTTTGGTTTTGTTGTATCTCTGTTTTGGTTATTGTTTGTTGCAATTTGGATGTTTTTTTTTAGGGCGAGAGAGGTCCCCTATAGGCCGAGGGATGACCATTTTATGGTGAAGGACATCCGTTCTTCGATTTCCATCATCTGTTGTCTTGGTCCGTCTGTGGAAGCCTATAAATCCCTCGTTTTATAAGCTTTGAATATGAAATTTGGAACACGCCTTCTTTGATGAAAGAAGAAAGATGTATTACCCCAATAATATGTTCCCGTGTATGCGATGTAATTAACTTTGGAGTAATTAATATATTATATTGCAAGACGGTACGTGTTGATTTATGCTGTGTAAATATGGGGAATATATTATGGAGTAATTAAATTATGAAATTTTGATGAAAAAGGTGTAATTAGAGATTTCGGATGCACGCGAATGACACGATGACTACGGCGTTGCGTTCGAAAATGCATTACATGTTGTCCCTAGCTTTTTGGGATGATGCAGGATGAGCGCGAACGATGGCGGATGAGGAGAGTTCGAATATGTCCAAATTATTGAACTTTTCGAACGTTTATAGATGAGGCGCGGACGCCTTCCTTTGTCCAAAATCACAATTCTGAAAGGGAGAATAATGGATCGAACCAGGTTGGTTTGGCTCAATCCGAAAATTTTGGATGGCTGATTTTTAGTTAAAGGAAGAAAAAGAAATGGAATATCAGTTGAAATTAGAAATTAAGAGAGTGATTAGGGAAGGACTGAAATGAGATTAGAAATTAAGTGGAATTAAAATAAAAGAAGGAATTAAGAAAAGGAGGAGGATGAGTGAACTAATTCACTTTGTGAACCAGTTCGATTGGAAACAAAAGAATGGGCGCGGGCCATTCTGTGTAGAAAGAGAACTCGAGAAGAGGGAGAGAGCTAGGAGGCAAGGGAGACGCGAGAGAGAGGGGTGGCGAGCTCAGAGCTGGGCTTCGTTGGCAGGCTCGAGTTCGTTCCAACAGGTGTGCAAGCTGCAGGTTGCTGATGGAGCATCGGGTCGTGGGCTAAGGCTCAAGGTAGTTGCTCCACGGGATGGTTCGGTGCAGCTTTAGGTCATTGGTGCAGCATCGGGTCGTGATGTGCTGTGACGCTTTGTTGATTTTGGTGACCAACGACGATGGAATGACAATCGATACGTTGGTTTGGCGATATCAAGGAGCTGGCGGTTTGTGAAGAAATAGCTGAAGGCCTATGGTCCGGTTCGCAGGTCAGTCTGAACTCGTTTGTCCTGCTTTGGTGGAAGCAACAACTTGGACGTGCGAAGGGAATGAGCAGTGACAGGGCATGGCTCGGGGACAACCACGACGTCTGTGGTAGAGGCAGGATATGGAGCACCACTCTAATGGAATGAAATGCAAAGCGGTGGAGATTGGCAGAGGAGGAAAACTCTTGGGTGAGCTGGGCTGAGAGAGAAATGCTCTCTGGAGGTTGTGAACCGAGAGCTTCTGCGTGATGGAAGAGTGGTGGAGAGATTATACTCTCTGCCATCAAATTGTGGCATAGAGTGTTCCCCTTCGAGGTGCTGCAAATCTGAGGATAGAGTGAGGACTTAAGTGGTGCTTCTGAGGAGTGTTAAGCCAAGAGAAGAGGGAGGCAGTGATATGGATTGGAGTTGCAGCTCACGATCCAGCTACTGCGAATCAACTATCTCTAGTAAGTGAAGTCCTCCTCTTTTACTCTAGATTTTTATGGATTTTATGTTAGATAAATGTAGGAGATAAAGAATTAAATGGATGTTGGGATTTGCTGTTGCTCATATTGGCATCTGTTTGGTTGTGATTCATGCACCCGATGGTGCTTCCTAGTTTTTATAGATTGTATATGAAGATTTATGTTAAAGAAAAGATGTAGGATGAGGAATAGGTTATGTTTCCTTGTGTTGAGCCTTGTTAGTAGATTATTAATTGGATATAAGGTTATGGATTATTCTCTGTTGTTGGTTAAGGTTAAATGATTTCTGCCTGCAGTTATAAAGTAGGATTGTGATGTTGTTTGTGGGGTTGTACTCTGTTGTTAGGAAGTTAATATGTTGAAGTTGCTGGAGGAGGAGTTAAGCATAGTTATTGGGATGGGTTATGTTCGTTTTAGGCATTAACGGGTTCCTAGAATCGCTATGTAATTAGGGATAGAAAAAGAATGAAATTAATAAGTTATGATTATTAATAAGTAAGTGTTTTAATCATAAAGGAATTGAAAATGAAAATAAGAATAAAGATTAAGTACGAATATGCGATAAAGATTCGAGGTAAGAAATCGAGTAGAGTCGTTGGCCTGTGGAGGCCCTACACAATTAACAGTGTCTTTCTTTTAATTGTTTGTTTGCATTTCTATTATGCTGCCATATCATGCCTATACTGTTCCCATGTTATTAATTTAATCTCTAATCATGTTTAGGATGTTAGCATATTGTTATTAATTCCTGTAAACTGCGAAGCACGTCTATGTTGTTTTACTTTCTTTAAATTACTAAGCATGTCTATATCGTTATTGTTTTCTTTAAATTGCAAAGCATGTCTATATTGTTATTGCTTCCCTTAAACTACCAAGCATGCCTATATCATTATTATTTCTTCTAAATTGCCATGCATGTTTTAGAGTATATCGCCATGTATAGTATGTTAGTAGATTTCTCATGTTACATGCTTTTTATTGTGGTGATTACTGCTTTATGTCTCATACTTTTATACTATTACGATTATTGCTTCTCATTGACATGCATCACGATAATGTTTCTCATTAACACACATCATGATAATAGAAATAAGTAGGAAGTGTCACCTCTGGGGTGGTACTCATATTCATTTGTATGAGAAAAACGGATAAATGAAATGAAATGAATGAAAGGAAAGGAAATGAGGAGTTGGGGGATGGACGGGTAGTTCAGATCTAATCAAGTAGCTAGACTTATACCCCTTCCTTGTCGGGAACGAAACTAGCTATACACAGGTGGTTAGAAGCCGACTAAGACTATTCCCTCCTCATGGGTTCCTCTAATCTCCCGCTCGACGTACGAGTTATGAATGAAAAAATGAAACGTAAATAAAAAATTGGTTTGGGACGGAACTCATTCCAAAAAGAATAAAAGAGAGGCATACATCATATTACATATCTTATTTCTTATTGGGCCTTGGGCTCACAGTTTGCTAATGGTGTAGGTACGCGCACGAGAAAATGATTAACATATCAAGGAGCAGTTGATGAAGGATTTGCACGGGCGGGATTTATGACTGGCTAGGCTAAGTAAAGTAAAAGAGATAAGGGTTTTGTAAATGTAAAATATCAGTTTAATTATTGTCTTTAAAAAACATATGATTTATGCTTACTCTATAAAATGAGAAATATGGATTTTATATATAAAGTCTTCCGCTGTTAATAAAGATTTAAATAACGAGTTTTAAGTAAGATGTTTTAACAATCGGGTTTTTTTAGAAAATAACTTTGATTTCAATTGAAGGGTTTTAATAAGGATTAAGTGATTTTATAAAAGTATTAAATTTAACGTATTTTAAAAGTAAATAAAAATCGTGTCGTTACAAAAGAACCCCTTCAAGAAGAATGGAAAGAACCTCAACATATTAGAAAATATGTTTAAAAGAACTTGAGTTATGAAGCATCTATGAAAGCATCTGTTAGAACCAATTATAACCCCTGCAGACTCAATGGCATAATTCAATGAGTTATTTATGGAAGTCTTTAGAGGTAACAATCGGCTCAAGCAGATGCTTCAACAATAAAGCCTCATTGCCTTCAGCCAAT
The DNA here is from genome assembly GCA_022433065.1 of Begonia loranthoides. NCBI lineage: Eukaryota > Viridiplantae > Streptophyta > Magnoliopsida > Cucurbitales > Begoniaceae > Begonia > Begonia loranthoides. The sequence continues at coordinate 35,978,726 of CM039469.1, forward strand.
CTCAGTTAAATCTCAGCATTCACGGGCATTCCTCAGCATTCCCAGACATTTGTCTCCTAGTATTTGTATTTGTCTTTTGTGTTGAGGGACGTTCGTTATGGTATGAGGGACGTTCGTTATGGTATGAGGGACGTTCAAAGTGATGGTTGTTCATCGAGGCATTTGTCTTCTAGTATTTGTCTTTGTCATAGTTTGAATCTGTAAAGAAGCTTATCAACAATTCCAACTCATTCAACTCACCAACCATTGAAATGATAAACTCTTAGTCTTATACTCATGACGATAAAATTCGGGGTATTACATACAATTAGGATACTAACAAATACATAAACAAATAGAATAGCACTCATAAAAGCCCCACGATTAAGGATGTGGGTGTGGGGCGACAGACTCCTACAAAACACAAAAGTAATACTATGTCATACAAAGCGCATATAGTTAGAATGACGTATGAAAGTGTAACAATCTGCGCACATGCGTATCGGCAACAATGGTAAAACCCATGAAGGTGTGTTGTGAGCGTCCTACTCTACCACTGCCACTTGCCACGCCAGTGGTTGAGCCTACACCTTGACAAGAGCGGACATTATGGCCCACACCCTAACAATGGCTGCATGTCATGGGGACATGTCTCTTGCTGACTACTACGTGGCTACGGGGCTTCTCTGCCTCCCGCACTCTTTGTTTTCGAGGTCGACCTAGGAGTCTCTTAAGTGGCAGCGACATAATTGGAGCCTGGTATTTTTTAGGCCACATGTGGTGGCCATTGATAGGTTGGGAAAAATGGGAGTACATCCTCATAAATGTGTCTCGATGATACCATACATGCACATAATTTTCAGCTAAAATCCTTATAAAATGAATGCACGAGATGACATGTATGCATGAGATTCCAGTCAGCTCCCACAGATAACAATTACAGGTGCGCGTGTCCAAAGCAACTACGTACCATTCATCACCGTCATTGACCTGAAACCGTTTAGCTCTTGCAGGTGTTGGACACCAATTTCGAGCCGCATGTTATAGATTAGCAAGTTTCTTTGTGGTCTTAGAACACAATAGGTCCGTCGACTCGACCATCTTGTCATGTTTCTTAACGATCCTACACATGATGCCCGTTCTAATTATCTCGAACATAGTGAGGATCGATTTGTCCTACATTGGCAAGAGGCAGACATTGTAGCACTCACTCAAATTATTGAGGCCCATGTTGCTCTTTGGGACGCAACTGAAAGCATGTTTTGACCAACACCGCGGGTTGATTTTTTGCAGATATGTGTGTACTGTCTGGTCGAGCACAAGTATTTTATTCATCTCTTTCTAAATTACGATGATGTTGTGGCCCTAACTGCCTTCTACATGATATCTTTGTACAAATTGCCTAGAAATTGTTTTTTGAAATTGACATACAAGTGTCTGAGGCAGAAGCGATGCTCAACAGCTAGTGCATATCGTTCGATAGCAGGTACTAACAAATTCTATCGATCGAAAATAAATGTCCATCCCTTACCTATATCACTGTCTAAGTCCAAAAGCAAGCAACACAAAAATTAGATCCATGAATCTCTGCATTCTGATTCAACAAGTGCCACAACAACTAGATAAATTCCATCATTGGCGTCAATGCTGACGACTATGAGCAACTGGCCTAGGCATGACCCCTTCAAGTGACAGCCATCCAGGCAAATGACCGGTCTACCAAACTCTCAAAGACATCTCTTGCACGCATTCAAACGCATGTACATCCTTTTAAATATTGGACTTGGACAGGGCGTAAGCTCAGGCATATCTACCACCACCATCAATGTGCTGCTATGATTAGATCGTCGAATCTCTTCTCCGTACGACCACAGTAGCTTGTATTGTTCATCACCATCCCCTTTCATCAGCTTCAGGGCTAAATTCCTGGTCCTTCTTGTAAGACTCAGGGTAATGTTGACATTAAAGTTCTTCCTGACAATGTCAATAATGGAAGGAAGGTCCCACATGGGCCAAGTTTTGAACCTATCCAAATATTGGTTTGCCATCCATTTGTAAGAAGCATGTCGACTTTCCATTTGTCATGCACATGTATACACCTCATTACAGCTCTTAATTTGAAAGGTAAGTTCACCTCTCATTTTTGAAGCATGAAGCTGCCAACTACATCCATCCTTGCACACGGCAATCAACAGATGACGTTTGCTTTTGACAAACTTTATCTCGTATCCATTCTCAAAGCATAATCAACCACTTGTTCTTTAATTTTGTTCAACGAACTATACTTCTTCCCTCGATAGGGCTCCGAGGACAAACATTCTAGTTGAGGATGCATACTCTTTGCCCAATCATCATCATCTGAGTCTCGTATTGAACGAAGCTCCGAGTCCAGAGATGCCGAGATTGAATGCACCTCTATACCAGGTTCATGATAGACCCAATATTGCTCATCAGCCTCTACTGCCAAAATAGGATCCACTTCCATTCCTCAATTAATGGATTCTTCAACAATAGATGGTGCAACACTCCTCAACACCATGTGATGTGCAACAGTCAAAAACTTCAATGTTCGATTTTGTTAAGGGATTTAGGGTTGCTTGCACTCACAAGGACACCCTTCGTGATTATATAGTCAATCAAGATGAGAAACACTATCGTTTAGCATTAAGAGAAGGACTCTTGATCAAAAACAGAAATCCCTCGTATTAAGAAGGACGTCCGTTATGGCCTGAACAACGCCATCTTAAGATGAGAAATGTCCATTGTGAGGATAGTGACATCCATAATTGGTAGAAAAATGTCATCTTGTGGTGATGGACATCCGTTATGGATGAGAGATGTCCGAAATAGGTCAAGAGATGTCCGTTGTGGAGGAGGGACGTCCGTCTTAAATGAGGGAATTCGCGCATTTTAAAAACGTGTGTGCTTTTCATGTGGCCATTCAACGTTAAAGAACTTGAAGTCCATCCTGACAGTCCATTCCAATCCAGGGATGTCCCTCGCTCGATCCAACGACCATGGAATTTTGTCCACCATCGCCTTTGGAAAATGGCAGATTCAATCCTGGCCGTCAATCTCTACCAAGGACGCCCTTTGCTCAATCCAAAGGCCGTGGACGATTGTCCGCCATCGCCTTTGGAAAAATGGCAGATTCAATCTTGGCCGTCAATCCCTATAAGGGACATCCCTTCCTCAACCCAACGACTATGGACGATCGTCTGCTATCGCCTTTGGAAATTGACAGATTCATTTGTGGCCGTCAATTTCGAGTGGAGGACTCCTTCCTTAATCCAACGGTAAATGAAGATCGTCTGCAATCACCCGATAATCGTTTGCCATCGCCCGATAATTGTTCCAATGATCGTTTGTCTTCCAACAAGCAGGAGGGACGTCCCTCGTCCGCCAATAATTGACGTCCTTCGTCTCCGTTCAACAGTCCTTAGCGCCAATGAAACGAAGGCGCTAACGTCGACGAATTTGGAAGGGAAACGTGACTGCGAGGTCACTTGCGAGAATTTTTCATTGTACAGGGTTTTAGTTGTTAGCAAAATTTCTTCAGGGTTTGACTTGTCGTTGATCCCAAACTATAGGGTCTGCGGTGTTAATTTTCCTTCTAAAAATTAGAGGTGAGAATCAGTTTAGTTCGAACCGGGTAACCAAACTGAACCATACCGACCAATTTCGGTTGGTTCAGTTCGATTTTAGTGAAGTTAAGTTAGAACCGATCCAACAAAGTTCGGTTTGGTTCTCGGTTCTGTAGGGTTAAAACTGGGTAACCAAGAACTGACCCGCTAATTAAAAAAAATCCCTAACCCTTGTCCCTTTACCCTCGAGCGGTGAGCCTGTCTGATAACCTAACCCTACCTCCCTTCGTCTCTCTCAGTCGATTTCCTCTCTAGCCACTTGCCAGTCGCCTGCATCTCTCTCTCCAATCTGTATCTCCTGAAATCACATCCACACGCCGACCAACCAAACCATGCTCTCTCTCACAGTCTCTCTAACAGAAGGCAGACATTGATGCGTGACGACGAACTCTCACTCGCAGATGCTCTTGTCGAACATCGGTGATTCAAACTCACTAGCCGAACATAGGTGATTTGAACTCACTGACCGATGTCTCCACTCCAGCGCAGGTCGATGTCTCTTGGTTATTGCATAGGAGGAGGAAGGCAGTGGTTTGGTTTTTGCAATAAAGTTTGTCTGTCGTTGTATGGTGGTGGAAGATCAGCTGGATTTTGGTGGCAAACAAGAATGAGAGAGACGTCTTCTTTCTTGGGTAAACCGCTAGTTTTTATTCAGAACTAATTAAGTTTGATTCAAGAAAGAAGAAAGCAAAGTGAAAGGAGGGAGAAAAGAAAGAAAGAGTGATTTTATTACTAGATTTCTTCCATGTTTTCTTTATAGAGAAATTCAACCACCATGATTTTTTTCCCTTTTAGTAAGGGCAATTCCTTTGCTTCTCTCGTCATGCCTCTTTTTCTCTCTCTATGTTTCTTCATTCTTTCTCATCACCCACACAGGAATGCTATATAAAAGATTAAACTTTGTCTAGCTTTACTTTCTTGCCTTCTTCTTGACTGTTTTTTGGGAGGAGATGGAGTGAGAAGCTACGCTGTGCTACTTTTTGCCCGTTGGTAGGTAAAGTTTTGTGCTTGTTCATGGTTGAGAAAGAAATTTTACTTGTTGGGATAGAGAGAGAGGGGTAGAGAGAGAGAGTATAGAAGCCGTCCCTTCTTCAAATCATATACCAAACGAAAATTTAAAAGAGTTTAGTGGTTTTGAAATTTGGTACCAACCTTTTTCTTTACTCACAATGGATTCTTGTGAAGCAACAAGCATAGTTCTCAAGAATCCAGAGTTTGGATTCTGAAAATGCTTAGAAAATCATGGGTCTTCTCCTTGTGCAAGACCATGGCACAAGACCATGGCGAGATAGAAATGATTAGGTTAGCTTTTGGACCTAAAGCTCTTGTTCATTGTGTGATCATGACAGCTAGAAAAGATTTGGGTTTACTCTCGACCTGACCTCAAAACTGAGTACAAAACCGAGTACAAAATTGAGTACAAAACCGAAAAATTGAACCGAAGACATAAAAATTGATGCCATGAAAAAACAGAACCAAAACTAAAACCAAATCAATTAGAACCGAAATTGAGGTTCCGTTTTCGGTTCGGCTTTTCAATATCCTCGATTTGGTTTTGGTTTTATAAAATTAAAACTAAATTGAATCGGTTCGATTCTAATTCTGTAAAAAATGGAACCGATTCCACACCTACTAAAATTGATCTAATAAAGCTTTTTATTTTATTAAAATATGATAATAAATCCACCACATAGACAACCTGGTAATAGTTATGCCTTCAAACGACGTCGCTTTAACACATTCTCGAATTCAATCATCCGCCAAGAAATTTTAAATCTACTCTCTTTTAGCGCGTCAACACACTGTCCAATAACAAAATTTATTTTCTTGCCAAGCGCTGCCATGATTAGCTCACGGCACCCACTCTCCTTTCCTAGCGCGTGAACAAAGCTATCGGCCTCCAACAGCCCCTCATCTATTTTACCTTTTTATATTAATAGCAACGGAATGGACAGAGGAAGAATGTTCTTCTTACAGGCTCTGAAATCGAAATTCTGAGAGAGTTTCTGCTTCTGGGTTTGATTCGAAATGGGTTTATGGGAAGCTTTTCTCAATTGGCTTCGGAGGTAATTTCTCTCTTTTCTCTGTTTTGATGCCATGAAGTGAAGAAATATTCTTGGCTTTATCTCCTACCTCGTATTTGGGTCAAATTGTTCTCTAATGCAACAATTTACCCTTCTTTAAGCTCAATGATGGTGTTTTTCCGCCTCTCTGATTAGGCATATTTTGTTAATTTTGTCTAAACTATGTAACACTTAGAGGATTTGATTAGAATTGACGCTCTGTAAGGGTTCGTATGTTTTGAAATTCATTACTTTGATTGTTGCAGTCTCTTCTTTAAGCAAGAAATGGAGCTCTCTTTGATAGGGCTTCAGAATGCTGGAAAAACGTCTCTTGTTAACGTCATTGCAGTAAGTAAACCTTACGTTTAAATGGGTATAAGCTTGAATTATTTGGGGTGCTCTAACCCTTTTTAATTTGACCTACCATCGATGGCTGAATATTGTTTCTGCATTCTGTTTCCAGACTGGAGGATACAGTGAAGACATGATCCCAACGGTGCGTTTTTTCTCTATAAACTGTCAGTTGTTTGTTGTTTTCTTATTTCTTTGTGATTAATCTATTTCCGCTAATGACATCTTTTTTTTTTTTCCTGCAGGTAGGATTTAATATGAGGAAAGTGACGAAAGGGAGTGTTACGATAAAGTTGTGGGATCTCGGAGGTCAACCGAGGTTTCGAAGTATGTGGGAGAGATATTGCCGTGCAGTTTCAGCGATTGTGTATGTCTTCAACATTTACATGTTTTACTTCCACTATTTGAATATATTTAATTCACAGTGAACTACATCTGACTACAATTTTAATGACTAATTGTTCGATAATCAATAAAGGCTGGTCGTGAGTTCTTTTTTTTTTTACTGGAAGAAGATGTAATTTATCGTATCATTCACCCTGCATCTGGATTTATGCCTAATTTTCACCGTTCTAACATATGACAAGATTAAACTTTGGCAAATGAACTTTGCTTCTTAAAAAAATTTGAATTTCTTCTAGGATAGAGGCTACAAAGTGATTTGTATGTCTTTAACTTATATCAACTTCATTCTAGAGATTTTAGATGATCTGCAGTTGATATCTCAATTGATATTTCTTGCTCCAAACGTTTTTGGTGGAAGAGATTTGTTACAACTAAGAATAGGATAGTAATTATCTAGAGTGCACAATAAATTGTATCTTGTCCTTCATATATTATTGACTGCCTTCTACCACTATTTCTTGTTTTTAGTAATTTTAATATTTTGACACATGATAAAGCCATCAAAGCCTGATTGAATAGCTACTTATCACCCTCTCTATCTCTCTTTCTATAAAACATGATGAGAGACATTTTTCTAATCTGTTAACATAGAATTCAGTTAATAATGTTAGTGGATGTCTGTGAATGACAAATATTGATTGTCTCTGCGGAATCTTTTAGTTATGTTGTAGATGCTGCTGATCATGACAACTTACCTGTTTCCCAAAGTGAACTTCATGACTTGTTAAGTAAGCCATCTCTGAACGGTATTCCCTTATTGGTACTTGGCAACAAAATCGACAAACCAGGAGCTCTATCGAAAGAAGAACTCACCGAGCAAATGTAAGTTTAAAGTCGCAAAAATCCCAGGATTCTTCTATAATTTTCATTTTTAAATGCCTCTTTGAATAGAGAATTGGTTAAGCCTTGAGTTTTGTTGCACAATCCTAATCCGTTTCCCACATATAGTGTTGGGTCTTGAAAATTGCATAGAAAAATGCAAGTCTTTCTTCATAAATTTGCAGTTTATATGAAGAAATTGCTTCGTCTTTTAGGGATCTGAAGTCACTCACAGATAGAGAAGTCTGTTGTTTCATGATTTCCTGCAAGAACTCAACCAATATCGACACGGTTATTGACTGGCTCGTAAAACATTCCAAATCAAAGAATTAAATCTCATCTCTCAATCGGCTTTTGCTGCCTTTTCTACTCATTCGAGAGGCGGGTTTTCTTTCTGGTGTTCCCGTTCGTCCATCCCCTTTGACATCTGACACCGCTGATCTCCCTGGTCCAGTTGGGTTTTGATTTGGGATTATGAAGAAGACCTTGATTTTCTTTAAAACACTTGATTTCTTGTTGTAGATTCTGATTTGGGGTGAATTGTTTGATGTGTATTTGTTTGTTTTGCTGGTACATTAACTTTGTAAGACAACATTTTGCATTCTTAAAATAAATAATTGACTCTTGCGATGTGTCTGTCATTCTTGACTTGTACATGATATAATTATATTTGAGAAAATATTATAGACAAGTATCTTTACTTTGTCCAATTTAAATTTTGAAGTCTATTAGTAATGACAAAGCATCATCATGCAGCCCAAAGTGGGCAGCTGATCCAAGCTTAGTGTCACATACTTTTCGAGGGACTAAGAAGGGATTGTGTGATACTCGTTACCTCACAAATACAATTAGTCAACATACGATGAGTGTCAATGACATTAGTTGCCAACGATGTTAGATGAGACAATATCTAATGAGAACATTGTGCATGTGAGATTAATTGAAAAGAACATAATTGAGAATACTGAGCATAGAGAGTTTGTATGTAAAAAGTTTTTCATTCATTGATAGCAAATTACACCAGTTGATAGGAGGAGTGGTCTACATGCTATCACGCCTCTCTCTCCTATAAAGCAATATGTACTATCTCCACCATGGTAGTGGTATATGTTATGGTGGCAAGAAGTCATTTGTCTAAAATACAAAGAAAAAAAAAGTACAACTGAATTACATATATAGAAATAACTCTACTATAATAGCATGGACAACCATGAACAACATGTCATGAATAAGCCTAGACTTTGATATTTTCCCTCACTTGAGTAGTTGATGTATTTGTCAACTCTTCTTCTACTTGAACTTTTTAATCTTTTGTGCAAAGTTCTCGAACTTTTCTACTTTTTTCCAAAGTTACTTTGTCGTCTCCAAGTTCCTTCCATCTAACAAGGGCCTTTGTGCATAGGTGACGACTTGTTGTGACACTTCGATCGGCTATGATTTCTTCAACTTCCTTCTTCCTTTGGTTATTTAGGGAGATGTCTAGTCTGGTGATATTGTTTCTCTCTCCTCTTCATCATCTGAGTGGTATGACTTTAAGTTATTAATGTGAATTACTAAGTGGATTTTGAGCCACACAGGGGGATTAATTATGTAGGATGTCCTCCTGATCTTTTCTATTACTTGGATTAGACCTTAGTACTTTTGGACTAGACAATTATCTTTTTTTCCTCTAAGATGAAGTTGTTCAAGGAACAACTTAACTAGCACACAATCTTTAGCTTTGAACTCCAATGGTCGACTCTTGACAACACTTTTTAAGAAGAGTAGTGTTGTTGTTTCTGCAGAATAATATTTTGAAGCAACAATGAACATGGTATAGTTAGAGAAGTAGTCAACAATCACTAAGATTGCTTCTAAGTCATTTGCAAATGGAAAGTTTGAGATGAAGTCCAAGGATATGCTCTCCCAAGGTCATGTGGGCACCCAATTGTGGTTCTAGCAGACCTGCTACGTTGTCTCTTTCAATCTTGTCTTGTTGATATACCAAGATGTTTTGGTATATTGCATTACATTGTCTTTTATTTGAGGCCAATAGTACCCATCTTTAAAAGAGCATAAGTTTGTTGTCATCTCGTATGTTCAACCTATAAGGTATCATGGCATTCTCGTAGTAGAGTTTTCCATTTTTTATTGCTCTAGGGGATGTAAAGGTGACTTTATTTGGTAAACAAAAAATCATCTTTGATCGAAAACCGTCGAGTCTTCTTCTCTTTTACAAGTTACATGACTACCCGTGCAGCAAGGTTATCTAGAAAACTATCTCAAATGTAGTCTCTTATAGACCTGCTAACTTTGCTTGCCTGAAGTTGAGATAAATAGCAAAGATTTGCACATTCTACTTTTCGACTTAAGGTGTTAGCTACCCTGTTGGATTGGCCCAACTTGGTTTTAAAATGGAAGTCAAACTCCAAAATAAGTTCATGTCAATGCTCTTGCTTGGCAGTAAGTCTCGCCTATTCAAAGAAATGACAAATTGCACTACTGTTGGTCTTTATTACAAACTTGGATCCATGGAGATATTGTCTCCACACACGAAGATAGTGTATCATAATCAGCATTTCTCTTTCTTAGACAATGTACCGCCTTTCGGTTTCCTTCAACTTGTGGCTTTCATATGCAATAAGATGACTAGTCTAAAGCAAAACCCCTCCTAGTCCAAAGTTGGATACATCAGTCTCCACTTCAAATGGTATAGTAACATCGACTAGAGCTAAAACTGGACTTCACATCATTGCTTCCTTCAAATTAGTGAATGTTTTCTAACATTCTTGATTTCATCATTTCTTTCAAAGTTCAATAAGAAGTGCAACCCTTTTAGAGAATTCTTTGATGAAGTCCTTCCAATAGTTTGCATGACCGAGGAAAGAACGCCATTCAGTGACTAAAGTGGGAATTCTCCAACTTGAATCACCTTGACTATCACGACCCGGAGACGAGCCAAACAGAACCACCGGGTCAGGTTACCCGATTCTCGAAGAGAACCCGGTTACCCAGCCCAAGGTGTTAGTTTTTATGTGGAAGACTTAACGGGATTAATACCAAACTCAAGCTCAAATAACATGGGTTGGGGTCCACAGAGTGATCAACTAGAGACATAATAGCATAATATAAGAAAATATTGTGCAGGAATTATGTAACGCCCGTTAATTTAAAACATTTTCTCGTTTTAAAATACGTCGTGAAAATTTTTTGCTTAGTTTATTCGATATTCGAAATGCATTTTAGAAATAAAATCAGAGTAAATAGCGCGAAATAATAGTAGGAGTTCAAAACATAATTCAATTGTTCACAATATAAGTCCCAAAGTACTTAGTTGCCACTATTAGTTTTCAAAATACCACTACGTCAAATTACCAAAACACCATTTCCCTCAAAACACCAATATCAAAATACCAATAACTCCCAAATTATGTGAGCCATACCCAGCAGGTCAAATTGGCTGATAACACGAGGCGTCATCCTGGAACGCCTCATCTTCCACTAGTACAAAATCTTAATTATAATAATCACCTATATTACGGGGAAAACAATGAGTCTAACGGCCAGCAAGAATCAGAATTAAATGCAATGCATATGATGCATGATCACACGATACATTACAGAGGAGATCTGTATCTCATCTGTTAGTTTGGGGCGATGGGCAAGTCAATTGATCTCGTGGCTTAACCTATGTTTCCGACTAGAAACCACGCCAATCGGGGTGTCACCACGAGCCATACCCAGTTGTTTTGTTGAAGGCATTGGGGATTTCAGTACAAGAGAATTGAGAATCTTAAGATTTCTGTGGCTTAACTGTACCTCACGCTCCCTAATTAGGAGTAGACACTCCAATAGGGGTGTTACCACAACAACCATTTCCAATCCTCCCAAACCCCCACATGTCTATTTACATATATTAGGATGACATGCAGCATGTGAACAGTTTCATAAATCCTAGGGTGATGCATGAATGCCACAAACTAAATCACAGAAAGTAACATACAATGGAAACACAACCAATTTAATTACAATTTCAGGAGAACTTAAATTTCAAGATGCTATATTTCTCATAGTCATTCTCATCATGTCTACTGGCAAAACAACTAAAACTAATAAGAACAGTTTCACGTTTATACATTGTGAAGGAAACATCAGTTATTAGTTCGCTTAGTGACAGTCATGAGCAAGAATTACATGTTCCTCATCAACTATATGCCAATTACCCCATGTAGGTCTCCCAATTTAATTCAGATAGCTAAGTTGCTAGACATGCTTACACCTATCCTTCATGCTTTTCAATAATCAATTCCACACTTTATACTTTCTAGCATTTGACAAGCAAGTAAAATCATGGCAGTTATAAATTCCAGCAGTTTAAGCAGAACCTTACACCTATTCTTCATGCTTTTCAATATTTAGTTCCGCATCCTTCATGCTTTTCAATTTCAATTCTACATTCTAAGCATTTAAAAACCAAGTAAAACAACCAAGAAGAACCTAGAATCCAAGAGCAATTCAACCATTCAAAACCCGTAATGTAGGGCCACCTTTGACCAACCACAATTCTAATTCTTACCTCAAGTTATCCCAGTAGCTACTCTTAAGCAAAATGATAGCCAAATGCAAAACAACACAGCAGCTGAAGTATATTTTCAATCCTTCAAATCTCCAAATATCTCCTAAGCAAATATGGCATTTAGGATTTCAACATCTAAACCAGGAATCCAAAATCAAACCAATAATTCCCAATAACAATTTCTTACCTCCACGGTGGAAACTCCTTCACAGAATCTCTTCAGAGCAATACCACGGTCTATACACTTTACACTTACTCCAACACTTCACTTTCCTTCCCAGAACAGAACACAGAGGAGAAGGCTTACCATATATAGATGGAGGAGAGGAGAGGGAAGGCTGCAACAGGGAATAATAGCAGAGGATAAGCTGACCATCACACATACCAACGAATGGGAGGTCCATTGAGACAATCCCATGTGGAAAAGCTTCCATCATGATGGGAGGGGCTGGGCGTCGCAGGGGGTGTAGGCTGAAGAGAGAGTCTTGTTGATTTCAACAAGAAATCGGAAGAAAGAGAAGGTAATTTAAATGGGTTTCTCTGAACTCCCCGATAGTTCGGACGAGTAGAGTTCTCCGCACCATCCGTAACTCAACTTGGGACGAGAGAATGCGTCCCAAAATGTCGTCCGTACCGTCCATAGGTGTCTTCTGGACGCGATCCCTCATCGTCCGCACGTCATCCGAATTGTCTAGAAAATATTACAGATTCAAATTGGACACGGGTCTTCTTCGTCTGCTTCGTCCACACGTCGTCCGAATTGTCCCAGAATTGTACAGATTCAATGCAGACGTGAACCTTCTTTGTCCGCATCGTCCGCATGACTCCAGGACGCCAAATCCACGTCCCCATGTCGTCCCAAAGTACAGGGGCACAGCTCAACAGTTATGCGGACGCTAATTGACATCCGCACAGCATCCATAGGCGTCTGAAACTTCGCAGTGCACATTTTTCTTAAGTTTTCCATACTTAGATTATTTTTCAACGTTAACCATATACTTTTCATGCATGACTTAACACTTACTGTTGCATAATACGATGCACTATTTATATATATTACCATTTTCCAAATTTATACATCATTAAAAAGGGAAATATATTTTCGGGTTATTACAAATTAAATCAAACAACACCAAACAAAAATCCCAACATGCTAGGAATGGAGGGATTGAACCGACAAGTCTCCACCCACCCACGGGGAGATCGAAACACCCATCAGGAAATTCAGCAACGCTCCGCTGCCACACATACTAGACTAGCACGCGATACCTACACCTTAACCTGGGGAAAAACAATTTAGTCAAAGGGGTGAGTAACTAACTCAATAGGGAAATCTATACTAAATGCAATGCATGCTAAAACCATTTTCTTCCTCTTTTGAAAACTATTTTATGCTTCTCATTTACTGTCCATGGATTTTTAAACATTTAAACATTCTTTATCGTTGTATAAATCCAGCTCATGGCCTTCGATGTGGCTTTATTAAAAATCGTTGTATACCTAGACAACTATACTCGCAAAATATGCCAACATCATTTTTTGTGTGAAAATGTCACCAGTGAAAACGGATGGTCACTCAAGGACTCATCCGTCACTCATCGTAGAAAGGTGGTATAATTGCTCGGATGTGCCGATGGGCCGTAACTAGCACCGATACAATCCGTGTAATCGTAGTAACGGATAAGGTTGTTCACGATAGACCGCTTCTCACTAAGTACCTTTATGTTCCAAATTGACGAGGGTTGCTGACGAGCAGAGCTACGCCGTCCAGCCACCTGCCAAATGAAACAGTACTGTGATGTGTAGGCTAATCTTCGCGACTGACAACCTTCAATCCATTCTCAATGAAATGGATGGTCACGCGAGGACCCACCCAACACATGTTATGGAAAGGTGGCTATCCGCCAATAGCAACACCTCATGAGGTAGGAAAGAATACCAATGATGGCGGTCCGTAGATCCAACACATCACCTAGGTTGCCGGCGATTAGCTCAGCAGTGACATAACCCGTATAATCACAGTAACGGATGAGGTTGCCCCACTATAGACCCTTACTCACAAGAACCTCGGTGTTCTAAATTGATGAGGGTTGCCGATGAGCAAGCTCAAGTCATCCAGCCAACCCACCAAATGGAATGGTATTGTGATAGGTAATCTTCGTGACTGATAACACTGCCAAATCCGCGTGACAATACCCTAGCTAGGTTTAGGGGCTTGCAACCTAAGGAGGCGTCATCACCTTCCCATTCGAATTTACAACTTTTAGGAGTTTCAAACTGAGGACACGTCACCAATGCCCCACCTATATTTTTCTCACTTTTAGGAATTTCAACCTGAGGACATGTCATGAATTCCCTATCGTATTTCACACGTAACGACCAATCTTCACGCAACAGAAGATTGCATGGGGATAGCCTAGTGATGCTTTAGCGCTAGAGTTCCTAAAGCATCAAGAGGATTCATCCTCCCGATGTACATATTAAACCTTCTCGCAGTAGAAGATTTTGGGGATAACCTCATGATGCTTTAGCGCTAGAGTGCCTAAAGCATCAAGAGGATTCATTCTCCCAATGTACATAACCAATGTCAAACCTTCTCGTAGTCTAAGGTTGACGGAATAGCCTCGTGATGCTTTAGCGCTAGAATGCCTAGAGCATCAAGAGGATTCATCCCCCAAACACAATGCATAGGAGTCACATCACGAAGATATATGCAAATATCAACAGTAAACCATGTACGAAATGTAAACATGAGAAAATATACATATACGTAAAAAAAACTGATATGTTGTCGAACAATCCCCGTCGGGTTTTTCAGGTGTGGTAGTCTACAAAATAATATTTTGAAAACCATAATGCAAATGCATTGCATAAAGTATAAAGTTTCCTACCTCGATGGTGACCATGACACACTTACCGACAATCCCGCTCCACGTGCTGTCGTAAGAGAAAATTCAAATCACCTAACAACTCCAAAACCTACAACAAGGACGGTATCAACATCTCATCAATCATACAAGGTATAGACAAGTCTTAAACAAGACGAGAATTCAAAGCAGTTTCTAGGGTCAAAGCCAACTCAGAAACCAAATCTAAGAGTCCCAACAAAGACTCTGACCTTATCACTCAATAACATGACAAGGATTCAACAATCTATCAATTCCATGAAGATAACATTTATGTCCATCCAGCAGTAATCTAGAAATGCAGATTTCAACTCAACTTACATAACAAAATCCCCAATAATGGCTATTAGCAGGAAGCTAGATAGAGAACCAATAGCAGAACTAAACCCAATCGATAGAGCAATAGCTTAAAATGATTTCTATCGACAGAAACCTAACTCAAGGAATCGACTTAAGTTAGTAGAACAACATCAGGACAGCCACAAAACAGATACTTCACAAAATCAGTTTTGGGAAAACGAACAGAAATTCTAACACAAACTAACGATTTCAAACCAACAATCCCGAATCCAGAAACCCACAAGGAATCAAGATTCGAACAGTACTTCAAAGGCAAAGATCTTAAACTTCAATCCACACAGGCCCACAAGAAGAGACAAACCAAAAGGATTGCAAACTCAAGCTTTTGATCTTAATTCCAAACCTCACAGACCCACACAAAAGAAACAACCCAGGTGAGTTTACAACTCGTAATCCAAAACAATTTCACTTAACCATAAAATTCTGTCACGACCCGGAGGCCGGCTAAACAGAACAGCCGGGTCGTGACATTGACCTTATCAATGTCCATGCATAGACAACCTTGCTCAATGATGTGACCAAGGAATGCAATGTTTTTTTTTGTGCAAAAGAGTATTTTTCTTTCTTCACATATAGCTAATTTTCTTTCAGTTTTTCAAAGACTAGGTGAAGATGAACTTTATGATCTTCCAAAGTTTCATTGTAGTCCACGATATCATCGATATATAACACCAAAAACTTGTTAAGGTATTCATGGAATACTTAATTCAAGAAGGTGGAAAAGGCTACATGAGCATTCATCAGTCTGCATGGCATCACCAAGAATTCAAAAACTTCATATCTAGTCACAGAAGTCATCATTGGTTCATCACCCTCAACAAATTTGAATTGACAATGTGAAATACTTGACCATATATAGTTGATAGAAGATATTTGAGATGAATGAGAATTGATAATTATTATGTATAGTGACTTTGTTAAGTTCTAGATAATCAATACACAATTGTAAACTATCAACCTTCTTCTTTTGAAACAATATAGGTGCTTTAAATGGGATTTAACAATCTAATGAACCCTGCCTCAAGTAGCTCATCTAGTTATTTTTTGAACTCTACAAGTTTTGATAGGGCCATAATGTAAGGCACCTTTACAGGGGGTTTAGTTTCCAAGGTCAACTCAATTTGATGATCAATATTTTTGCATCGAGGCAGTGTCTTTGGTAAACATTCAAACATAGTGCCTTGGTACTTCTTTAAGACTTCTATAATTTTTGGTGTTTCAGCCCTTTCTCGAATTGCATCTTATAGATCATCTTTATGTTGCCAGTGTTTGATTATTTAAGGATTGTGTTGGTCAATTATTGGTTTTTTCCTATAATCACCAAACATTTGGCCAAGAGAATGGGAATGACTTTATGTTCCATCAAGAATCTATCCTTAGAATAGTATAAAAGTCATCCATCTATGCCACAAAAAACATCGATTGGTCATTTCCAATAGCTGAGATTCACTTGATCTCTTTTTACAATCCCAATTAGTAGCATAGCTTTTGCATTTATTGTCTTCATCTTGTTAGCATTCTTTTCTAGCTCTAAGCCTAAATGGCAAGCTTCGCTTTCTGTAATGAAATTGTGAGTAGCCACTAAATCTATCATAGTACTTTTAGTAGCCTTATTATTGATGATGAACTCTACATCCATGAGGTCTTTATTAGGGTCTTTTTCAATTCTTCCATTTGTTATTGAACTGCCAACAAGAAAGTCATAATCCCTATTTTGGCAACTTCTTTGGGCTCTTCTTTGGCAACTTCTTTTTGTTATGAATTGAAGCTTGTAGGACTGTTAATGTCAACCTATGTGAGCATTCAACAACTAGATGAGATCCCTTGCATAAGAAACATGACATATGCTTATTCATTGATAGTTGATTACCTGCCCACATTGACGCTTCTTGACCCTCCCTTGGAACATATGGTTTTCTTTCAACAATATTGTGTTGTTCAAATTATTGGGCGGGTTCTTCTTTTGGCTAGAGTTTTCACTAGCATAGTCAAACAATTGTTCTACTGTAGCGAAGGCACTTGAGAGAGTCTAAACTCTTTGTTCATATAATTTTGTTTTCGCTCAAGGCTTTAGTACTTCGGTGAAAGTGAATATCATATCCATTTTAGACATGTCTCTTATATCCAGCATGAGTCTTGAGAACTATTTGACATATTCTCAAATACTATCTATTTGTTTTAGTTCTCGTAGCAAGCAATGAGAATGAAATTCCACATTGTCGGGGAAGAATCGCTCCTTCAGCTCCTTAAGATCCTCCCATGTATCGATCACACCATCACCATTGCATATGTCATTATACTTCAATCTTCACCAGAGTTTTGCATCACCAGTAAGATGCATTGTGGCCAAAGTAACTTTCGAATCTTCATCAGTTCTTATCGCCTTGAAGTATTACTCCATATCAAAGATGAAGTTTTCTATCTCCTTGGCATCGTAGGCTCCCTCAAAAGATTTTGGCTCTGAGATTTTCATTCGGTTAAACTCAGCTCCACTTGAAGATTGGGCTTGACTTCCCACGGTCCTCATAGTGAGGTTTAGCTTTATATTTATCTCAGTAATCTATGCTTTTAGTGAGTTAAACATTGCTTTGAAATCTCCACTGTCTACTCTTTTTCTCTTCTCTTGTTGAGATTTAAGATTCTCCACTCGATTCAACAGTTTCTCTAATAGGGATGGTGTCTATCTTATTGTGTACAACAGTCCTCTCAACAGGAAATTCAAACATTTGCTTCATTCGATCCTCCAGATATCGAATGTTATCAGAGATTTCTTGCAAATACTCCATCTGTTCTTCTAACTCAACTAAGTGTTCAAGTTGGTCTTGTGATATATTTGCATTTTTTGACGAATTTTTTCTCAACATGATTTCTAGCATTTTGAGCCAACTCGGCTATAATAATGTCACATCTCAGAGGGGATCCGAGATAGAATGGGAAGCGATTGGGCCAAAATGCAAACCGAACCCCCCAAACTCTTTTGCTTTTTATTTAATTATTTATTTATTTAGGCAACAGAAGACTTGAGTAAATTACAAATTTGCCAGGGCCCAGCCAATTAAGTTATACCAAGATCCAATAGTGGTATCGAAATAAAGTGATAATATATATCCAAAATAAATTGCTGAATTTAAAGAAAATTCATACAAGTATCATTGTAGAATTTTAGCCCATGAGTCCAACCTTATAGAACTCTCAAATAAAAATACTGAAATAATAAAGGAAGTGTCGACTCAGTCATGTGACAACAATCAGATATCTTTTAAATTTATACTTGAAGGGATGTTGTTGGGGTGAGTCAACTATACTCAATATGGGTAAGATTTTCTATTCAACCATTAGAATTTCATTAAAAATGAAGGGAACATGCTATGAATAAAATGGTTGATTTAAAAACTAAGTAAAATCGACTAGTGAGGCAAATGTGGCAAACGTTCACTATAGTATAGTATATACATAAAATAGGCCCTACAGAATTTCAGTGAAAATAGAATCACTCACAGGCTAGAGGCATAAGATGCCATAGGCATATATAACAAAGGCGATATTCGGCAATCGCTAAAGCCACAAAATAATATCATGATCAGGTTTAGGGTTATGTGCCTAGGGACATGGCACACTCAGTTGTCTTATTACTCTAGTTAACACAGCAAACACATCCATTAATGGTCAAATGTGCAAACAGAAAACTAGACTCCTTCATAGGCCAATCAAACTTGGTTCACCAAACCAAGACGATCAATGAATTACGTGCATACTCAAAATAAAAAATGTCCAACAAAAATTGTATATATAATATCGTAAAAACTAATGGTCATAAACGAACCCATTATTTTATTCGAGTACATGTCTTAAAATAATTGTTTTGAAAACAATGTTATGCTAGACATAAAATAAAACCCCTACCTCAAAGTAGCCTACCAACAATCAATGTTCAATCCAAACTGGAAAGTCAAATAAACAATTGAATCCAATTTCCAAAGTCCCAAAATCTAAAGATAATCATATTACAAAATTAGGATCAAACTATTCCACTAAATTTTCAGAGCTCAGGCTTACGAAAATGACTTGAGAACAATTGAGTCAAAGGCTCAAACTGGTTCTGAAACCGGCCTTGTATCAATCTTAAAATAATTGAGTAAAACGTCCAAAATGACCCTAAAAAAAGGATTGAGCCACAGTTTAAATAAACTAGACCACGACCAAAATTGGGCCTAAGCCGCAGCCTCTCATGAATGAGTAATGGCTCGGCCTAAAAGAGAGGCCAAGGAAGATGGGTCGGGGTCACGGCCCCTACATGACCGAGCCACAACTCGCCCTGGCAAGGAGGCCGGGTTCGTGGCCAAGCTTGGTTGAGCTGGTGCTGAGCCAGGCCAAGAGGCCTAGTCCGCAGCTCACCCTTTTCTGAGCTACGACCCTACGTCATCTTCCCTGGCACCAACTGCAAAACAATTGCTGAAAAATCATGATTTTTAGCAATGAAACAACCCCAAATGATCCATTTGACCTTGTGTTATGATTATAATGGAATATAAGTATGAAATCGACAGCTTTAAAAAAATTAATTGAACTTCAATATCAATCCAAAAATCCAAATCCAAAATGGAAATCTTAAAATCACAATGAATTCAAACTAGAAACCAAGGATTACCTCACTAAGAAGTCTAAAAATCCACTGACTGCTTAACCAACTCGTCACACGACTCCCCTTGCTTTCCACACTTCTAATATTTTGCAGAGAGCTTCTTCTTTCTAAATTTACATAGACATAGGCAGAGAGAGGAGTTACCTATTTAAGGAAGAAAAAAAGTCTATAGAAAGGGAGGATAAGAGTAAAAGGAGAGCAGCAGACACACGCCTGAAAATGAGAGGAAGTCATCTTCATTTTCAAACACAGTAATTGTCTTCTACCCCACAACCTTCAAGCTGTTACATTCTCCCCTATTTAGGAAATTTAGTAACTAAAATTTAGAACAATGTCCAACGTTCCACTGAACAGGTGTGGGTATTTTGATGTCATTTTTTATTTCATTTCTAATGTAGCTTCTCTTTTGCTATGGTTCTTCCACTAAACTCGAACCAAAAGAATTCCACGTCATAGAACTCTAATCTCATGGCCTAGTATCCTCTCGGGCTCTTCTTCATAAGATATATTCTCTTGAATTGGTACAACAGTTGTCATGACCCCCTCGAACTTCAAAATTGTGATAAAGATTCTCCACCCGAAGAACGACACATATGCATAATTACTCAGATTGAAGTATGATAACTTTTGATTACACCATCCCAGTATCCTTACAAAGGATAATAATACAAGTAATCATAACATAATTTATCATATTTTAGTCTAATAAATTTTTTTCTTTTTTCCTTTTTATTTGATATGTACATTAAAACCAACTATATAATTTCATTTTTATAACAACCACATTTTATCTCAACACTTATTAACATGAGTTATTCAAAACCATACAATCTTTATTTTATTACAACACTTAGGCCACTATATGTAACCCTCACATCAAACTATACACTACGGAAACTAAAACTCATATGCATAATATCCAAAAGTTAGAGTTCTACTCATACCTTGAGTGTCTAGCCTCTTGCTATTGATCTATCTCGCCCTTGGCCTTCTGGTTACTCTCTGAATCTGAAAAGAAGAAACCACAACGGAATGTGCTAAAAAGCTCATCAAGTAAACCTAATACTCAAGATTTACAATTCTATGTAATTTACAAATATAAGACCATACCCTTCTCCTAGGCCTATATCTAGACATTTTTATACTATCACTATGATATGTAATATGAATAGCACACAACCCATATTCTACTCTTCGTAACGCAATGATATATAAGTCAATGCAATGTCCATTTAATTTAAATGATGAGGTTGTTTAACAAGTATCGTATTAGCAGATTCCTAAATGTCATTATGTAGGATCATATACCATCATGTGTAAAGTTGTACACAACCATAAAATCCCACCATACTGGCCACTGTATCCAATAGTCGTGTCTATGAACCAATAAAATTCAAAGGGCTAGGGACTCTCAACCCAAGGGGGACTCATAGTCACTCACATTCTATTTTCTCACTTTACACACATCACACAATACATAACTTGTTGCAGTATATTTGGTTCTTCTATGACCAATATTACTACCCAGATGATATTTTTGTACAAATAAATATGTTCATGATGCATGATTTGGAATCTTCTAACTATGCATACATTGAATGCATATAGTACATACTAATAATGCATGTAAAATGAACCATGCAAATCTTGTTATTAAACATACACAAATGATGCATGATTTAGTGTCATACATTTATCTAGACATGTTCTATCTATGTCTCTATAGTCATCCAAAAAGATTTAGGAATTGGTTAAATAATTGGTTAAAAACCTAACAAAATATCTCTAAATTTTAGGTGTCTAGTCGTCTGCTCCCTCTACTGCGATCGTCTGCTCCAGTGTAATTTTAAGACAAAATACTATCGATCGACTGCAAAATTCACAATTTCAAACTCTACATTGTGATAAACCCTTTTTGGTCATCCACTCTCCTAAATTTCAACATCTGATTGACCACATCACGACCCTAGTCGATCGCGTTGAAGATGGAATGTCAAAATCCTTTGAAATTTCTTCATCTCCCTCCTACCAAACTCAAATTTAACCACACAAATACATGATATAAATGTCTTAAAATATCCAGTATCAAGATTTTCACAATTCTAATCTTATATTACCTTCTACATCATGCAAATTCTATAAAATTATAACTTTTTAAGGATTAGAGTTACTTACCTTAATTTTCAACCTTTTCCAACTTCGAATTCAGCTTCAAAGTTTCACCTCTCCCTTAAATTTTAAGTGCTTTAGAATTTTGTCCACATTTGCTACAACTTTCTCTTGAGATTTAAAATCAAAATCTCATTATTTTTCCCAAATTTTCCTCGAAACCTTCTTTTTCTCTTCTTTTCCCTCTTCTCTCTCTCTTCATGAATTCACTCCTTTTTCTGATAGGAAGGAGTTTGTCCAAACTATTCCATGGCCATTCACCATTTTTTAAAGTAAAAGACCAATTTGCCCTTAAACTTCTATTATTTACAGTTTAAGCTACTTACTTCATCTTGACATGTGGCACAATCCTATTGGTGCCCACATTTTATCACATGACATCATAGATACATGTCTTAGAAAACTTTCATCAGTAGATAATATATTCAAATTCTTACTCAATATATCTGAATTAAGTATTTAACGAAAAATGTAGAGTACCATCACATATACTTAATCCAACTTTAACATAATATTACTTTGATTATATAAATCCAATTTATATAATTCTAACGTCCTTCTCTTTCTTAAGATATCTAGTTTATCACCTTAAACTTTCATCCAATTCCATGCACAATTGCACATTTAACTATGTTAATATATCCAAACTGTTCAAAAGAATAGTCTATCTTCAAATCTTAATTATACATAATTCTTTAATATCTAATATTATATATCACTTATATGTCATTCATAAGTATGCAAAATTTCAAGTCATTATACTCTATCCCCCTTAACAAAATTTGTCCTAAAATTTAAATTCAATTACCTCTCAAAAAGCCATGGGTACTTTGCTTCTATCTTAGAGTGAAACTCCTACATGTCCTCTACTTCTTGATACTACCATTGAACTTTAACCATCAGAATTATTTTGTTATGGAGCACCTCATCTCTTGTATCTAAGATAGCTATAGGCTCCTCCTCCATTGTTATTCCAGATTGAAGATTCAATTCTCTCATATCAATCACATGTGAAAGATGAAGTTCATATTTCTATAGCATCAAAACATGAAACACATTATGAATAGTTAATTGCGGTGGTAGTGCTATTCTATAAGCCACTACACCAATTCTTTCCAAAATTTCAAATGGTCTAATGAATCTGGGTGCTATCTTTCCCTCTTTACCGAAATTTTGAATACTTTTATGGGATTGTACTTTGATAAATACATAATCACCCTCTTTGAATTCTAATGGTCTCCTTCTCTAGTCCACATAACTCTTCTAATGACTTTGAGCAATTAAAAGTTGTTGCTTAATTAACTTGATTTGTTCATTAGTTTCTTGGATTATTTTTGGACCTAACAAAACTTTTTCTCCAATCTCTGCCCAGTATAAAGGAGACCTACATAGCCTACCATATAATGTTTCGAATGGTGCTATGACAATGGAAGATTGATAACTATTATTGTAAGTAAATTCCACTTGTGAAACCCAAGAATTTTTAAGAGAATAAATTCTAACGTTGAAGAAGTTGACTGAATTGTCGCATAGTGGCCACAATGCAAAATTTGTTAATCGGTCAAATCAGTGACGTTAGAAAATGCCGAATAGAAAATTATTGAGAAATAAAGTTGGTAAATTAAATTAGATTGTGATCAATTTCACACGATGTAATAAATAAGTCAAAAATATTGAAGTTAAAAAGTTTAAGGGTTAATTTGAAAGTTTGATTTGAATTATTTGACCAAGGGAATATATATATATATATATATATATATATAAAGGATAGAAATGAGAATAAAAGAAACCCACGTGGATTAGAGGAAAGTGGTAGAATTTGGATGAATAAAAGAGAAAAGGAATTAAATAATGATGAAATGGAAATGAAGAAATGTGGGAAAGTGGACTCGTGGCGGCAATTGGTGAAATTGCAGAAAGGGAATAGGGTTGTTTTTGTTTCCCATCCTCCCTGCTTCACTTGGCTGACAGAGACGATTTGAGCGCGGGAGATAGAGTCGTGCTAGAGAGACGGGCCAATACGAGCCGGCGATTCCGGCGGAAAGACGAGCAGCGTCTAGGCAACAAACGGCTGGTGTTTTCATCCGAGTGCATTTCGGCGAAGAGGGTAGCGCCTGAGCAGCGAATAGGTGACAACAGTGGTTCCCACCGTGGAGTAGACTCCTCCATCCTTCGATTTAGGTGAGGCTCTGCTTTGTTCCCTATCACCCATAAGATGGAGATGGGTTTTACGGTTGTGTTTTCATTTTTGATTTCCTCTTAAAGCAGCTGCGAGCAGACGAGGCTTGAGCTTCCAGCAACTGTGAAGCTCCTTCGAGAGCTTTTTGAAGAGACGAACCACGGAGTAAGGTCTCTCTCCGTCCTTGGACTCTATTTTGGGATGTTTGATTTCTCCATTGGATGTTCCTGCTTTGATAATGATAGCACTAGATTTGAAATATTCTGTTTCATGGAAAATGCAATAATCTGCCCTATTTTGGTTACAGTCCACTGATGAAGTTATTTTGGGAGCATTTACTAATGGGTTGTGCATGTTTTACAATCTCGGTTGATTAATGAAAAAATAAATTTTAGCTCTCTGTTTGGTGCTTTGGATATTGAAATTGGGATTCTGTTTGAGTGATGAGATTTAGGGAAAATAGTTATTTGATTGATTCCATTATACTCTCTGTTTAATTCAGACATATAGAATGGGGAATTGTGCTTTGTTGATTTGTTTGAGAATTTGTTGGTTTATGTAACTAATGAATCGAGGGATAAAGTTAGGGGATTATTAAATTGTTGGCTGTTTGGTTATGATTGTATTGAAGAGGATTGTTGGGAGTTGGTTCCTTGATTGAACTTACATTCTTCATTTGGTTATTGTTGGGTATAGTTCCTATATGATGTTTGTTAAAAATCGAGGGCTGTAGTTTTGGCTTATGTGCTAAATGGGATTTCAAATAGCTGATTGTTCATTTTTGCTCTCTGTTTTGGATATTAGTTCACTGTTGATTGTTGAGGATTTAAGATTGAAGTTGGTTTATGTTTGGTTAATATCATCTAAGGATTTGTAACATTGGTTACTCTTTGATTATAATTGTTGAATCCTGAGGAATTGTGCATAGTTGGCATTGACAAACATATTTGATACAATTTGGATAATTACTGAGTGATGAAGTTGGGAGATTATGTTGTAGATTTAGATGAGTTTATTTACAAAAATAAGCATGAGAGTAGAGGTTAAGCTTAAATCCAGAATAGGATCTTCCATCATTTCTTAGCATGTATTTATGAGATTGTTTTTCTATATGTGACGTATTGTAGGCTCGGATGGGTTTGAGAACTTCGAGCCGACACATGAGATAGTTGCTCCTTCGCGTGCGAGGAAGGACCGCCATCGAGGTAGGGGCTTTATACTTAGTTGCTTGCATCGCATTGCATAGTTTTCAAAATAAAACACTATTTTGTGGAATACCACACATGAAAAACCTGATGGGGACTGTTCGACAGTACGTCAGCTTTTTATATTATGTATGTACGAAAGTTTTACACGTTTATTTTCGTGCATCTGATTTCATTGTGTGATATACTGGATACTATTACGGGATTGATAGATCCTCTTGGCACTTTGAACGGTCCGGGCGTCAAAGTATCAGGAGGCTATCCCCGGTACATCTCCTGCTACGTGGAGATGGTTTGTTTGCGCGCTGTGTGAAAAACCTGATCAGGGTATACCACAGGTGTGTCGTTGACGGAATTTGCTCATGACACCCCGGAATCACGGGTGTGTCGTTGACGGAATTTGCTCATGACACCCCGGAAGACGGGTCGGGTCTACGGACCGCCGTCATTTGTGTATATATATCACAGGCGAGTCGTTGACGGAATTTGCTCATGACTCCCCGGAAGACGGGTCGAGTCTACGGATCGCCGTCATTTTTCTTCCTCTTGACTCATGAGGTGTTGCTTGCCCTAAAGGCCGCCTTTCTGTGTATTTGTTCGGAGGAATCCATGAGTGACCCTCCTTTTTTGCGGACTACGATTTTCGATATAAAACACGACGAGAGTATTTTAACATATAGTTGTCTGTGTATACAACCATGTTTTATTATAAACCTCGTCGGAGGCCTTGGGCCTAATTCCTTGAGACAAAAAGGATTTAAATGTTTTATTAAAATGAGCACGTTTTCCCGAAACTCATGGTTTTCAAGAAAAGGTAAAACAAGTTTTACATATGCATAGTATTTAGTATAAATTCCATACTGAGCTAGTCACTCACCCCAATCGACTTATTTTTCCCAGGTTAGAGTTTTGGTTGAAGGTTCTGTTCTACTTACTTTATTTCATTTCCTTAACTGAACTTTATTTCTTGGTAAGCCACCTTGGATGATTGTAAAAATACTTAACTTGGTTATTGGATTTTTTTGGATTGTATGCACAGTATTTATTTGGACTCTTAAGTTTATTATTTTTACAATATTAAATGTTATCGCAATCACTAAATGGACCGTGGCCTATCACATGTGGGTCACGGTTGGGTATTTATACAAGTCTTCCGCAACAATTTAACTAGCCTTGAGCTGGGCGACCGAGTCTTCTACGAAGATTGGGTCGTTTGGCTCGGCGTTTCTGTTCAGCCCCCTTCCGGGTCGTGACACCACTAGATGCAAATTATCTTCCTAACTCCCTTGGAAATCCATAACACATGCTCTCACCACATCTTCTAAAATTTGTGTTGTTCTTTCAAATTGACCATCTGTCTAAGGATGATAAGTTGTACTAAGATCTAGCTTAGTTTCCATTTCATTCTGCAAACTCTGCCAAAACTTTGAAGTAAACATGAGATCTCTGTCTGAAACTATGGAAATAGGTACTCCATGCAACTTTACATTATTTCTCATATATTGCAACACCTCGAAGCGTTAAAACTTTTTTTTCTTGTTTTTTATACATCTTACATAAAATCATACCTTTAAAAGCATACACAGCAGAAGTTTTTAAAATAAATCTCTTTTAAATCCAACGTAATAAAACCCATAATAAAATAAATATAAATATTAATTTCTAAAATCCAACTAAAAAAAACATAATTAAATATAAAGTCTTTCTTTTTTTTCTTCTATTTTCTTCAAATCCTCACCCACAGATCAACTTCGCTTCAATAACACTTTGAATTCACCCATGAGAATTATTCTTAAACTGCACTATCCATTAACTCTATCATCAACATGTTCCTTAGTGAATTCATCAATATTTTCATCACGAAGTTCAAACTATGAGCCTAACTCTCAGTAAAAGATGTATAACATAAAACATGACTATACAATGCAGTTTCATAAAAACATGTCTTTTTCGTTCTTTCTTTTCTTTAATCTTTGAACTATCTCAAAAACTTTGTCGATATTCTTAAGGGAAAAGTAGGCACGACTATGGAAAACACACCACTGAGTCTCGTGAACTTCAACGAGACAGTCTCTTTTACTAGGACCTCCGTTAGTGTTTTGCAATCAATGCACAACCATTTTGTGAACTTTGACCAAGCCCCAATCTAACCGAGCTAACGAGCTTATCTCTCATAGGACCGACCTTTGGAACAACTTTTCCTCAATCCTTTGTGTCTTAAATCATGTTTTGTCTTTCTTACATGAAAAACTTATGCATGTAAACCATTTTCTTTTTTTTTTTTGAAAAACATGATGCATCAACATACATGACACATAAACTACCATCCATAAACATAATAGTAACATATTCTCAATAGTATCATCATGCACAGAAACAATTAAGTCATCATCGCATATTTCAAACAAAGAATCATATTAGCAAATCATTATCACATATTTCAAGCAAAGAACCATATTAGCATAGAAACAATAAGTCATCGTCACAAATAATCATATTAGCAAGGCATCTTCACATATCTCAAACAAGGAACCATATTAACAGTAAATAAAAACACACCCTAGTGTCTTTGTAATGCAGGCCAAAGACCAAACACATGCAACATCATTTATGTGGATTTCTTAATGGACGTGTGACTGTTTAAACTTCTTTCTCGTGGTTTTTCTTAAAAAAAACAAGAGTAGATTAAGAGAATAACTTTTAACATCAAAACAGTCTAAGAAAAATAGTGTCGAAGCCTTACAGTGGCAATCTACCTTCAAAATGTGGCCGAAAACAAATCACTCAAAAGCTAGAGAGAGAAGCTTCAAAACCATGGGGTTCTCGGGTGCTAAGAGTGTCGACCTAACACTCTTATTTATAGAGTTAAACTCAGAAAGTTTTGTGGGCTAAAATCCTATAAAATCGAGTCTAAACATTATATTTTCCTAAACAGTCAAAGGCTTGAATGGTGACTTGCAATTTTCTAAAAAACTTCCATAATTTTAACCTACCTGAGCTACAATGGAAGCACGAACAACCACAATGGGCGTACGCAACAACCCTCTCGACCAATGGCCAATTGACATGTCAGCCCTAAAATTCATATTTGCGATCACCAAAGCAACCACAGATGTGAACACTTCTACGAAAGCCAACGCTTCCATAAGAACCCCAATTTGAAGGCTCACCATCTGCCCTATGTACTAAACTATTGCTAAAACCTATATGCGGCTGCTAACACTCTCACGGACTGCAAACTCATTAAATCCAATGATGACATTCCTATTTACTCAACGCTCCCAAACAACATCTTCCTTATCTGCAGAACAATCTTTTCCTAATACAAAGGGTCATATTTTTTCCTCTAAACCCGATCTGACGGCTCAACATTCTTCTGTGCCCGAGGGGCATCCAACGCTCCCAAGGAAGAATTTTTCCTAAATGAAACGGTCCTCGTTCCCCCCGTTAATCTAATCCTACGGTCTATAGCACTTCACACTCAAACACATTAAACACTCCCGCGGAAACATCTTTTCTTAAATCCAATGATCCACATTCCTTTTGCTAAATCGATCCAACGGTCCAGCGTCCTCCTGCACCAAACACTTTCGCGAAGCATCTTTTCTATCATAAACGATCTCAGTCGTCCCTAACCCTTATCCAACGGCTTCTAAAGCATCCATCCACTCCACATGTTATTTCCTTAATTTTACTACATAATTTATTAAACTATTAATTAAATTTTTTCCTTAACTATATTATTTCACAATATTGTTTACTAATTCAACTAATTCAATTTTCCTAATTTCTTCATATTTCCTATTTTATTTTATTTCCTATATAATAAAATTATTTACTTCATCTTTTTTAATTCCTTAATAATTTCTATTTTACCTATGAAATAAAATTCTTTATTTAATATTTTCTAATTCCAATAATTCTAATAATTCTACTATTTTAATTTCTTCATTAAAATTCTCCAATTAACAATAATTAAATCTAGCAAAATCTAAACTGTCGTATTACTTAATTAAACCATTTGTAAAAATTTTGGGTATTATATATATAGTTTACCCAAATAATCTATTGAATGACTACTAGGTATGGGTATGAAATGATTGGATTTAGTAAGTCTATCCACAATCACTCATATAGTATCATTACCTTAAGAAGACTTTGGCAAACCTAATACAAAATCCATAGTTATTCGTTTCCATTTCCATTCTGCTATGGTTAAATGTTCTAATAATTCTGATGGTTTTTGGTGTTCAACTTTGTTGTCCTGACATGTTAAACATTTAGATACATATTTAGCAATATTACCCTTCATTCCTTTCCACCACACTTGTCTTTTCATATTTTGTTACATTTTAGTAGTACTACGGAGAATAGCAAATTTGGAACAATGATATTCTTTCAAAATTTCTTCCTTTAACTTTTTAATATATGGAACCACCATTCTACCTAGGGGTAGAAGTTCAATTCAATTTTTGTCTGAACTAGAACGGAACCTAGTTGGTTTAGTTTTGTATTTTAAAAATCAAAATCAAACCGACTACACTGGAAAATCAAACCGAAAACCGAACCTCAGTTTCAATTTTCATCAGTTAGGTTTTGGTTTTTTCCTTAGTTTCAGAATTTGGTTTTTTGGTTTGGTTTTTTAGTTTTTGTGATCGATTTTGAGATCAATTTTGGCTCGGTTTTTTGGTCAGTTTTAGGCTAGGTTTTATCAATTTTTGGGCTAATTTTTACTAATTTTTTGGCTTATTTTTACCGATTTTCAGTGTCATGACATAAGGCACCAAATAAGACACCATATTACTGTAAGTTGTCAATCTAAACTTACTTATAACATTAACTAAAAGTATTAAATATAGAGAAACTTATGGAAGAGAAAATCGAAAGTCATTTTAGAAAGACAAATTATAAATGAATAGCATTAGTATACTTGCAGTCCATCAGCCACACCTACCTTTATAGACCCTCCAACGAGGATCTTTCAAATAATTTTCAACTAAAAGAAGTCACAAATTTCAACTAATCATGGATAGAAGTTTATATAAATTCTATAAAATTGTCATATAAGAAAAGTAAGTATCTTAGCATGCTATGAATTGGAAATCATGAAGTCCCAAACAAATATAAAAAAATTTGCTTCAAAACTAAACTTCCTAATTTGCATGAAATTCAAACAGTGACAAAGAGAATCAAACCAAAGGTGGGAAAATCGACGCGAACACCTTTTCACTGGGAACCAAAGGAAAAGCTCATGCAAGGGTATAATTACTAATACCAATGACAAATGAAATGAATAATCAAAGACAAGAATAAAATCAATAGAAACACTGTCACCTGAGAGAAAATAGTTTTGAAAATATCAATCTTTGTTTGCTGCCGTTTTAAAATCATCCAAATCTACAAAAAGTAAATAATTAGAATAACATTTAAACAAACTAATATTGAATAGAATAAAATACAAATAATTATACCTTTTTCAAATTGTGTGAATTCTTCCAATGATTCGTAAATGTTTGTATGTCTATTGGAATCACGAATCCAACTTTGAAGACAAATGAGATTTTCTACAATTCTTTGAGCTAAGGAACTCCAAAAGGAATCTAACACTCAACTACCATAGCTGAATGTCAATTCTGAGGCAACTATCGAAATAGAAATAGCAAACACATCTTTTGCTATTTTTCTCAAAGTTGGATAATCTATAGTGTGTATTCTCCACCAAATCAATATATCCATCTAGGATGAAAAGCTCGCAAGTTTTTTAGACAAATAATTTAAACTTCATTTCTATTAGCAAACTCATCTTCATTGTTCAATTCTGCATGAAATATCAACTCAAACTCATCATCATCCAAATTGTCATGAGTAACTTCAACCACAGACCTAGAAGTAGAAACTTGTTCTATGTTATTTGTTAGTGAATTCATCTTGTACTCACAATACAACTTTCTAATTGTATGTTTTAATTTCACTATCAACTCATTGGTCATCTCCAATCTATGCAATTTTAATGGACAATGTTTCATGAACTTCAAGTTATATCGTGAATCAAGCACAACAGCAACATATATAAAGTGATTGACTTTACTGAAATCTCCCCAATACTTTTGGTACTTAATTTTCCTATTAAATGTCATGGTTCTTAGTGATGAGTTATCACTTGCAGCAAATTTCTTGATAACTCTATGAAGTTTTCATATTTCTAAGAAAAGCACATTAGCAGTAATACGTAAAGCCAACAAAACTTTTAATGGCACATCATAAAATATTTTCAAGAATACTATGAATTGACAAACGACACACCAATCATCATCAGAGGGAGGAACTTTTAAATTCTCATCTTGAAGAAATTTGTATACATATTGATTGTCATATTATTAAACTTCGTAAAAGCTTTTTCATCGAGTTGGAACATCAAGACACACATTAATTTTGCATGTGATCTTTGCACTGTCCTCACATGATTTAAACTTTTGTATCCTAAAAGGAGAAGACTTGAAGTATTTTATAGATTTATGAATCTTCATAATAAAATCATTATGCTCTTCGAGGTCATTGTAAAAAATCAAATTTACAATATGAGCAAAACATCTGACGTGTATAAATTCTCCATCAAGCACCAAACCATTCCAATTTTTAATTATCTTAACCAAATGAATCAAAGCAACTTTATTGGCAAAAACGTTATCAACGGTGATAGTCAAAACTCTCTCTATCCCTAAATTCATTAAACTTTGTTTAAATAATCATAGCAATAGTAAAAAATTGATAATCTTTTTTTGCAAAGACCAATTTACATTAATCAAATAAGCAATCACAACCATATAATTTATATTCTATATAGAAGTCCATGTGTCAGTGGTTAAACATACTCTTCCAGGCAATTGAGAAAAAAAAACCTTCAGATTACTCTTTTCTTGTACATAGAGCTTAAAAATATCGTCACAACGGTTTTGCAACAAGGAACAATAAATTTTGCCTCCAATTCATTTGAGTAATCTATAAAACATTTTCCATCAACAATATTAAAAGGTAACTCATCAATCACAATCATTTTAGTGTATCTCGACATCTTTCTTCACTAAATGACTTTACTGTTAAAGAACCAACTTTACTTGCTCGTACTATCTTTTTTTACGAAACAATAATGTCTTCTATGTCTCATCTAAACTAGCCAACAATTTCTTACAATTACTAACATGTTCATTCAAGTTTGAAGTCTCATTTCTTACTAGATGACAAGCATACGAATTTCCACAACAATTGCAAATTGCTCGAGGGTTATCCAACTCTAGTGGTTCTATTTTAGTGAAGTAATTCTACGCTTCACATGTTTTGTTTCTTTTTCTGCTATTACTCATATCACTTTCCATCACTAAACGACACTTGCATAATTGTTTCAACATCTTAGTCAAAAACAGAAACAATCATAAACACTAAACAAAACAAGAATAATAGTTTAAATATCTTAGTCAAAAATTCAATCATAACAGCAAGTAATACAATCTCATACATTAAATATTTCAAACATTTTTTTGGTATAATCCACTTCAATATATCATATGTCAGTAAGTAATACAATCTCATACTACTGGACACTATTAAAATATTAAATTTTCACAATTCACAATAGGAAATCAAGATACACCTATCACCTAATTCGATTTGAAAAAAAAAACAATACTCTAATTAAGTAGTCAGCATTTAGCATTCTCAAACTATTACCATGTTCAAAATGTTATAACAAAAATCGGCACTGACCTGAACTCGATGAAAGTGAAACTGACACTGCTTATGAGTTAGGGTTGCGATTCTTGGTGTCCTGTAATCGAGATAGGCTGTGTTAATGCATTTGAAAAAAAAAAAAGAAATATAGGCTCTGAAACTTCGACAAACCTGTGTGTGTGAAGTTTGCACTGCGAACTTGTGGGTTGTGCTGGAGATAGGAGTGGACGACTTTGGACTTGCAAAGTGAGTACCATGAGCTAGGTATCATCGATTCACACTATCACAGGGCAAGGGAATTTTTTATTTTGTGAATCGTGACTTTTGGCTAGAAACTGAGCGAGTACAGAGTAGGCAAGATGAGCATACCGACTTAGGCCAATTCGCAATTTTATTTTTTCGAATATGGTCGGTTCGGTTTCGAGTTACCTAGTTCACTCCACTAAAAACCAACAACCAAACCAAAATGTTTGGTTCAGCTCGATTCGATTGTAACACAACTTTTCCCTTTAGCAAAACTGAAACTGTAACGACCATGTTTTCCTTTCTTAAAAGGTGAAATTTTTAAAAGCATGTTTTTTTTAAAAGCATATAAAATTAAAAATTTTGCATAGCAGAAGACTTTTTCATTCTTAAAACCATTTAAAGACTATAAATAAAATTCTTTTCTTAAAAACCTTTACAACATGAAAATCTTTGCTTAACTTAAAACAATAATTGCTTTACAAAATCTTTTTACATTTCCTCTTGATTTTTTGCCTAGCCAGACAAAACATCCACGGATATAAATCCTTCATCAAATGCTTCTTCTGTAACATCCTATATTTTTATTTAACTTTAAAATAAGTAAAATTTAAAAAAAAAAACTTTTCTTTCATAAAATCATTAGTCTTTTTCTTTGTATAACTCTTTACTTTCACCTTTCCTCTTTACTTCCATCTTTATCATCGTTTTCTCTTTACTTTCATCTTTATCAATTTGAGCATAAAGAATTAAAACATTTGTATGAAATGCAGCGGAAATAAAATAAAGCTTTTAAAGAGTAATTAATAAATTACAAAACCCTTTTTCATTTCTTTCCGTTTAACTCTTTAGCCTAGCAAGCCACAAGATCCACCCATACAAATCTTTCATGAACTGTCTTTAGCCTGTTCATCTGTTGCTCCTTCATACCTACATCACAAGACCTAAACTAATGAGCCTAATGCTCAGTAAGTGATAAAATGAAATGCAGATGATATGCATGATCATACGATGCAATTTAATCCGAAGTACATACATGACAAACACCGTGGGGTCATGAGGAAGATGT